>JAJTUV010001292.1:0-410000 GCA_021653895.1 Mastomys natalensis
ATACTTCAAAGATTCCTCTCCAACAGAGAATAGCCAATTTCCAATCCCAGGCTGGCCCCTTGCAATGCTGCCATCGGGCAGATAGGAGTGTTCCTTAAGTAGAGTGGGCCTTGGATGCTTTGGCCATGACTCCTGTCTGGCGCAAGTAAGGGTGGGTGAACTGAAGAGTGATCACATCCTGTCACTCTGCAGAGAGTCAGTGTGACAGCAATGGGTGAGAGTACTAAGCCACAGCCAGCGATGCCTACGGGTGCAGTGAGTTATGACAGCCTGCTGTTAGGGTGGGAAGGGGATACAGAAGAGCTAGCCAACGAGATGGATTGGGAGACAGAAAGTAGGAAAGATGAGTGAAGGAGGAAGGGAGAAAGAGAGAGGCTTGTGAACAAATGGTTGTATTGTTTCTGCTGAAATATGAGATGCACATGGGTGATTTTGCAAGGAGCTCCGCCAAAATCACAGGAGGTTAATTATTTTGACCTCCATTTCCGGCTCTCACACTTGACTGAGGGCATCTTCAACTGACGATGACACCACTGCCCTCAATAGCATGTGCACACCGACTAATGATCTCTCTGGAGCGCAGCTGTAGCTCTGGAGGCAGGCATTGCGGCAAGGGCTCCAGCATAATTACTGGCAGTTCCTCGTCCACTTTGGCAAGAAACATAAAGAAGGTTGTTGTTGAGTTTTATTGTTTTCAAGGGCCTGTCTCCGATACCTTGAAGTATCAGAGTGTGTGACCATTGGCAGCTTGTTTGTCCAGAAGCCCTGGTTACACTGAACCTCAAGGACTGGGACTGTTTTGTGTAATTGTTGCCCAGGAGGCCTGGGACAAGGGGGAAAAATCAGGGACTGGAAGAGAAAGATGCATGTGCCATGCCTCCAATCCATTGATTTGAAGTTACTGTTTTCCTTTCTGAGCTTTGAGCCTGTCTGATTATAAAGTTCATTTTGTTTTTGTATTTTCCAGGTGCAAGCCTGCTCGTTCCCTGTCTACAGTGAGCTGAGAAGTTAGTAAACCAATTCTGAAGAAGAGATGGGCATTCTGACACTGTAGGCCTGACCTTGTCATCAGTTAAAGCGGTCTCTGTTTCTGAATGAGTGTTTCTATGTACACGAAGGACTATAATGGGGACTAGTTTGGAAAATTAAGAGGCACAATTAGGGTTTGCTTTTAGCCTCATTCACTAATTTGACAAACGTGGGTTGTGTCTCCAGGTAACAGGGGCTTTTGCTGTAATAAGTCGCACTGCGAGCCAGTGCAGGACAGAGAAAGGACCTGGGGTTTTATCATTTCCTGCTCAGACAAACAATGGTGCCCTTTGTCTTAGATCTTCTCCATCTTACTGGCCACCATATCAGCACTGAGTAGTGGTTCTCACAGGTGTGACTCTCTGAGGCCCAGGACTACTTCCTAACTCTGGGACTCCATGAAAGCCACAAGCTAGAGACTTCTCGTCCATGGTCCTCAGGTGCCTTGACTTTCAGGGGAGCGTCACAAGATCTACCAGACTGTTGACCTTCAAGAGAAAATGGATATGAAGTAACCGAACCCCAGGGAGCACATGATGGTTGTTTGTTCTGAAATCTAAATGCTCTTCCTCTAAGAAGGCAGTGTGTGTCCTTTCTGACTAAGTTGACACAACTTTTGGGTCCTGTATGTGCATGTGCACATATGTGCTCATGGGTGTGGAAGCCATGGGTCATTGCTTGGGAGCTATCTTGCTTTCTGAGACTCTCACTAGCCTGAGATTTAGCAAGCAGGCTAGGCTGGCTGGCCAGAGAGCTTTTCCCCCAATGTGTCCCCTCCCCCACAGGGTCTGTTAGGATTAGGAGAAGACTCTAGCATGCCAAATTTTGCATTCGTTTATTTATTATTTTAGTGTGGCTTCTAGAAATTAAACTTGTGTCCTCATGCCTGTAAGTGCATTAGCTACTGAGCTATCACCAGCTTCAGGGACACAGGTTTTTAGATCAAAGATTATTTTCTTGTGGTATTCCCACATAGCAAAGGGGGTACAGAATCAGTACATTGTGGCCTGGAAGACCTTCAGTTCTTAGGAAGGTGTAATGTTTATAGCAGTGTTCCCATCCATCTCAGGAAAATGACCCTGAAACAACCTGTTGAGTTTTCTTTGTCTCCTGGGATCATAGGTCCCCCTTGGCTCATGAATATTTAAATCCCCTTGGTCATTCCCTGATTCCTGACTAACTATGCTCTTGCTATTTGGCATGGAGCTGAGACAGGGAAGATCATAGGCCCATAAGGTGTGAGTTCTAACCACCTGGCTCTCCTTTTGACAAGAGTAGGAACTGTAAGGGTGCTGTTTTACAGTCACTAATTGTTTTTATCCCAGGCTTTGACCTTGCTATGTGGCCAGAGATGCCCTTGATCTTCTAATTCTCCTGTCTCCACCCCTGGAATGCTGGGATTACATGCATATGGCACCACAGTTCAGTATATGTGCTGCTGGGGGTAGAACCCTAGTGTAGCATGTAGCTTTTGCTACCTCACTTTAAGCTCTGGGAACAGGCCACACAATCAGCCTCTACCCGGAGAATACTGGATCTGTGGATGAAAAACAGACAGACACACACTGCTGAATTTCAACCTGCCTTATTGGGTCAATTGCTGGGAACTACTAATCTCCCACTGCTAGCATGCCCTTCTCAATAATCTTAGCTTAGCACCTCTTCAACCTGCCCTAAGGCCTCTTAGCTAGTTCTTTATGTGCCTTATGCATGTCTACTCATCATGTGGCCTATCAGCCCCTTGAGGTGGCGACTGTTACTGTCTGCTTTACAGGTGAACAAACAAAGGTGTAGTCAAGTTATACATCAGGCTTCAAGTAAGCAAGCTTTTGTTGGGTTCAGGATTTATACTCATCTCATACCATGGTTCTTGCTCTCTTTCCCATGAATACTTGAGGCCTCAGAAGGCATAGGGCAAAGAGTGACTCCATGACACTTGACACTTGTCTGAAGCTCATCCCCACAGCAGATGGGCCATGAGTATATTATTTGTGTCCTTGTTAAACCTGAATCCCTGTGATTGTTGAGGTTCTTTAAGGGAAAAGATCTGATCAAATATATCTATTATTCTATCTATCTATCTATCTATCTATCTATCTATCTATCTATCTATCTATCTATGTATCACACACACACACACACACACACACACACACACACACACGTGTAGCGTGGACTTACTAGATAGGCTTACAGTCTATGGTTCAGGCAGTCCATCGACAACTGTCTCACAATGGAAAGACCAATGACTAAGGTAGTTTTTCAGTCCACTAGACTAAATGTCTCAGCAGTTCCAAACTGGTGCTGAAGTCCTGGAGGATTCCCAAAGAGCTTCTGGTCTTTAGTCTATAATGGAATCCTAAAGAAGTAGTTTCTAATAATAGCAGAGGAATGTCTTAGTAACAGGGTAGATAAGCTGGAAGGCAAAAAGCATAAGCTTCCTTCTCTCATGTCCTTTTATGTTTGGGCTGCTACCAGAAAGTGTGGCTCAGATTTCGTGAGGGTCTGGCCACCTCTAATGATCAATCAAGAAAATCCCTCACAGGCCTGCTCAGCTGCCTGGAGATTAGTGGATTCCAGATGTAGTCCAGGTGACAACCAAGATTAGCCTGAACAAATCTCTTGCTAAAAAATGCACAGAATAACTGCACAGTGTTGTATATGGTAGTTTCCATTGTAGATTGATTTGCTTATTTACATGAGATCCATCTACGTGGAGAAGGACCCTAGAAATCATTTCAATGGCATGATAGCCAGAGAACCTACAAGTCCATACTGAGAATGGGAACTGCCCACCGAGAGTCCACCTCCTCCTCATAGGACAGCATGCACTGTTCCTTTAAGAGCTACCGTGAATGTTGTGTTTTCAGGTGACAGCCTCTCCATGTTTTCCCAGCAAAGTTAATGAAATGTCGCTGGTGCTCTTCCTGAGAACCTCCGGTCTCTCACACAGCCAGGCTGTCAAGTCCACGTGCTCTCCTCTGATCTATTTTTATACCACCACATAATAATTCATCCTCCTAAATATATCCATCATCCTGGATTTGCATTTTTTTATTAAGTCGCCTGCTTGCTTCCCATCATTTAATCAGTGTTGACTCGACTCAAAGAGCAGCCTGACAAGATGTGGATCCAAGTCTGGCCTCTGGCAGTTTGCCTGCTCTGTAACTTGGGGTGATCTTCTCCTATTAGTCCAGGTCTTAGTATGCTCATTTATAAAATGTGGATGGGGGTCTGCAGGGAAAGATGATTGTGTGACTCAGAGGGAACAATCCTTGTCAGGGATTGCCATTGACAAGAGTCCATCTTTCTATGGACTGTGTATGTGGTGTGTGTGTGTGTGTGTGTGTGTGTGTGTGTGTGTGTGTGTATGTGTGTGTGTTCAGATATAGGTGTACGTGCATATGTGGAGAGGCCAGAGGTCAATCTGGATAATCATTCCTCAGGACTCACCCACCTTGTTCATTGAGCCAGGTTTCTTACTGGCCTGGAACTTGCAATGCAGCTTGGCTAGATGCCAGTGAAACCTAGGTACCTACCTCCCTACATCTACCAAGATCAGAGATTATAAGCTCTTACCACCATGCCTAGCTCTTTATGTGCATTCTGGGGAGTAGAACTTGGGCCCTCATGCTTGCACACTAAGCACTTTACCAACTGAGCCATTTTTTTTCAGCCCAGTACCTGTGAGCTCACTGAGCGTCCTCAGACAAAGCAGGAACACAACAAGCTTGTGAACTGTGAAATACATCAACCCTTCCCAGCCCTTCCTTGATGTATGGCCTTGGACCTAGGGTTTAATCTACTTGCACCTCAAATAGAAAAAGACAGCTGTGTACTATGAATAATAATTATACATCCAGCCCTAGGCTATGTGCAGGTTCATTGCCTCAGTGGTTTCCAGCTGGTGATGCTGCTGCCTCCAGGGAACATTCTTTTTCATTGGTACAACTGAGGCAGTGAGGTGTGAATACTGTTGTTATCTGCAGCATGAGGAAGGTGCTGTGAAACTCCTTACAGTATATCCAATATCCTCTGCACCATAGACTTAGCCAGCCCAAAGTATCAGTAGAGCTGAGATAGGGAAATTCTCACTGAATCACATGATACAATGGATACACAGGTATTGGCATTTGAATGTCATCCTTGAATGGAGCTGGTGATGTCTGGACACAATGAAAGACCACTCTAGTGTCACTCACAGCATGGGGACAGTATAGCTGATGTTCCTTCTACTCTGAGTCCCCTCATTCTTGCTCAGGTATAGCTCCACTACACACCTGACCTCAAGTGTTATAGTCTGGTCTTGCTCACCCAACTGACAGCTCTTTGCATGCAAAGCATGTGCCTGACTCCACTCTTGTCTCTCTCATGCTTTCATGCTGTAGCCACACAAGGGACATGTTCCATCACCCTCAGGGAAATTAGTCCTACCACAGAGGTGGCTGGCAGCTTGGCTTCTGAGTGTGGTTATGGGGTGGTGGAAATACATCGTTATAGGAGTCCAGTGTTCAGGGAGGGTGGGGCTCTAGTAAGAGGCACTGAGGAGTGATGGGGTAATGAGACCTCTAGTCCGATCTCCAACCCTCACAGAACACACTGAAAATGAAAGAGTGGCCATCTCTGTGTCAGACCGTATGAGGACGACTATTTTCAGAACCTCTGAAGGCCATCCCTAAATCTCTGCAAGAGCCTGCAGGCATCCTGTTGCCCCTGGGAGAAAACAGAAATCCAACTGGATATAGGTAAAAGCTGGACTCGGGTTTGCAAACATATATCAAGGAGCATTATGTCCTAGCAGAGCACTTGGTACATCAGCGTTGCTTTGTAAGAAGCAAATGTCCAAAACAGTGTTTTCCCACCCATTTCAGTTACGCTTGAAACTGATTGTAAATGAGACCCCTGTTCTTATCCCCTGGCACCCAGATGGACATTGATTTATGAATATTTAAACCTCACCATTCTGAGGTCTTGTGTTTGTACTGGATGATGGCTGTGCTCTCCCCAGTTTGCATGGATGTATGGTGGGGGACCAAGAGAGTTCATAAGTGCACAGGGTGGAGCTCATCCAAACCTTCCTTTTCCAATAATAGTAACTATAATGGTGGTGGTGCTAATGGCGTCTGTCATGGACAGAACTTTTATTAGATACTTAGTGGTTTTCCCATGTTAGCTACTTATACCTACCTATCCTTTGATATTGGAGCTGATACTGTCCTCATCTTACACATAGGCAAAGCAATGCAAGTTTAGTAGCATGCTTCGTGTAGCATGAGCAGTTGTGTGTTGGGTCCTGAATGTAAACTGATTTCTGCCCCCAGTACCTGTACCCTTACAGATACACCCCAGTCCTCCAAAGGCACAGGGAAGCAGCCTGACTTAGACTTGTATCGGAAGTTCACACTCACACAAGTGTTGGGACTGTGGTCTCATTACCTTGTCCCTTTAAGACAGGCCTGCTTGCCAGTAAAAAAAGGGCAGCTGTGTCCATGGCTCCAGGATATATACCTCCTGATGTACAGAGACTTCCATCCCTCCATGGGATCTGACCTGCAAAGAATGAAGCATTGCATCTCAATGTCATAGCTCCTGAAAGGAACAGCCCTGTGGACACAGTGTATTGAACAATGAGAGGATGTCCTTCACTCACTGGTCTCTTGCCACGCTGCTCTAGCAAAGGATTCAGGCCCAAATTAATAAGCTATAGGTCCTTACTAACTCAATCACTTCGTCAGACACAAAAGCAAGGACACACACCCATGTGCATCTATCTGTACAAAGAAAGGATGGGGTGGTTACTTCCCTCCCAGGACCCCAACCAATGCTCTTTAACTGGGACTCCTATTATTGTGACAGACACAGGGACGTCATGGAAAGAAGAGTGTCATCTTTGGGCTGGTCAGTGGAACTGGTAAATTCTCCCTCCCCAATGCTTCCTGTTGATCTTATAGGCTTCCTCTCCCTAGAGCTGTGTGCACAAACATTCTCAAATCAAAGCTCTGTGGAGCAGCTTTGGGTGGGGTTGAGTAGGACAGCAGCAGTGTGCAAACAACCTGGAATCTGGAATGGAATGAGTTAACTGGAGCTTAGGGTCCTTCAGCTGAGCCTACAGCTCCTTCTGCTATGGAAGTCAGACTCAATAAATTGTCTGTTTGAGTATGTCATCAAGTATGTACAGAACAGAGATGCTAGCCAGTGCCTCATCTACCAAGTGACAAATCCTCATGAAAACTGAGATCATGCTTTTGGGTTTGTTTGGTTTTTCAGTTTTTTGTTTTGTTTTGTCTTTATTTCTCGGAGCCCTACTGCTCTCTAGATGGTACATAGAGCCACGTCCCCATGTAGCATCTCCATTACCATGTTATGAATTCGAAATGGGAGTCATGTCGATGTACAGAAAAGAGCTTAACAGAGATGCATTTCTCCTTTCTCCCTCTCAGTCCTGACCTTTGCTTTCTTAAATTCCCATTTCATTGCGTTGTTTTCACTTGGCAGTTTGAGACAAGTAGAGAATATATGAATAGAAAACGAACACACAACTACTGACACAGAAGATACAGGACCCAAATGAACGCAGGGACTCCGTGCTTTCTGACTTGGGTATGCTTGTGAGCTTTTCAGGGTGCAGATGAATAGAGGCGGCGGGGAGGGTGGGACACAGGTACAGGAGGTAGGTGAGGTGAGGTGCTGCAGAGTTATGGCTGCCAAAAGGATGCTTGGCAGACGCTGCAACCCCACATGCAGAACACAAGGGGAGAGGCAGCTCCACTCAGAGCAGGAGAAGCTGATTCCATACCACCTCTCCGCTATACACAATGCCGGCTCACCTACGGCCAAGGTGGTAGCAATAAAGTTTTTGTTGAAAGCCTGCTGTGGATGGTTGACTTCAGACCTGTCTGTGCAATTTTTTCCCCCTTGTGCGTGAAGTAGCTGGCACCAGGGACTGAGTGGCTGAGAGAAAGCAAATAGCCATGGTTTCTTTCTTCTACTTTCTTCCCAGGGGACAGAAGGGCAGAGGCTGACTAGAAGAGGATCTGAACAGAGTATGAAGGAAGGAAGGTTTGAGACACAAGCCAGGGAGAGGACAGCAAAGGGTGGGATAGACTCTCACTTCCCCAGTGAAGGGACCTGAAATCAGATCAGAAACCAGGGCCTCCTGGTGCGAGTACCTCCCTACTGCTGGAGCTTGCTTTACTTGGGTGAAGATCTCTTTAAGCGGGCGCTCTAGATTAAAGGCTTTCGGGATTAAAGTGGCCGTGGTCAGACATGGTCCAAAAGCCTCCTTTGAGACTAGAGGAAGTCAGCCCACCCATGAGAGTCCGGTTCCAGGAGATGTGTCTCGTTAAAGTAAACAAAATCAAGTTAAAAGTACTAATTCCATACTACAAGGCAAAGATGCATTTGAAACTGATTTTTGGTTATTAAAGAAGTACCTGAAGGGCAAGGCACAGTTTGAAGTTGTGAATTACATTGCAGTTTTCACAGTAGCTGGCATTCATTGAGTACCCACCTCCTCCTGTTTACATGGTTTATTTTTTGCTCTCACCAGCCTGTGGTTAGGGTGGCAGGGGCAGGGGAGTGGAAAGGGACTTGCAAAGAAGCCTTGGGTGTCCATTCAAGCATGCAGGGTGCAGAGAAGGTGAGATTGCTCTCTGAGGAGGCAGACAGGCATTTCCATTCCTCAGTAGCCCCAGTTCTCACCTACACTCACCCACGTCCACAGATTAGGAAGTAGGAGATAGCCAGTGTGCATGGCCCGACAGCAGGCATTTTCCAGTTCAGTGACATCAGTTGAGCAGTAAGGGACAGCATCATGGTTGGAAGAGCCTTTCCTTCCTCAGGACAGGCCCCAGGTCCCTAGGAATGGAAGAATCCTCACTTCTGTAGCCTTGACAGCAGAGAGGAGCAAATTCATCCCGTGTCTACTGATTCATGAATTCCTACAACCTGTTGCAGTATATGGCCCTCAACCAGCCAAGCAGCAAGGGGGGGGCAGAAGGGAATCAGACTGGCAGGGTCTTTCTAGGCAGAAGGAAATGTGGCATGAAACGCCACACAGCAGTTTGGCAGGGCTGGCACACAGGCAAACAGGCCTCTATCAGGCCCACACAGCTGGTCTTGCGTCATGTCTTAAGCTGCCTTTCACCACCTACAAAGGCAGCCAGCCTCACAGGGCCTCAGCTCTACAGACCTTGAAACTGTGAAAAGTCGAATAGGAAGGGAAGGGAAGATGGCAGGGATCTGTGTGCCTGACTAGTGCCAGGTGATCCGCAGTGGCCCTGGCCCTACCCTCATTGTACTCTAGCAGATGGTGACATGGGGTTAATGACCAGAATCCCTGATTCCAGCTCATTTTTAATCCCATTAACTGGGTATTTATGATTTGGTCAAGGCCAGTGTCAAATTGCAGCAGTAACAGCAGCAGCAGCAGCAGCAACAACAGGAGGCTTGAGGAATGAGTTAGCACAAATGAAGAAAACAACACAGAGATGTTCTATGGTTTTCTTAAGGCAGAACAGCAAATTAAACCTATCCTGGGGTCAGGCCAATTGACAACCAAGTTCCATGGGTCCACTCTTTCAAAAAGGTTTCTCTAGTTTTCACCTGGAGAGCAAGCAACAATAAATGTGATTTTAAGAAATTACTCATTAGGAGCTGCAGAGATGGCTCATCCATTAAGAGCAATGGATGTTCTTCCAGAGGACACATATTTGATTCTCAGCACCCACATGGATGTTCACAGCCATCTGTAACTCCAGTCCTAGGAGATCTGACACCCTCTTCTTGTTTCCAAAGACACCAGACACATACATGTTGTGTTGCACATGCACACATATATACAGGAAAAATCCATATGCATAAAATGAATAAATACATGAAAGAAAGGGATCATTAAATGCATGGCTTTGCTTCACATCTCTCCCCAGTATGCCCCTCATAGGGAATTATTTGCTAAAAGTTCACTGAAAAGAAGAAATAAGACTCATTGCTCTAAGGGTTTGCTTATAAACCAGTCTGCTGCAGGGCTACGCTTGGGTTAACCTTTCTTACTGCAGTGAGGAACCGGGAGGAAAAGTTGCACAAGGAAGACATGGGAGTTTGAACTAATAATTCCATCTGCTTGTTAGAAAAGAATGATTTTTTTTTTTTTTCTAATTACCGATGATGGCAGCAGCCGCCAGTATCTAGTACACGTTAAGTAGCAAATTAGCTTTGGAGCTGATTACAGGGCCCACCCTGTCTAACTCCGCCTTCCACGCTCGTCAGGAGCAAGAGAAATTGCACTCTGCTCAGAAGCCTCCAAGGGAGTCACATTTAGGGCAGACCCTAGGGTCCTCAAGATCAGAAGAGAGCGCCCCCTCCTGGTACCTCAGAGCAGCAACAGAGATAAATTCATAAATACATCCATCTATTTGTTCTTAAGCAAATAAACAGATTTTCCATAGCAAAACTCTAGGCTTATGGGCTAGTAGGGGGTTAAATTGCCTAATTTCACATGAATTTATCTGGAATTTTTTTTAATGTTTAGCTGTGAAGTGCACAAAAAAGACCATAATTATACACAATTAGGGCAGCACCTAAAAAACTGGGCCAAGTAGACGTACTCTAAAACTGATGTTTGACTGCTTAGAAAGACCCTGCACATGCCCTAGAGCTAAGAAAAAGGTAATGGGATCTGACTGATGCTGCAAATGTTTAACAACTGAGCTCTACAAAAGCATTTTAAAGAATCAGACAATATCTAATGTTCGTGCATAAGCCACAGTGTTAATTACAAGAGATTCTTACCATCTAAAGAGGGCCCTTAAACAAGAGCCATGCAGGAACATTTTATTAGCCATCTTACTGAGTAACTAGCTATGATGGAGAATGGTACGGTGGTATCTCTTTAAAAACACTGTCCATTTCTGGTTCTCCAGTTCTGTGGGTTGCATTTTCCAACTCAGACTTCTCTGAGTTTGACTGTCCGTTATTCACGTTTTCAGTGATGGGACCATAAGCCAAGTAACTTCTCTCTATTCTTGGGTTCTTCTGCGAAATGGGTTCAGTGGTGCTCCTGACATTTGACAGATCCATGAGAAAGCCCAGCATAGAGCCCACTGACGTGTGATGAAAGCCACCATTAGTGCCTTTGTCCTCTGGTCTTCCACCCATCCAAAAGGGCCTAGCCTGTTTGCAAGAGTTAAGAAGACTCTGAGGTCATCTTTGGGCCGTGCATAGCAAGCAGAAGAGAAGGCAATGTATGTTTGACCTTGACTTTCAGATATGCAGTCCCTGAGGCAAATAGGATCCTGGTGAGCTTTAAATTGTTCTCCAGTCACCTGAGAGAGAATACCAAACATCAACAAAACACCTTCTCCTAGCATTGACCAAGAGTGCTAACTGCTAAGTGTGTGGCTTGTATAAATGTTCCATAGCTTTGTCTCATTCCTTCACGCCGTTCCAAAGCTCCACTACTATGGAGAAGGGGAAATGAAAGTTCAGAGCCCATTAGGCACTTCTTCCAAGGTTACAGAGCAGAAGGAGGCAGAGCAGATTGGAGACACAAACTCCCAGGTCTGCATGACTATATCATAGCACCCTGCCCTGTCATGCTTGTGGCCTCCAGTCTGCGTGAAAGAGCCATGAATGGGCTTACATTGGGGTGGAGTGACAAGATCTACTGTAGGGTCCATCTCTGCACATATGAGACAATATGTCTGAACAGAGAGAAACTGACTCCAGGAGAAGAAGAGAGGAGGTGACAGAGCTTAACATGGGTAATGGCTGATGAGGAGGGGCAGAATGTGGGAGAAATTATACCCATTGTTTCCAGTTGGGCACAGATGAGCTTAGGAGCTGACCGTTAGCGATATTGCACAGAGCTGTGTGTCTCTCGCTGCCTTCACTTCCCTGAGCCATGAGGCTGATAAACAGTAAGATGTGTGTCTTATTCTCCTTGTTTTCTCCAAACAAACATAGTGTCTGGAACAGTTACAGGGGAACACGCTTATTAATTAGACTGATGTGCCAGAGGTTGGTGAGAAGAATCAGGGAGTCGAGGAGTCTTCTGTATGAGAAGCCTAGATTGTAAAAGCAAAAGGGGGGCCCACAAGAGTGTCATTTAACCCAGAGAAAGCAGGGAGGCCATTTACACATGTGAGGAAGTGGTCTGTGTGTGACATACAGAGAGACAGTGCAGGGGCAGGGAGGTGGAAATCTTTTTCTAAATTTGGGATGGAAACATTTGGGTCTACTTTTAAAAACTTGCTTCAGAGGTGAACATACCCAGGATGGAGTTTCAGTTCTCACTTCACTGGTCCTGTGATATGGACACAGCAGTTCATTGTGGCAGGCCTGAGTTTTCTCATCTGTACAATGTTGATAAAATCAAGAATATTCACTTGCCAAGGCGACTTGGTTTTGGTCCCCCTGGTTTACAAGCCTATGCCCTGTTGAGGCCAGGACTCTGGGTTAGCAAAGGCACAACACCACCACCCCCCGCCCCAAGTCTTGGTCATTTGTCTTGTTATGTCATAACCTTCCTGACTGATAAACTACCAAGGTCATGTTCCACACATGTCACCTCAGACTGCTTTCTGGGAACTATCACAGTGGATCTGGCTTAGCAGGAGGCTGGATGGGCCAGAGCACCCATCTCAGAATGGCCATTAGCATAGAAGAACATGATCTAAGCCATTCTTTTCTCCACCTTAAGCCTGGCATACCTTGGAGATGCCAGTTTTGCTCTCCAAGACACTTGCCTCCATGTGGCTCTGTCCCAGACTGGCCAAGAGGCTCAAGTTGGCTACTCTAACTTTCAATTCCTTTCACCCTGATGAGAATTTATCCCCGATGCCAGCCACTTGATCCTTGGCAAAGGCCAGGCAAGCAAACCACACCTATCAGTCAGCAGGGGCCTGACTTACAAGGGATTTTCAGGAAGCAGGAGGTGGAAGACAGGAGGGAGAGCCTATTCTCTCTCTTACCTACAGCTCCAGCTGTGATTCCATCTGTCAAATCCTGGGACAGAACACACACACACACACACACACACACACACACACACACACACACAACTCAAACGGAATGGAATTAAACCAGTCCTACAGGGCACCCAGCTGTCTTCCTTTGTTAAACACAAAAAGTCCTGACAGACATATGGGGGTGGGGGATACTTGTTGCTCTCTTTCTCTCAGGGGCTCCTATGGGCATACTGATTTTTCTATCTCTAGAAGGGCTTCTCTCTACTCTGGAGTGTCCCCCTCCAGCCTGCAGAGGGAGACCCTGTGGTTTTAAAATTGCTCGCTTCGTTTTCATCATCTCTCCCGTAGAGACCCCACATGGATGTGACCCTGGAGTCCACATTGGTGCAAAACCCTTGCCAGCATCTCACTGGCCACATGCAGTTAAGTATTCACTTTCCTGCCATCCATGGCTATAGGGGGTTAAGTTCTCCTTCCTCTGGGAATAGCTTATTACCTGGAGTAAAAGACCCCCAGTAGCTAAAAGAAAAAAAAAAGGCTAAAAACTTTCTCCA
Organism: Mastomys natalensis; assembly: GCA_021653895.1. NCBI lineage: Eukaryota > Metazoa > Chordata > Mammalia > Rodentia > Muridae > Mastomys > Mastomys natalensis. The sequence goes on from JAJTUV010001292.1 coordinate 13,550, forward strand.
TGTCCCCAGCCCCTATCCGTTCTGCTCCCCGCACAAGCCTCCCCTTCTCCTAGCAGCCTTGCCGGAGGCAGGCCAGGGAGACAGGCTCTTTCTGAGCCCAGCGGTCTTCCTCTCTCTCCGGAGGCTGGAAGCACGGAGATCACAGAAGCCCCCACATCCCTGCTTCTCCACTCGGAGGCGGAGCGCAGCGTCCTCTCCCAGGCGGCAGCCGCAGCCCGCAATTGGAATTCTGTCCCCAAAGGAGGGCCGGAAAAGGAGAGAAAGGAAGGATGGAGACTGGCGAGAAGCAGCGGCCAGGGTCCCATACATCCCCGGGAAGAAGCTAAGCTTGTTGGCTGCTAGGATGCTGCGACGCGGCGCCCCACCGCACTGCATCAGCGTGGCTGTGCTGACATCCCCCCATGCTTAACACGGGGCATTATGCGCTGGTTAACAGGATCCGAGCTGCTCAGCGACTTGTTTTAAGCATTTTCTCCCTCGCTCTCGCTTTTAATCTTGTCTCTAGTGGCGTGTGTAGGGGGGAGGACTTTATTTCCATTGGCTAAGCGCTCCCTTCCCACCCACATCCCTTCCACATCACCTTGGTGTCTCCCTAAATAAAACCAGCCCTCCTTATCGCCTGGAAAAAATCAGGAGCTAGAGTTTGAATGGGTTTTATATAAACACTCACCCCTGTCAGCGTGCGGCCAGGCTCTCAGGATAAACTCCCAGTGTCTGGCCTGATGCTTGCCTGGCGATCTCTGCCTTGAATGCCAAGGTTTAAGCAGCATTCAGAGGACTGGGAACTCTTCCCTGAGATTTGATCAACCTGAAGCCAGTTGCAGAACTGCACAGGGTCCCGATGGACCTCAAGGAGAGCCCCAGCGAGGGCAGCCTGCAACCTTCCAGCATCCAGATCTTCGCCAATACCTCCACTCTCCATGGCATCCGCCACATCTTCGTGTATGGGCCGCTGACCATCCGGCGTGTGCTTTGGGCAGTGGCCTTCGTGGGATCCCTGGGCCTGCTGCTGGTGGAGAGCTCGGAGAGGGTGTCCTACTATTTCTCTTATCAGCATGTTACTAAGGTGGATGAAGTGGTGGCCCAGAGCCTGGTCTTCCCAGCTGTGACCCTCTGCAACCTCAATGGCTTCCGGTTCTCCAGGCTTACCACCAACGACTTGTACCACGCTGGGGAGTTGCTGGCCCTGTTGGATGTCAACCTGCAGATTCCTGACCAGCATCTGGCGGACCCTACGGTGCTGGAGGCCCTCCGACAGAAGGCTAACTTCAAACACTACAAACCGAAGCAGTTCAGCATGCTGGAGTTCCTGCACCGGGTAGGCCATGACCTGAAGGATATGATGCTCTACTGCAAGTTCAAGGGGCAGGAGTGTGGGCATCAAGACTTCACCACAGTGAGTACTTGGCTTTCAGTTTGCTCTTGTGCTCACTCTTCAGTAGAAGTGGTGCGCTGGCCGCCTTCTGTTTGTCTTGGGATCTCTGCTATGCAGGAGAGAGGGCGGAGACCCAGCTGAAGGCCAAGAGGGTAGCTGGTGCGAGTTCTTGGACCTGTTTGTAGAAAAGGTTACCTGTCGGATGGAGTACTGTGGTCCTTTCAGATTGGAGAGCTACAGGGGGCTTGCTGTTGGGGGTCACTCCTCTAGATGTTCTGAGGTGGGCTTTCTCCCAGTCAGAGGGAAGAGGCCTGGGTTATCCATTGTCCAGGATGCTTGATGTCCGAACGGTGTGACAGGAACAGCTTGTCACTGGTGAGATGGCAGACTCTCCTCTGTCTTTCTCTCTCTTTACCCTCTCTCCCTTTCTTCTCTCTCTCCCCTCTATTTGTGTTCGGAAGTGGCATCAGGCTCTGCATCGTGTGGGCTGGGCTGGAGTTAAAGCTGTCACAGGAGGGGGTGTGGGGCCCCAGACAGTCTGAATGACTCCCGTGTCCATGGGAGCTCACCGAGCAGGTGATGCTGCAGAGGTGTGGAAGGTTCTTTCCTTCCTTTTCTTGCCTGAATTGTGTGGAGAGGAAAGAGCCTCCAGAGGCTCCATCTGGTCTTCCTGCAGGCAGAGCGAAGCCTCGGAACTGTCCATGGTGCTATGGCAGGAAGGCCAGTCAGGTAGAGACTCCTTTACAGGAGGGACAGAGAGAAGACAGATGTGATGAGGTGGTCCCGGAGGCTGGCTTGTCTGAGCGCTCTAGCTTGAAACTCGAAGGCTCGTTTTCTCTGTGTACAATTGCTTCACAACGTGGGTGCGGGAGGAGGGAGTGAAGGGGGTTGAGCAGCTGTGGGATTGGAAAGCCTGGGGGGGGGGAGTGTGGAGTTGAGTAAAGGGGAGGGGATGTGGCTCACGTTCAGGATGAGTTTGCCAGAGGGGGCTGAGAGGGAAGGACGGGAGCAGAGCTGTTGCCGCTAGGGTTCTTATCCCAATTAGCAGACTGCTAGGTATAACTTGGTGTAACAGGTCAGACAGCAGCTGCCAGCTCTTCCATACTGCCAGGCAGGTCTGGGGTATCAGGAACTGTGGGACTCTTCTGCATTCTACTGTGTCTTCTTTCCCCATAGCTTCCTGGGGTAGGGGGAGGAGAGCATCAGGGACTCAGAATCTTGAGCCAAAATACAGTGACAACTTGGGGATGGCAGGTGCAGCAGTCATCAAGAGAACTGGACTGTGTCATCAGCACTTGTCTGGGGGCTCTGCCTCATTAAGACCCTCTCTCCCTTTCCCATAGTGCAGCCCTCCCCACCCCCTCTCAGGGCCACCTGCCTCTCACTCTGAGGTTCTCTTTATGCTCTAACTAGTCTCTGCCTTCAGCCTTTGCACTTGCTGTTGGCTGTATCTCATTCTGAAAGAGCCCAGAGTGCCAGGGACATTGCCTTTCACAGCCTGTGTGCTAGAGCTGTTTCCTGGGGGAGCCGTTTTGTATTATTATCCCCTTTAAACATTCCAAGGAAGAGCACAGCCAAACCTACAGCAGCATTTGCTAAAGATGAAGCCAGTCTGAGCTGGAGAAGGAAGCTACCAGCCCTTCTTAAAGGAGCAAACAGGGTCCTAAAATACGTCATGCACAAATGATGTCTGAGGGGCCTAGGGGAGGGATGGAGAAAATGCCTCGTTCTTGGAGTCTGAAACCATTGCCGTGTTCCAGCCCTTGCTTTCTAGTGCCTGGCAACGCTCAGACTCATCACTGTACTGTGTAGCTTGAAAGTGCACTCAGCTCTTCCTCTATGTGCCTGCGCACACACGGAATCCACAGATGACAGATGCAGGGTGTCTCATAGATGATGGACTGGGCAGCAGACCCTGGACTGAGTCTGTAAGCATCCTCACAAGCCTCCTCATGACGGCATGGCTGACTGGTAGCTTTACTCATACCCCAGTTCTGTTTAGAAGTAGAGGCTTGTTGATCTCAGGCTGCTTGTTTGTATTTGGTTCATCATTTGAATTGCTAGTAACCCAAGCAGCCAAAAGTCCGGTTTTAAAACCTAACCAAGGCTTCTGATCATCTGAAACATTGAAGCTGCCTGCGGATAAGGTCTATTCTTTAATTAGTGGCTCACACTATCTGCCTATCTTAGCAAGTCCTAGACTCCTCTGTTTGAATGCCCATCATTGAACTGACCCATCTGTGTGTAACATCTCCAGGCACTGAAGAGAAGGTGTCCCTTGGTGTTCTCTTCAGTCTACTCAGGATGTCAGAATGACACCCACTCTAGGTGACAGGAATATAATCTTCACCAATTGGTGACTGTGGGCATCAATGCTGAGCCTCTGCTGGGGAGAGTGTGATAGGAGACATGTCTAAGACCCAGCTCTGAGGAGTGAACCTCTGACGTACCTTTGTGCTCTTTGGGTCTTGGGTGTAGGCAAGCTTTTCTTGGGCTCTCACATCCTAAATGACACTATGCCTCTGTTGGAGAAGCCCATTTCCCATCCCAGCCTCTTCTCTCATTCACTCTCTGAGATAGCCATCCCTCTCCAGTGGGCTTTCTTTCAAGCCCTGATGAGGTTTTGACACAGTGGCTACCTTCTTTCTCTAAGCAACCATGGCTGACTTATTAGAGAATTTAAGTGTGGGGGAAAGGATGTCACAGGTGGACTGCTTTTTTTTCTGGATTTGGTTTTCCTATAAAGCCCAGAGCATCATCTTCAGGGCAAATGCTGTAGCACAAGCTTCCTTATTCCAAGTTCTTAGCTGCTGTGCAACGAAGTGTGTAATACCCTTTAATTAGTGAATGAGCTGTGATTCTCGCAGAGTGAGCAAAGGCTGTTCACGGAGACTCAAAGTCCCCGGGAAGCCAGGTGTGGAATGCTGAGTGCCGAGTAAGCAGGCATGCACCCTGCCTATGCAGATACATTCTGAGTCCTCACCCAGGAACAGTCTGGCTTCAGAGAGGTCTTTGATTTTCCTCCCTGGAACCAGAAGAAAGATTTGATTCTGGGCCTTCTAACTCACAGAAGCTGACCCTAGTGACCCAGAGTAGAAAAGGGATGAGGTAGGAGTTGATAGGGGTTGTGACTCTGTGGCCTGAATCCAAGGCCAACATGGTAGGTGTGGGTTTGAAGTCTTTGCCATACTTGTTTCTTTGTCTCCTTGTGTGCTTTCTAGGTGGGCACTTGCTCATCTAACGACCTTACCCATGGTGTTGTTGGAGGAAAGAGCATTCGTGACACTATGTGAGGAAGCTTTCTGTGTCTTTGCCAGACATGTAGCTATGAGATGAGATTCTGAGCGCATGTGTAAGGGGGTTGCTGCAGTCCTGTCTACCTCCACTGTTTTCAGGGATCAGTTTGATGAGGAAGGCTGCAAAGACATGGGTCATGGGCAGGGAGCTGGGGGAGCACTGCTTTCTCTGCCTGGAGCACCAAGTGAAAAACTCATCATCCAGAGAGGGAGCTGCTTTGAATAGAGGTCCTGTCAGGAGCTGATTACTGCTGCCATGTGAATTCCTGCCATTTGTGATTAACATATGACAGGGCCTTTTGCGGCTCCTTTGCTTAATCACACTGGTGTTCACCTGTGTTCAGGTCTGGGAATTTGAACGACCCTTCCCTTTTTATGTGTAGCTTGTCCATCATTGTGAGTATTTATGCTTTAAATGTGAGATTTCTCAGGAAAGTCCCAGCTTTCTTTCCCCACTGAATGAATCTTACTACCCTATAGCATATAACATAGAGATGGTGGAGGTTGAGACTGACAAAGGTTGTGTTTTTGGGTCTCTTTGACAAGGCCACATGGGTCTCTAATCTAGTCTAAGTACCTCTCACTACACAGGAGAATGCATTTGGAAGATGTGGATTTTAAGAAACCATCTGAACTGGGATTCGAACTCTGTGGAATATGTGTGGTGGGAACTAGTATTTAGTTTGCTTAGCTCCAGTTTTCCCATCTCTGAAGTAGGACCAGTAACACCCAAGACTCAGCTGGAGGAGCAGCTAGCTCTGAGAAGAACTGCTAACTAAACTTGATCTCTAGTCTGGTTCTTTGGACTTCACACTTCCTAATCTTCTACCATGGCTGCAACTTCAGAGCACAGGTGACTGCTATGTTCTCTGTGTCCTCGATATCTTCAGGGCTTCTCCTTTTGCCAGGTACCCTAACGTTGTCTCTTATTCTCTGATTTGACCTCTGTGTTGCCTCTCACACTTCCCAATTCACCTCCAGGAAGAGCACACACCCTGCTATGGATCCTAATAGGGGCTGTGTAATCTTTGCCCCCTGGGTATAGCTTTCCTCACTGTGCCATATTTGTGTCTGTCTATCAAGCAGGACCTACAGTGCAGCAATAATCCAAGTAGACCAGGCCTGTGCTATCCCAATCTAGCTCTATCCCAGTTAGTCCGAGGCTGGTCTCAAAATAGATTTGTCAAATATTATGTCAAGTAGAGGGTGGGTCTTCCCAACCTTGCCAATACCAAGCAGGGTCTCACTGGGTAAGTGGTTGCTGCCTGCCCCTGAATTTCCTCATCATCCTAGCTCCTGGGCCTTTCTCACTCTCTGTCTTTTGTGCCCTAGCTCCTTGTATCTTTCAGTGCTACTTTACCTTAAAAGTCCAGTGTTGTCACGATTGTAGCTGTCTCCCTCCACAGCACCACCATCCAAATTCTCCTCTTCCTCTTCTGTCTTCCAAGCATCACATACTTTACCTTCCCTCTGTGCACACATGACATGATGCTTTTCTTTCTGAGCTAAGCATGAAATGTTGCCACTAAAAAGGATCTTGGAGATAAATGAATTCAGCTCTTATGTTTTAAACCACTGATAGATTTAAAATGTGTTTTCAAATTGACAGGAAAAATACAGATACTATAGATACTATGATGTGTAATATGATGATGATATATATATATATATATATATATATATATATATATATATATATATATATTACTTAAGCATATAAGTGGTTGTATTAAGTAAATGCATTGCCATGCACTCTTATCTTTTGTGTAGGTATGTGTATTATGTTGAGAACACATGAAGTCTACAATCATTTTGATTTTCAAATATATGATTTTCAAGTATATTGTTATTAACTGTATCACAGTGTCAATAAACCTCTTGCACTTACTTCTCCTGAAATTTTTGTCCTTTGATCAGCTTATCTTTAGTATTCCCACTCTCTCATCCCAGTGTCTGATCTGATCTCTGTTGTCTTGCTATGTGTCTTTAAGTTTAATATCTTTAAACAATTGCAAACATAGGGCTGGAGAGATGGTTCAGTGGTTAAGAGCACTGTCTGATCTTCTAAAGGACCCAGGTTCTATTCCCAGCATCTATATGATGGTTCTAACCATCTGTAACTCCAGTTTCAAGGAGTCTGATGCCTTCTTCTGGCCTTCATGGGTACCAGGCAAACATGTGGTGGTGCACAGATATACATTCAGGGAAAACACTAATACACATCAAAAGGAGGTCAGATAATTGGGAATTCCAGGTCATCCTCAACTACATATTGTGTTTGAGGCCAGCCTTGGCTACATGTGACAACAACCCCCCCGCCAATATTTTCATTCATCTACATATTCTAGAACTTCTTAGCACATATCTCTCAAACTATGTGGCCAGAGTCTGTGTTAAATAGATTTAAAGCTATGGATGTAAAGTGACTACCTAATATGAGGCAGAATGCACATCTTTCAGTCTCTCTCGCACATGTACCTGGGATTTTGGTCAATCTGGGGAAGCCCTTATACTTCTTGGTTATAAAAGCAATCCATGGTCACTAAAGAAAAATGAAAAATGAGGTGCAGCGGGAGAAAGGAATGGAAATTGCACCCCCAAATAACCTTCTTATATAGCTACATGTAATATTTTGGTATTTTGAGGGTATCTTTCTTCTGCCACATAATTTGTATGGACTCATGCTTTACTGGGCTGGCATCATGCATCTATATACATGGTACAACTTATCTTGGTCCCACTGTTTCTCCTGTGTTTGCTAGGATATACTGGAGATCTATTCTTGCATGCCTGAATGAAACCCACCCTTGATCCTTAGTAAGGCTCAATTCTGGTGCTCCTTATACAATTGTCTACACTGCAGTTCTCAGCTCACAGGTGTAAGACCTGATTCTCTGCCACCTGTGCAGTCTGGACTTTACGTCAAAACAATCTAACATAGCAGTAATGTAAATTAGATGAGCTCACATATTTTTAGGAGGCTCAGCATCTGTGAAATTTTGCCATAGTCAGGAGAGCCAAGCTCTGCTGTGATGGTCATGGGGTTTCCATGATTCCAACCTCTGGCTACCATATTCTGGTTTGTAGACTGGTAGGTTGTGAGCTGTCTGGGAGTATAGCTTTGGGCGCATGTTGCATCTGTGCTGTTGTGCTGATGGGGTGAGGCTGTGATTGGGAGCTGTTAAGATGACTCATACTGTCTCCTTGGAGAGAAAAGCTGCACAGCTCTGAGCTAATGCCCTGTAACTTGCTGGGCGGGTGTATATTTCTCTGTCTCCTTCCTTGGGAATTCTTTTATCCCCCCAGAACTGTTGATCCAAGAGAAGTCTTGACTCAGTGGATAAAGAGCTTGTTCTGTAACTATGAGGACTGGAGTTCAAATCTCTAGAATCCATATAAAAATCCAGGTGGGTATTGGAACTTCCTTGGAATTTCAAAACCCAGTAGGTGAGACCGAGGCTCTCCAGAGCAAGCTGGCTAACTAGACTAGCCATATCAGTGAGCTCTGGGATCAATTGAGAGACCCTGACCCAATGACTAAGATGGAGAGAGATTAAGAAAGCATCACAACATCAACTATGGGCCTCCATATGCATTCACATCCATGAAAAGTTTAGTTCATGCACATACGCACATACGTGTACACACACATGCATACAGACAGCACACAAACATTTGAGAGAGAGAGACAGAGAGACAGAGAGACAGAGAGACAGAGAGACAGAGAGACAGAGACAGAGAGAAAGCTGGCTGGGAGCTTGATTGCTTAGAAACTTAACAGTCTTCTGGTTCTATAGAAAATATTTCCTTCAATGAAAACTTGGACACTAAAACACTGTTTATACAGTGAATCAAGTTTGCTGCTAATTTCCATAGTTGGGGCTGTGATGGGATCCCACACACACACTACGACCACCCTAAATCTAAAACCCAATTCCCCAAAAGTTGAATCAGCAGCTTTTAGCACCAGGCTTGCTGCTGGAGGCAGTGCTTCCTAAAGCAGTTCACACTTCAAAGTAGCAGGCTTCTCCTCCCTTACAAAGGACCAAAAACATGCCGCTCAAGTTGGGCTTTGTGCTTTCTCAGTTTTGTCTGTTCATGGTTGAAGGAGTTAGGTTGAAATGTCAAACATGGGCAGCCAGGACACCTGACCTATGCTCTATCATAATCTGAAACGAGTGGACTATGTGTCTCATGCACACTTGAAGTCTTATATATTATACCTCTACATGTATTTATCTTCAAACCAACACTTTTTGGGCTAGGCTTGTGGTTGCCAGACAGCAGCTACGGCCAACACACTAACATACAACACATTAGTTATTTGGTAAATCTGAGGTTTCTGGGGAAAGCCCATGTATGAAGTTAGGCTTTCCCAGACGACGGAAGCCCCTGAGGCAGCATTCTCTGATACTAGAGTGTATTTTCCTATAGCATTTACTTTCCCAGCACTTTAGGCACACTCTGTGCAGACTTAGTCAATGGTCGGTCATTGAAATGAATGCTGCAAAGAACTTGAGCATGCAGCAGAGAAAGAATGTGTTTGACTTCCATTGATGGATAATGAGCCTCTGATAGCCCCAGTTTCCCCATGAGTGGGATGAACTAGACAGTTTCCAAGGACAACTCTTTGTCCCTCATTTGTTTTACTAAAACCAAAACCTCCACTTACATTGAGACTAGGGGAAGGAGCTGATGTTACTTTTTAACCCAGTATGCTTAGCTATTTATTGGTTTGCTTTTATTTAAGCCTATGCAATAGAAACAGAAGTGCACAGATGTGCAGAGCTGCTGTGGTGGGAGCAGGGAAGCACAGAACCTTACTCTCAGGATCCCAACCAGGAGCCCCAAGTGTCTGTCTGTAGATCCCCACCCCACCTGCCCCACCGGATTGAAGGTTTCTATTCATGTTAGCACAGCAGATGTGAGCCTGGATCTGCTCTGGGCCTTACAGGTATGGACCAGCAAGAATATCTGTGGGAAATGTTAAAAGCAGTCCACAGAGATTCCCTAGACAGCTGCTTTGGGCAGAGCATCTTATTGCAAATCACTGTGCCTTTCTTGGGTGGATTGTTAGAAGCTTCCCCAACACCTGGAGGCAGCCCATGGCCAGGGATACTGTGATGAGTTCAAAATATCCAGTCACGGGTATCTTGCCTTTATGTGGACCAATGATGTAATTTACACTTCCTGGGGAGTCAAGCTGAGCATCTAGGTGCTTTCTGGGGGTCATGCTGAGCACCTAGGTGGACACTTTACATTCCCCACTGCTGTTACTCTCTACTCCAGGGCTTTTTCTGAGAGTACTTGCTCAGTAAATCACCCACTCAAGATCTCATCTCTCCCTCACATTTTTGCTTCTCCATCTGTTTGGCGAGATGGAGTCTGATCTCAAGTATGGCTTAGAAAGAAAGATGCCTGCACTAAGCTTGCTTTAAATCCCAGGCTTTCTAGACCTATGTCTTCAACTTGGGACCTATGATGGTTTCCAAGAGCCAATCTTCAAAACTGAATCATCTCTTGGGTTGAGCTTTACTCTCCCAGACTCTGCTGGTTTGATCCTCTTGGGGTAGGTAGGTATGGTTTGCCCAGCAACAGTTCTTCCTAAGGAGCTGAGCTGTCTCTGTTCTGCCAGCTGCTGTCTATCCATAAGCTGTTTTCATTCTAGTGTACATTTTCCCTGGCACCTGTGTTATCATCTTCCAGATCCCATGGTTCCCGTTGAAAGCCCTTCCCAGCCTTCCCTGCCATATCTCCTTGGATGTTCCTCTACCTGACTTCAAGGAGGAAGTTATCCCTTTGATGCTGGCAGTGGGTTGAGCCCATCTATGAAGTGAGAGGCGGTAAGGGATGGATGCTGAGCAGGGTGATGTTACTCATATATCACAGAAAGCACAAGTGATGGAGGAGTGTATGAAAGGCTCCTAACTGTTCAGGATGAAATGGGAAGCCGGTGACTCAAGGGCAATGGGATTGCTGTCTCCAAACACTTAGAAAACAATCATAGAAAATGGAAGCAGGACCTTCTCCAAGAGAGGCCAGAGGACAGAACTGGAGCTGCTGGGCAGAGGGTGGGAGTTCAGAGAGGTGGCTGTTAGCTGATTGGAAAGGCTTATCCTGGGGGTCTAGAACACTCTAACCCTGCCTGAGCCTGTTCCTTAGGTCTAACCAAAGCTAGGGAATCACCTCTAGGCAAGGACTGATGTCCAATAAAGAGTTAGATTAATGACCTCTGAGGTTACTTCCAGATGGAAGAGTGTTTGATTTTTTTCCTTCCTGAATAGATAGTTGAGGTTGAGGGTTAAAAGCCATTGATGGAGGACATTGGAAAGAAGTGCTGACGGGTGGAACTAGCAACTCAGATTACAGATCCACCCACTGTTCAATACCATGAAGCTTTGAAGTTAAATGCCTCTGATGGATGCCAGGAAAAATGGTGCCTTTAGAGATAAAAGAGTGGATCCAGGAAGAACACGGGAAGAGTGGGGTGCTGGAAGCCAGCCATTGTAGTGGTGATTAATGGTCTGGCCATTCCAAAAAGTATATGCATGGCTTATTGAGAGGCAAATCCTGGAGTTCATCATAGATTCTGGAAGCTAGTTCCCAGCCTACAGAGACAGCCTTAGGTTAGTTTGAGCATGGTCTAGTTCCACACTGAGGCCTGGGGAGACTGGGAAGCTTATGGTTTAGACACAATCCTGGGGTTTAGGATGCTAGGAACATCCTCAGCTATAGAATCTGAGAAGGAGCTAGGGAGAATACTCTGCCCAGGAACACTGGTGACAGACAACCAAGGGATATCCAGCATAAGAAAGCACAGTAAACATGGGACTCTGGCACCTGAGACAATAACACAAAGGGAGCATTATAGCCTCTAATCATGTTAACAGTGGGCAGAGCCAGACATGTTCAAATGGATGTGACTTTGTGTGAATTATTTAGCCCTTCCAGCCTTCTGTTTCCTCATCTATTAAATAATACCATCTCAATACTGATGCTTCACAGGCATGTTCAGAGTGACTGCATGAAATACGTATAAGGCTTACATTGGCCTGGAACTGAATAGTTGCTTTATTAATTACTTTTGCTTTGACCCAGGGTCTTGTGTAGCCTAGGCCTGCTTCCATTTCCTACGTAGCTGAATGTGATCTTGAGCTCATCATCTTCCTGCTACTACTTATACGTGCTGGGATTAACAGCATGGGTCACCAAACGCAGTTGACAAGGTGCTAGGGATGGAACCCAGGACGTTCTGCATGCCAGGCCAGCCTTCTACCAACTGAGTTGCATCCCTAGCCCTAAGGCTGTTCATTTTGTTATTTCCTAGCTCAGTGGGTGATCGTGACAGGTGATCCAAGGACAGAAGGGTTTGTTTTTAAATCTAGATTGACAATGTAGCATTAGGAGTTCTCAAGAGAGGTTAGGAGTAAGGCTGTGAACAAGCCAAGCTACTGCTGTGGTTAAGCACAGGCTAATGCACACGATAGACCATATCCAAACTGAATTTCTTCCAGTGGTCCCACACTGCGTAGTTTATAAAATATACAAGTGAAGGCTAGTACTCTCTGAGCATCCCAGACACTCTTGCCCACAGTTTACATGAAAAAAAAGAAAGCAGCTCCTCTAGTTTTCCCAACAGCCCCATGGAATACACAGCTGTGCTCTGTTTGCTTAGCGAGGGAAGAAATGAAGCTAAAACTCCTGTCCTGCACTCAGATAGAAATGAGTGTAAGTGGGATTTGAGTAGTCTTGCTCCAGATTCCTGACGCTCTGAAAGACCCTCTGAAGTGCCCTAGCTTGGTTATCTGGTACCAGTGCTCCCAGGCAGAGGATTTTGCTTGTCAGTCTAGCCTCCTTCCCAGCTCCTATAGCTGAGGATGTTCCTAGCACCTTAAACCAATAATTGTGTCATAAAATTCCCAGTCTGCCCAGTCCTCAGTGTCTAAAACTGTGGGTCATGAGTTTGCATGTGAGTGTCATGGACAATTGGGCACCCATAAAAGATTCGGAACACCCAATGACCGAAAGTTAATTTGCAGTCAAATGTGTGATGAAACCGGAGTGTTTCTGGCAGTACTGAGCAGTGTTGCATGCCACAGCTTCACTGCAGCTCTGGTGCAGCGCATCTGACATCCTGCTATGCACAGCCAGTGAATACTGCCGGAGACACCTCTGCTTGGATTCCATACCAAGCTACGAACTATACAAACATACAAAGTTGTTTCTGCTCTTACAAAAACGTGGTGGTTTAATCATAGAAAACAATGACTTAGTAATTTCCTCTCATCGTTCCTCAACACGTAAGTGTCAAGTTTGTTTCTCTTTGGATTCCTTTGTGTTACAATGTTCATGTTTGATGTTACAATTTTCTGTTTTGAGTTACTGACACAAGTTTCATGAAGAAACACCATTAAATGATTTTTAGCTTTGGATTAGGACAGGATTTCCAACAACTTCTGAAATGGCTTTAAACTTCTGCCATGTTTTGCTAGACATTCAAGCAAAGCAGTATTCTCGGTGTTGATGATTGTAAAATCATAACATCATCCATCAGCTCTAAAAGATGTTGAGGATGTTCTGTGTACCACAGTATCAAATATTCAGGCAAGATTTGATTCTATCTGTAAAAATAAACAAATGCATCCATCTCATGAATATGATAATTTGCATCCATTCTTTTAAAAATGGAAATTTCTATGCATATTAATTAAGAACTTAATATTCTATTTTCTGTTTATGAGTGTTTGACTGAATGTATGTCTGTGTGCCACATGTGTGTAGTGACCATGGAGGGAAGACGAGGGTGATGGATGCTCTGGGAATCAACCTCCAGATGTTTGTGAGCTGCCCTATGAACATTGAACCTGGATCCTCTAGAAGAGCAACCATTGCTCTTAACCACCAGGTCATCTATCTAGCCTTCAAATAATTGCTTTAAAACCAATTTCTTTATACTGTTTATGAGTAAATATTTGATTAGCATACCTAGTTTGCATACCTATATATCTCTACTTGTGCAAAAATTATGATAGGACTAGAATAAGTTTAAGGAATACGTGTCTTATGAGAAGCTATTTGGTCCCCCTGACTGTGGAAGATGCAGCGTTGTGTCTGTTTAAGGCCTCTCAGACAGAAAGAAGCCTAGAAGATTAGAGCTGGTGTTTGATGACTGCTTTTGAGCCTCCTCTGGCAAGGCACTGTGCTTCCTGGCTTCCTGTGCTGCATTGAGGCCAATGAGAGCAGATCACTCACCACCACATTTTTCAGGCCAGAGCTTAAGGGGTTAAAATTTAGGCTTACTGTGCTCCACTTTTTAGTGTACTCCTTACCTTGGCATCTGGCATTGGAAGTAGCTGGAACTGAAGCCTAGAAAAGGAACCGAGTTGGAAGGGTGTCCCAGCTGCGGAGCTCAGTCATCCACAGAGCCCTCTGGTACGGATAGCATCTCTTATCCTCTTTAGGTTAATGGAGAAGACTGAGGCAGCCTTAGTGCTCTGTGGCTGAGACCCAGTGAGAGGTTTGGGATTTCAAGTTAGCTTCCCAGCTTTCCATTACTACCCTCTGGCTCCAGCTCCAGCCTTAGAGAAAAAGCAGCATGCACCATGAGAAGATGCTGCTTCCGAAAGTGGCCACACCAGGCCTTTCCTCTGATGAATGTGTGGGTCACCCGAGGTGGGTGGCATTGCCTCTGTCTGTGCAGCTGCTGTCACCAGGAACACAGCTGGGAACTATGCATGCACTCTGTAGCTTGCACTTCTCCCTTTCAGGGCAAGAAGGGAACTGAATCTTCGAACTGTAAGTTTTACACATCATAAGCACCAGAATTCTGGGAGCTGGGCACAGGCCTGGGTTGCTTCCAACCTTCCACCTGCCCCGTTCTCTGTGTGGGCTTTTGATCTCTCCTAACCAAAAATGCACAGGAGAGGGCCAAGCAGTTCCTCTGCCTCTCCATCAGTGATTTGATTTTAAATGTCCAGTCTGAGTGTGTTCAAGTGATCATATTTGCAGGTGGCAGAGAGGCCCTAGAGTGACACTAACAGTTCATAAAAATATTTGGATAACTTTAGGATTCAACACTACGATTGCATATTACTGGGGTGAACTTGAGCAAGTGATTTAATTAGAGTTCATGAGAATGGAACAATATGAACGCTGTAGCATAATTGGTCTCAACCTGCAGGAGTTTCTTCCTGCTCTTTCCTGGCTCACCATCTCCACCTACACAAAGGCTCTGGCTTCTAATATGGAGCTGTGCATTTCTGACTCTGCTTTGCTTTATTTTATTTTTACTCTTTATCCAGAGGGTTTCTCTTGGGATTCTTCGCCTTGTTCTCTGATGGTCTCCTTCTGCCCCTGGCCTGGTGATTGATGCTCCTCTCTATGGAGTAGAAATGGCTCAGTAGGGAATCTAGCACTCTCACTGCCTTGCTTTCTTTTGTAATGCTGTGATAAATATTCTGACAAAAGCTGCTTACAGGAGCTAGAGCCTAGTTTGGCTCACAGTTCAAAGTATAGTCCATCATGGCAGGGCAGTGAAGACTGCTGGAGCCTGAAGCATGACATCCACAGTCAAGATCCCAGCCAGGGAGTAGTGCCGCCCACAGTGGCAGGTTTTCTCACCTCGATTAATGCAATCAAGGTAACTCCCATAGGCCACAGGCATTGCCTGTCTCCAAAGTAATTCTGGATTTTGTCAAGTTGACTCCCACTAGCCATCATACTTGAAATAGAACTTAAGGAACCCTAGGTTCTCACTTTCTCCCTTGTGGTCCTGAGTGATGCCCACCCCCTCTTTTCTCAGAAAGGGTGACAGGCTGCTGATGGAAGAGACACAGCTTCAAAGGGAACAAACAGCTGTGTCTTCCAAAGTTTGGGCCAAGGCTGACTCTGCCTTCCTGGCAGAATGATTTTTCTAGAAGAACACCTTCTGTCCCCTGGGCCTGTTAGCTATTTCATGGACATTTTAAGTGGCCATTAACAAAATGTTGAATTATGGCTGCAGACCTCTGGGAGTCAAGTGACATTCACATGAATCAGAAGTGAGAGCTGAGCAGTCAAGGCTACCACAATGGGCCAGGATTAAACAGCCAGGGGCCATTGTTCTCTACATAGCAAAGAGGCAAGAAGTTCATTCCTTAGAGCCCAAACAATAGGACACTTTAGGGCATAGGTCTGCTACTATGGGGTACTCTGGTTTTCAGAGGGGAACATTCCAGCTTTATCTATGGAAAAAGAAGACAATGATCAGGATATACATGCAATCTCCCAGCTGATCTAAGAAGTCTGATGCATTGATTCACTGGCTCAGCAAACACCTATTGAATGTTCTGGGCATTGTGCTAGGCTCAGGAGAATCTGAAATGAATAATACCCTGTGCAGGAATTCCAGGGGCTCCCTACCGAATGAAGGAGGCTGAGCAGTAAACAAATATATGGATTTACACCAAGTAACCAAAAACAGAAGGTCCAGGGGCAACATAAACAGTCCAAGCTCTACAACTCTCAAGAGGAGATTGTTACATTAATTTTTCTCCTTGTGTTCCCTTCCTTTACAAACTCTTGTAACAGTTGCGATCATAAGCATTGCAAAACTTCCATAAAGAACTCGCATGTGTCTTTTACCCAGAAGTCTCAGTGGTGGTTCAACCAAGTTCTTCATGCCTAAAACATCCCACTCCAGGTCTCTCATCATAACCAGCTGTCAAGTGCCTTTCCTGTATCATTGTGGAAACATGACCTTAACATGCTTTGCAATTCAGAGTCACTGGTTTTGTA
Source organism: Mastomys natalensis (assembly GCA_021653895.1). NCBI lineage: Eukaryota > Metazoa > Chordata > Mammalia > Rodentia > Muridae > Mastomys > Mastomys natalensis. The sequence goes on from JAJTUV010001292.1 coordinate 29,996, forward strand.
TCATAATCTTCAGCCTGGGTTTCTTCAGTGTTTCCTCTGGTTTAGACCTAGGTTAAGATTTTATTATTTTTTGGTGCTAGATGGTGAAGCCAACTGTCTCACACACAGTGGGAGTACTGAGCAACCTCCACAGCCCCCAGGTTAGGCAGCTGGGGCTGAGATTTCAGAGAGATGACACTGAATTCTTTTGCATACTGTCTGGGGTCACATGCCTTCGAATTGTCCCAAACCTGGTAGTGTGAACTATTGATGAAGACTAGATGTCCCAGGAGATGCTCTGAGACACATAGAACTTGGTTCTTTCTCTTTCACTCCCTGGTCATCATCCTTCAAGTTTTCTTGCCTGAATTATTGCAATGGTCCCTGCCAGATGCTGGCGTTCTGATCCAACCATCCCATGTGTGTTCATTAGTTGGCTTTCTGAAGTAAGAGTGCTCTCTCTCCCTTTCCATTCATTTCTTCATATCAGTGTAGACTCTTAGACTGGCTTCTGTTCTATTCACAGACATACTCTACTTACATAATTACTTATTTGGAGACACATTTCCCCATATTTGGAAAGCCTTTCCCACTGACTTCTGTGACCTTCTGCTATTTTGTTGAACATCGAGTTTCTGGCCCAGCCTGATGTTGTGATCATCCTTTTTATTCTTCAGTCTATGATCAGACATTGTCTTCAGCAAACTCAAGCTCTGGTCAGAGGGATACTATTTAGAACCAGGATCTGGGAACCAGCTGTGCTCATGGTCATATAAGGAGGTTCCTGCTCCTCTGGTCCAGTTGGCAGAATTAGAACATTTACATATTCATTGACATCTGGGTTCTAAACCTTGGCTTTCAGGGAACTATCCAATTCCAGCCTCACACCACAGGGTTCCTCCCTCTTTCTCTACTCTGTGTTGATCCCTCCCTGCTCTAGTAGTCAGATACTGTGGCCCTTGACCCTGTGACCACCTTATTCCTTACTTAGTTCTCTTGGGTGGACTCCATTGCTGTGCTCCACTGGACGATGAATCTGCTTAGAAAGCCCATCTCCAGGGGCTTGTTTCTGTCCTGACCACTCCAGCCTCTCCACAGGTGTGCTTGCTACTTTCCTGCCTGCTGTAATTGTCTTCAAAATATTTACACAGCTTTTGGAACTTCTAAAATCCAATATCCATTGGAGAGAGAGCTAAGATTTCATATGTTGCAAGTGGTTATTCTGTCTCTGTTGAGCAAAATGTTCACCTCCAGAGAGAAAGGGAGGGGAGAGATAGAGATAGAGATAGAGATAGAGATAGAGATAGAGATAGATAGAGAGAGAGAGAGAGAGAGAGAGAGAGAGAGAGAGGGAGAGGGAGAGGGAGAGAGAGAGAGAGAGACAATAGCATTGCTGAGATACAATTCTCACGCCACACGCTTCATTGACATAAAGTGTGTAGAGTATATAATTCTCACTGTATAAAGTATGTACACATCCAGACAGTGGAGTATTCATAAAGTTGTGAACTTTAGGGACTCCCTCCCTCCAAGAGACCCTGGATCCACCAATAATCACTTCACTTCCTCAATTTTCTACAAACCGACCCTTCTTCTGCCCCAGGTAAATATTAATCTATTTCCTGTCTCTGTAGATGCATTTGTTTTGAGATGATTTATAGAGGAAGTTTTACAACATGTGATATTTTGCAACAGACATTTCCCACCCAGCATAATGTTTCCCAGGTTTATTTGTGTTGTAGTTTGTGTAGTTTGTATCTTACTGCCTTTGAATATTAAATACTACTCTATTTGAAGACTGAAGTACCTTTTATTTGGCCAGCCATCAATTAACACACTCTGAATTGTTTTTACATATTTATTGCTGTGAATGATGCTATCTTTGAAACCAGTTCTCATATCCAGTTATTCCACACTCTGAGTCTGCCGGATTTTTCCTTGGCTTGTCACTTGCCAAGCTCCTCCCCTTTCTATATTTCTTCCAAAGTGGGAATTAGTTTAAGAACTCAACTGGATTCAACTGAATGTTTATTACAAGGGAGGACCTCAAATAACACTACAAACTTGTGACCCCACTGGACAGGAACAATGTCCCTCAGGGGCTATCCCAGTCCCAGGCATGCAAGCTTTGAACCCCTGACTAAGGGAGTGACAGATCGGCCACTCATTTCCCCATCTCACATCCTCGCACCAGCTCTGCATCAGGAGATGGTGGTGAGACTTCCTGTTCTTGGTCCATGTGTTCTAATATTGGGAACTGTAGTCAACACTTGCATTGGGGATTACAAAATAGTCATTTCTGATTCTGTCCTTCCCACGTTCATTAGCTGACACTATCCTAAGGGAGAGCATCCCCTCATCAGCTAGATCAATCACAGTTGCTCCATGAAGCATAAGAAACCCTCTACTTGTCCCTTAAGTACTCATTTTCATGGGACAGGGTTGCTGGTCTTGAAGGGGCCATTGCTTCCCAGAAAGACACAGTAGAAGGGGGAAGGTTTGCACCAGAGAGAGTTGAGCAGTGTATGGGGAGTGAGTGTGGGTGGCAGGAGAGAGAGAGAGAAGATCCTTAGGACTCTACTCTGCTGTAGCCATGGCAACCACAGAGTCCATGCTATCCCAAAGTTGGGCTTTGTGTCTCACTGGTGGGTCTCACTCTTAGAGACCTAGCCTGGCTGTAGAAGATGAGGTAGGAGTGGTGCAGCCCAGCTGGAACCACACTGATCACATGGCCCAAGACAGATCTGGAAGTGTCGGCTTCGTCAACTATAAAGATTCTAATTTCAAGTTTATAAAATTATGTTTAGTGTGTGTGCACACACATGTGTGTACATACATACACATAAGAGAGTATGTGTGTGCAGTGGTGCACATGTATAGGTCAGAGGACAACTTTCGGGAGTCAGTTCTCTCTTTTCATCATTTGGGGACCAGGAAGCAAACTTAGGCCTTCAGACTTCTTCTTGTTCTAAAGACCCTAATTTAACTTGTCCCTTCCTGTCCTCTTACTACCAAGTGTCTTTCCATGATATGCTGCAATGCTTGTGTTGCCTTTTGGAGTCCCTAGAGGACTCACTCAGCAAGCTTCCTTGGAAGGGCCAGAAGAGGCAAGTGGTAAAGAATGCTCTCCCTTGTGAATTTTAACACAACAGCTTGGATGAATGACAGTGAGTGGGAGTGACTTACTGAGCCCTTGCTGCATGTTTAAAGCACTTTGCACATGTGTTTGGGAGCACAGCACTGTGTCCTCCCAGTGACTGTGATGATGGCTGTCCCTCTTCTCATTTCTCAGGACTTAGGCATAGAGGATAAGAGGAGTCATCCATTTTGCCAGTCTGGGCATTGCATGAAGAACTTTACCTAGGATAGGGTGGAAGACCAGAGACAGCTAAGCCGTATCTCACTCTCCTGCCCCCAGCCTGGGTTTTCCTGATAATTAGATAATTCAAGAGCTCACTGGTTTTTAGTCTGGGTGGGAGTATTTCTCATGCAAAGAGGATCCAAACATTTGAGTCCTTTCCAGATTCATGTGGTAAGACACTAATTCCAGGTGATAGTGGTATTAGGCGGCAGAGCCTTTGAAAGATAATTAAGCCTGGTGATGAGGCTCTGGGGATTAGGGTGAGTGCCCTTTTAAGAAGCCCAAAGAAGACCCCTGACTCTTCACTTAGGGATGCAGCTAGAAAGCACCATCTGTGAGCCAGAAAATAGACTCCCACCAAGTAGCAACTCTGATGCCACTTTGATCTTAGACTTCTCAGCTCACAGAACTATAGGAATGAATTTCTATCGTTTTAAAGTCACCTAGTGTGGAGTGCTTTACTAATGTATCCGATGGGACTCAGGTAGGAGCAAAGCAGGTTGCCATTCTTACAGGGGTTGGGTTGAGGAAGCCCAGGGTGAATAGGTACACCACTGTACCCCAGGATCCCTCAGCTCAACACTGTGTCTCTTTTTTTTTACATTCCATGCTTGATAGCCCCCGCAAACAGAATCTCCTGTACACACCTGCCTCTAACCTGCCTGCACATGGCCACTAATGAAAACCACGGAATTAACATTAGCCATGGCTAATGATGCTTTCAGTGGATGAATTCAATGTTGCTTTCCTTGAAAAATACAATTCAGTCTATTTGCTGGTAAAGTGGCCTGTCAACCAAATGACCCAAGCCTCCATCGTGGGGGATCAAGCACACACGTGAGTACTCTCAGTTTGCTGCATTCATTCTGTGTTTTGCTTGTACATTTTCTTCATTTTAGGACCTGATGATTCACAATGGGTAAGGCTTGTTCCATACCCTTGGTGGTATCTCATGCTTTCAGAGGGATGTAAATATCTAAACAAATACTTTCATCAGAGATACTGTGTGGAAGTTGTCTGGTAGGTACATGCTTAGGAGTACGGCAGGATGGGAGTCACCCATGACAAATGGGAGTGTCAGAATGATGGAGAGGCAAAAGTGACATCTTAGTTCACCCTTCAAGAGGAGTGGAATCTCAAAATTTACTTTAATTTTTAAGTGTGTGTGTGTGTTGTGTGTGTGTGCGCGTGCGCATGTGCACACTTGATCTAGTGCTCATAGAGGCCAGAAGAGGACATCTGATCTCTTGGAGTTGGAATCACAGGCAGTTGTGAGGTATTTGACATGGGTGCTGGGAACAGAACTTGGATCCTCTGCAAGAGCAGCATGTGCTCTTAACTAATAAACCTGAATTTTAATGGGTGAAAGGAAGAGCGAGGCATCTCAGAGCTAGGGACATGTGTCAGTGAAGCCTTGAGACCGATTGGCTCAGGGATGTGGAATGTATGTATGGGGAGAGAAGAAGCGGAAGATACTGTTTAGGGTTAAACAGAGACAGACAGTGAGGGGCACTTGGTTGAAAGAGTGTCACAGGCAGCAGGGAGCTACAGAGAACTTACTGTGACACAGTCACAATTTCCTGTAATCGAATTCATGGTTTACACCCTCCTGCTTGAGGATAGCTGAGGTAAGGAAGATGTTGCAAAGGTGCAGTTCATATCTGGTTAATAATGTAATAATTATTATCAATATTTAAAAAGTATTTTTTAATTTTGCATTCCTCATCGCCTACCTCTTAATTATATCTTTGTGGGGTTGAAACTGTGGTGTCAGTTCTTGTAGAATATAGACAATGCTTCAGGTAGGAAAGTACTTCCGCCGTCATCCACTAAGAGAATTAAGGTGTAGAGGCAAGCTTTGCATCTGGAATAGCCAACCTTGGCTGTGTGTTGGAATCACTTGGGGAACTGTAAAATAGAAAACAAAACCACAACAACAAAAAGCAAGAGAGAGAGAGAGAGAGAGAGAGAGAGAGAGAGAGAAGAGAGAGATCGATCTATTTGCTACCAGAGGTGTCTGGACTGAAGTCTGGTCTGACTATTCAGCTGTCCTTTAAGAGTGGAATAGTTAAACTGTAGTCTGTATACATAAAAAAATATTGGATATATATATATCCAATATTTATATATTGGATATATATATTGGATATATATATATGTGTCAATGAAGCCTTGAGACCAATTACTGTTAAAATTCAGTTACTGTTGAAATTCAGTAACACAGATGAATCTGGAGGTCACTGTGCTAAGTGAAATAAGCCAGACACAGAAAGACAAACAGTCTGTCATCTCACTCATATGTGAACCTAAAACTGTTGATCTCATAGTAGAGGTTGGAACCATAGCTACCAGAGGCTGAAGAGAGTAGAAGCAAGGAAGGCTAGGGAGAGGTTAGTTTGCAGCTACAATTAGTTGCACAGGAATAGTAATTCTAGCACTTTACAGCACAGAGGGATGACTACAGTTGATAATAACAATTTTTTTTTTAAAATAGGTAGGCGAGAAGAATTTGATTATTATCAACAAATAACAAATGATCAATGTTCAGATGATTTGTAGTATCACATGCAGTATGGATGTATCAAAATACCACACTGTACTCTACAGATATCCATGATTGTTGCATATCAAATTGAACCATTGAAAGGCTTACCAAATTACTCTTAAAGCTTACTCAAGGTTGAACCCTGTGGGCTAAAAGAGCCAGTTGCCTGGGTTTGATGACTGTTTTTCACAGTGATGCTTCCTCTAAACCTGGTTCTCAACTATCCCAAACTCATCTTCTGTGCCTGTCATATTCCTGTATCCAAGAACCCATCATCCAGGGAAGGCCTGCCAGTGAATGACTAGACATAGGCAGAAGACAATACAGTTCCTGGGCTAGTGAGTCAGGTGACGCCTGGCTAAAGTTTGCTGGCTTAAACTCAGAGCACTTGTGAGGTTCCACCCATGGAATCATGAGCCAAGGGCTCTCTAATATCCCTGACAAAGAAGAACCTCAACTTCCAGCAATGTATCCTCTGTTGCTGTGGAGCTCTTTCAAATCTTGAACTCTGGAACTTTGAACTTCACAGTTGCCTGTCTCTCCCGGCTGACTTGTGATGGCCCAGAGCTGCCTAACTAGCTAGGATGCTGAGCTCTAGGGAGGATACTTTGTTGCCAGGGTTACTGAGTTACTGCCATAGGCAGAAACCCTCAGGTGGTAATGCCTAGAAACAGTCTTATAGAGTTTTAGACCTGGGAGTTGAGCCTGTCACTCCCTGCCTAGTTTAGACCTAAGGACTTTTGGAACCAGCATGAATGGAAGCTTAGCTAATTTGGTGCATAGTGTGCACTGGCCTTGAGAAAATGCTTAGGTCATTCACTGACCTCTAATTTCTCAGTGGACTCAGAGCAGAGTTCCATACTAAGTGCCCATGACACCCATGGCCCAGGTGGTGCTGTCTTTTCCTGCTTCATCTCTGCCATGGTTACTCTCATATTCCTATCTCCTTTCCCCATCCCCCTCTCCCAACCTCTCAGGCAGATACAGGCTATGCGACTTGATTTACCAGTTCTGGAAAGAGAGTAAGAAAGCATGGTGGGTATTTCGTAGATGAGTTGGGCTGTTAGTGTTTAAAGAGGGATGACATGCCTGGGACTGGGAGGGAGACCACAGAGGGAGTTAGTGTTCCCAAATTCTAAATGCAAAGGAGTCACAAACACCACCCCTTGAGCCCAACTACAACCTTACCCAGGGAGTTTTGCAGTGGCCTGTGCAGACAGGGCATCCAGTGGCCTGTGCAGACAGGGCATCCAGTGGCATGATGTACCTCATCTCTGAAGACTGGAAGGAACACTGTCCTGTTCCCTTGGGGATGGCTGAAATGATTTCCCGCACTGCAGATATGAAGAAGGGGAGAGTCTCATAATCAGAGAATTAGGTCCTGGAAGCTTACCCTCAGCTGGGAGAATCAGCCTTCTTATCTGCTGGATTTTCAACATTGAAAAATAATTTGGAGGTGGATAATTCTTTGCGATCGGTGTTGTACTGTGCGTGGCAGCATTCTTAAAACAGCCTTAGCTGGTGACCTTCCCTTTCTGAAGTTCTAACTACCAGAAATGTCTCAAGACATTTCCTAGCATCTCCCAAAGAGCAATTATCCCTGATTGTGAACGAAAGGTTTATCTGTATAGTGAAATAAACTTCTTATGCTGCAGGCTTGTTTTCAAATGTGAACAAGTGTGGTAGGAGAAATTACTTGGCACACAGCAAGAGGTCTTCTGATGACATCCTGGGGACTGGGGAAACTGCTAGTTCCCTTGGCTTACTCACAAGAATGCCTTCACCTGCTGTGCCAAGCCTTAGGAGGCTCCCTCAGCCAGGTGGGCACAAGGCTCATTGGCACCTCTGGTGCCCATGCCTGTGGCTACACATGTGGAAATCAACCTCCTGGGCATTCGTCCCCCAGCCAAGAGCCAGGGATGCTTTCAGGGCCACACACCAAGTCTCTGTTCCAATTCCATGGAGTGCTGTCCTGGGCCTACATCCAGGGCACTAGGGTTGCCCAGGAATATGGAGAAGAAGAGAAAAGCGGTGACTACAATATTGCTTCTACCTGCTCAGAGAAAAGCATTCCCTTGCCTTGTGACATAAAAAAGATAAGCAGAAAATAATGGAGAAAGAGTGAGACCTTTGCAGGCAGAGAAGCTGGGTTCATATCCCTTCATTGCCTCTAAAAAACGATAGAAATAAATCACACATATTTATATCCCGCCATATGTCTGTGGAGGGTTAGTAGGAACACTGAATTAAGTCAGATCACGGATGTCCAGCAGAGAGTCTGGCTTCTAAGATACAATAAACTTTGGTAGTTCTCTTCTCACAGTGAAGGAAGGAGGCAAATCATTAAATAGAAGTGATCCAGCCAGGCCCCTGATGGATTGGATGGGGGCTAAATCCCCTTCCAGGAAGAGACAATGGTGTGAGGGAGCCATACCTGATCACCAGAGGCCAGCTAAGTACAGCTGCTTTCAATGAGGGAACACTCATGTGCACACTGCAACCTGACTTAACAGCCACAGGGGAAGAAAGGTTGGTGTGAATGCAGGTAAGGAAGTCCAAGCTTGAGGAAGCTGCATGACATTTAGCAAGTGTGTGTATGTGTGTGTGTGTGTGTGTGTGTGTGTGTGTGTGTGTGTGTGTGTGTGATGTCTTCAGAGACCAGAAGAGAGCATCAATATCTTGGAGCTAGAATTATAGCTAATTATGAGTTGCTTGATGTGAGTACTGAAAACCCAACTTGGATGTGTTCTTACTTGCTGAGCCATCTCTTTAGCCCCTACTTGACTTTTTTAAAAATTATACTCCAGTGAGTGGCAAAGTTAGATCCCAGCAATCGCTAGCCAGACTTCATCTTTGTCTGGATGCATGCTGCTTGTAGAAGATACCTCTGTTCTTTGGAGAACACATGATCAAACTCATAGGCAGTGTGCTGGCTAGTTTTATGTCAACTCGTCTCAAGCTAGAGTCATTTGGAATAGGGAACCCCAACTGAGAATATACTCCTGGTAGATTGGCCTATGGGCAAGCCTGTGGTGTGTTTTCTTGGTTGATGATGATGTGGGAGGGGCCCGTTCACTGTGGGCAGTGCCAATCCCTAGGCTTGTGGCCCTGGGTGCTTTAAAAAATTAGACTGAATAAGTCATGAGGAGTCAGACAGTAAGTAGCATTTTTCCATAGCTTCTACATTAGTTTCTGTCTCCAGGTTCCTGCTTTGAATTACTGCCCCGAGTTCCCTTAGTGATAGATTATGATGTGGACTTGTAAGATGAAATAAACCCTTCCCTCCTCAAGCTGCTTATCATCATGATGTTTTATCACAGCAATAGAAACTAACTAAGACAGGAAGGAGACCCTACCTCAGGCTCCACGACAGCATCCACAATGGTCATCAAAGTTTCTAGAAGTGTCACCAAGGGAACTGGAGTTCCTAAAGGTCTCTAGAGGATGATAGAGAGATAAGACCCAAGTGGTCAAGCTGGTTGGTCCTGCTCAGCTTTCAAGAACTTAGTTCCTGATTGTCATGGCCTCATCTATACCTGGTCCTCAGAGTGGTTTCCATCTGAGTATGACTAAAGAGGAACAAGGCTGTAGGATGAAAGATTCTCACTTGCTTCTGTGGCAGTGTGTGGGACATCTCCAAGGAGATCCGGAAGCAGGAGTCAGGTTCAGTAGATGCCAGTGGTGAGCCATCTCTGTATACCCTGAGCTCCCAGAGAACCATGGGGTGGCTTTCCTCAGGGACAGTGGGTTGAGCAGCAGGGCTGAGTCAGGGCTTCTGTGCTCTTTCAGCCTCTCAGGCTGAGCCAGGAGCAGACCTTCATGTGTGGCTATTTATAGTTCTCCATGGCCAGGGGAAGGAGCTCCACCGACACCATGTGACATTGCCTCTCTGGAGCCTGGGTGGTGAGTGGGGGGGTTGTGGCTGACTCAGAATGGCTGTTCTACACATTTCTTCCCTAGCTTCTCTCTCCCTGGTCCGCCACAATTTCTACTGTCAACATGCCCTCTCCAAAACACAGTCCCCACTGTGCCAGGCAAGGCTTAATCAGACACCCTCTTGCCTCCCCAGCCTGCACATCCAGGCTCAGGTTGCAGTGCTCCATGGGACAAGTCATAACTTAGGGCAAACCTCCAATGCACTCTTTCCCTGGAGATTTGCCTTCTCATGCCCTCCCTCCTCCACCCACAACTCACTGTCACCACATGGCCTTTTCTCTCCCTCCATCTTTACTGGGTAGAAGTCTGCTCAGCCTCCCACATCCAGGCCATGTTATTATCTCTGTAACAGCTTCCTTGGTCTCTTCACATGATGCTCAGCCCTGGACACCTATTTTCTTTCCATTGAACGTCGTGACCTTTTGTTTCTTAGAACACTGGTCAGAATGGCCCTAGAGTGTGTTCCTTGGCAGTGCCTTCTCCCAACATAAATTTCTTCATTCCACTGGAGTTAGATCTTCTGGTAGCAGGATTGGAATATTCTGCATTTTAAAGGTTCTGCTGGAAGTTCTGAAGTGCATCTTGGATGAGTTAGACCTGGACTGTGCTTTCTGCAGACCTAACATTATACCCTCTCCTCAGCTCTTCTGTGGAAAAGAGGGAGAAGCCAGCTGTACCCTGAGGGCTTGGAGAAGAAAGGCATTAAGAAATGATTTGCACTCAGAGGAAGCCACAGTGAGAACTGGCTTCTCTGGCATGTCTTCTATCCCTATACTTTCCCCTGCTAGTGTGAGGTAAACAGGGCAGGGTCTGTGTCCCCTCCCTGTTTTACAGAGGAGGAAACCAAGTTCCTGAGAGGATAAGGGACTTGTTGAGGTCATGCAGTGACATAAATAGGCCATTGGTATCCTCAATTCCCATCACACTGAGCAGGGGTAGTTTACAGGGGGAAGCAGGTAACGTGCAAGAGATGGCCCTGGGCAGTACAGTGGTGTCCAGAGAGGCTGTGCATGTCCTGGGTTCACCTTCTGATGCCAGCCCCTTGGGCTCCCTCTGCTGGAAGTCCCTAGGAAATCAGCAAGTGGTACTTGCCACTGGGATGTGAGTGTGGTCATTCTAGCATCACAGTCTGGGCATACCAGAGTCATAGGGATACTTCATCAGAATATGGGAGTCTGCCTCTTTTACCTAGCCATCTTTGTCAGATTCAGGTGTGCTAACTACTCTCAAATCTGAACCTCTGATTCCAGTTTCTCTCTCTTTTTCTAACTCTTTATTTTCTTCTTTTTATAGATCTTCCCCTTTTAAAACATCCACTAAGATTATATGGGGCTGGAGAGACGGTTCAGTGGGTAAATGGCTTGATCAGCAAGCATGAAAACCTGAGTTTAAGCACCCAGCACTTATGTATCAAGATGGACATGGCTGGCTATATTTGTAATCCCAGTGTTAGGGGTGGAAACAGACAGATACTGAGAGCTTACAGGCCAAAGGCCTAACTGAAACCATAGGCTCCTGGTTCAGTGTGAGCCTATCTCTAGGTAATACAACAGAACTCTATAGTGGAAGATAAACAATGTCTTGCTCCAGCCTCTGCAGGAGCATGCAGGAATACATGCATGGGTACACTCATGTGTATGTAACACACACACCCAGCACACACATACCAGAGATTGTGTAGGATATGGCTTAGTAGGTAAACCACTTGCTGCACAACTTTGAGGACCTGAGTTAAAGTTCATAGAACCCCATAAAGCCAGGTGCTGTAGGGTAAGTCTATAATTCAAGACTCTTACAATAAGGGGTGGAGACAGGAGACTCCCTGGAAGTTTGTGAGTCAAGCTTTGATACAGCAATGAAACCCTGTCTCAAAGAAGGGGAAAGGGGAGGAGGACACAAAAGTTTATTTGCAACCTCCATGTGTGTACCATGGCACACACACACACACACACACACACACACACACACACACACACACACACGATTATGCAGTGCATAGGGTCCTGTGCCAGGCACCGGAGATGAAATGTTGTCATCATTATATAACTTCCCGCTGTTGGTGTGTTCTCTGTGCCCTGTGAGCTCACTCATTCAATTTTCATGACAGCTTGTCAGGATAGAACTATGACAATCCTTTCTTTTTTACAGACGAAGATATACACTCTTCCTCATGGTCACACAGCTGGCACGGTGCAGAGCCAGGATGCAGTCCTAGGAGACATGACTTCTGTGCACAAAGCCTGGGATGTTCAGTATGTGAAGGCTCAGTGGGCTCCACACTACACTGTCTGCTCGTTGCCTCCATTTTCCTTAACATAAGCCACATGCTCCTTTCCGTGAACGGCACAGCGCAGGTTCTGTTCATTTCAGCTCTGCTTCTCTGTGGGCTGACCTATGACGGCCTCAGAGAGTGGATTGCATATGCATTTCAGTGGCAGCAGAGCCAAGGATAGGGACCTGGATGTTTCACACTGAGAAATATGTGTGTCTAGGTTGAGAGAGATCCCTGCACGCCAAGCCTTCAACTCTTGATTCTGGCCACATATGTTAAAGTGAAATTCACTGCTACATGACTAGTTTAGGAATAAGGAGGGTTACCAGTCTAGGGAGGGAAGAAGAGGTACCTCAAGCTGGAATTAGTGAGAGAGAGAGAGAGAGAGAGAGAGAGAGAGAGAGAGAGAGAGAGAGGAAGGGTGGTGGTGGTGGTAGGGTGTCTTAGGGTTTTACTGCTGTGAAGAGACACCATAACCAAGGCAACTTTTATAAAGGACGACATTTAATTTGGGCTGGCTTACAGTTTCATAGGTTCAGTCCATTATCATCAAGGTGGGAGCATGGCAGCATCCAGGCAGGCATGGTGCAGAAGGAGCTGAGAGTTCCACCTTTTGTTCCAAAGACAGCTAGGAGAAGACTGGCTTCTAGGCAGCAGGGACAAGGGTCTTAAAGCCCATGCCCACAGTGACACACCTACTCCAACAAGGCTACACCTCCTAATAGTGCCACTCCCTGGGCCAAGCATATTCAAACCATCACAGGAACCTTTAAAGACCACCTCAGCTAACAGTTTCTAAAGTTCAGAATAAAGTCAGAAGGGTCAGCAGGTAGGAGAGAGGGGGGAGAGGCAGAAAGATGGCAAAAGGACACATAGGCAGGGAGGCCTAGCCCTAAGACTGTCAGTCCCTATCTCTAGTTTGACGGGTTCTGACTCTTCTCCCTCATTTGTTGTCTTTTTGGCCTTGGAGGACAAATGGTTTAGTTGTGATAGAAAATACATGTGTTTTTCTTAGTGAACCTTGGGTGGATGTGTGTGCACTACTGCTGTGAATTCCTCACTAACACTGCAGCTTCTGTGGAGTCATATGTAAGGTGTTCTATCCTGGCCCTGCCCCTCTGGCCTAAATTTCAAGGGAACCTTTCTGCTTCAAGTTGGAAGGCCTGTGTCCCCTGGCAGGGATGCATGTTTTCCAGAAAGCTGGCTTACTCTCAACACACGTTTTGAGCAGCAATACCATCTTTACTTCTGAGTTTCTACCTCCACTGAGGAATGATGGGACCAGAGGACTGTGTTTCTGCTCCTAGGTTTGCACATGCATGAGAAGGGGGTCCTTACACACTCTGCACATCTCCTCCAGTTTCTCTCTGCTGTAAGACTAATTCCTTTCCAGTCAACCACCATGACCTCACTGGTCATGTAAGGGGTCAGTGGAGAGTTCCAGGCCCTAGCCAACACAGCAGCCTCACTCTGTTCTTTAAGATGCCCAGGCCACTCATATGCACATCAAGGTATAAGAAGACTGGTGTTCTGATTTGTTTATTCAGAACACCCAACCTGAGATCTTAAGAGAGCACTCATGATACCCCTAAGCACTCATACAGTCATGGTAGTTGACAGGAAAAAAATCAGTCTAGAGTAGAGAGAAACTGGGAGGAGACTCACTGAGTATTGGAGGACCTTTTCTCGTTCATTCCATACCCTGGGCAGAAGCTAAGTCCTCTGGTCGAATCATACCTCAGTGAAGGTAGAGTACCCTTGAACCAGCACACCCAGGAAGAGATATGTAGCAGGATACTTATTCTGCTACATTGTATTCGCAGTGGAGCTCAGTGATTAGGCAGTAGAAGAGAAGGTGGAGCTGGGAGAAAAAAAGGAGGAAGGGGAGGAGAGAAAAAGAGGAAGGGGAGGGGATTACTGGAGAGGAGGGGTGAGAGACAACTAGAGGAGAGAGAGGTAGAAGGACAATGAAGGAGAAGGAGATGGCCTGGAAAAACTGCAAGTTATAAGGGATCTCATAGATGGGGAATAAAATAGGGTAGTGGCAAATCTGCCCCATCTAGGCATGCAGTTTGTACTCATAATAATTGAGTTGTGTTTTCTTTGATCGGTCCTATTTGGGTTGGAGATTTACCCCAACACAGACTGTGGGCAGAAGCTTTATGGCTCCTTTCTGGGCTAAGATTTTGTGCACTGGAGCTCTGATGAGGTTCCAGGTTCCATTAGTCCTGACCAACCCGTGGCTCACACCTAAGTGGCTGTATGCTGTAGAATCTTCCCAACACAGGGGCACGACTATACAGTCTGGTACTTGGGGAGACTGTGAACCAACCTCAGTCGTGTTCTACTTGGTCTCTGGCAGAGGTAGCATTGTGTCTGAAGATCATGTCACTCACTGATGCAGTCTGGAATAGGGGCTGAAGTTTCCTGGCCCTGAGATGTCTAGCAGTGACCAGGAACCCACCTGCTGCTTCAGAGTCATTTGAGGCAGCTCTCTTCTGAGACTTGTCTTTGAGTCTCCTGGAAATCTTGTGAGGTACCTTCCATCCCTTAATATATCAGTTTCCTGATTAAAACTAGCCAGAGACGATTCTGTGGAATTGGCACTGTCCCCAGCACTGCATTAAGACCTTCTATTGGTCAAGGAGGAGATTATGATCTTTCATCATTGCCATCACTGTGACTCAAAAAAAAAAAAAAAAAAAAAAAACCCAAAAAGACAAGATAACCTTTCCATGCTGTGTGTTTTGTGTGCCAGCACCTTGGGATGTACTAATAGCAAGACCTTGTTATCCAATGGATCCTGCCAAAGTGACAGACAGTGGGAGAGAGAGTATCAGGCTGTGTAGGGGAAATGATGTGTAGCCATGCAAGCTTTGTCAGGGATACTGAAGAAGAAAACTATGAGTCTACCCTAGGGTGCAGGGGAGGCTTCCTGGAGGAGGTAATTTTTACAGAGGAAGGACACTGTGATTATGTGTAAATGAGAAAATATACAGAAGAGCCCCATGCCTGTGTGAATAGGACACATACAGAGATATGAGCCATAACATGGGGAATTTTGGGAATTGCCAGTGACTGCAGGTTGGTCCTCTCAAGCATGAAGCTTGAGCCCCTGATGTAAGAGCACCATGGGAAGATTAATCCAATTGGAGTGGATGGTGCCTGGGAGGTTAGTAAAGCATTGTTCTGGGATTGTCTCAGGGGTGTCCAGAGATGGTTAGATCTGAGGGCTCTGACCTGATGGGTTCATAGCATGGTGGCATCATCAGGAGGTAAACCCTAGGTACAGGGCATGTCCATGGGGCTACATCTTTCCCTCACTCTCTCATGTATTTGCTCCTTTCTGTCCCTTGGCTGCTTCCCTCTGAACTGCCTCCATTCCTCTATACCCTGTCTGCTGTGATGGGTTGAAACTTCTGAAGCCAAGGGGACAGCAAATCTTTCTGCCTGTAAGATGTTCTCTAGGGTATTAGGAAGTAAAGGCTTTCGGGAGTGATCATGGTTAGAAGAGGTTCCAAGGAGAATAGCATCTTCCAGGAACTAGCAAGACTAGGACCCCCTCCCTCTCCACCACTTGAGGACACAGCAAGAGAGCAGCCATCCATGAACTAACAAGACAGCCCTCACCGGAAGCCAGGCCATGCTGGTTCTCTGATCTTGGATGTCAGGCTCCAAAACTATGAAAAATGAATGTCTGTCTCTTGAGTCAACTCAGCCTGGTATTCTGTTGCGGCAGACTGGTCTGGCTCTGTGTGGAGCTGAGGTGGGAGAAGGCAAAGGTTCAGATTGAAGGAAGGGAGCTTTGGCTACTGAACAGTACGAGATTAGGCCTTCATCAAGAAGGGAGAGAAGAACCAGGTGAGGAATTTAAACAGTGACGTGATATTAACATCACACACCTCTTAGCAGGTCCTTGGCAGGTCTAAGGAAGATGTATTGAAGGGGGTGAGGTGGGATTTGTTTTATAGTCCTGTGGGTTCTGAAATGCCCCTGTGCAGATCAGTGAGTCTTGGGCTCATGAGCCTGTTTTTTTCAGCTGTCTTGTAGACTATTAAATATTACAGAAACTATAGTGCCAAAACCAGCTGAGCATCCTCAAAGTGCTAGGCACCGTTCTTGGTGCTGTCCACATGCCCATTCTTTTACCTGACCTATGGGATCCATTTCTCTTAGTTGCTTAGGAGTGGCATGACTAACACCCATGTCACTTGCTGTGAAGATGAAATGACAGTGTTTTCAAGAACACTTTCCATGAGGGTCACTTGTGGTGGCAGCCAGCTTCTGAGGTAAGATACAGCTGTTCTAATCCATAAATATTGAAGACAAGGCTTGCAGGAGCCCCCAGACTGTCAGGAATGTCTGCCAGGTTTGGACCTATATTCTCTTGCTGTCAGCCAACAGATTGCCTGTGTCATACTGACTCAGAAATTGGAACAAGAGGTATATATGTGACCAAGGTAGCTCTCAGAACTCATACTCCACCCTGTTCACTGCTGAGTAAGAATGGCTGCAGGTCCAGAGAGCTGGATGCCATCCATGCCCTGGAAGTCTAGGAAGAGATACCTTCCTCCTGCCTGTGCTGGGAAAAGTCCCACCATGACTCCCAGTGATGGTGCCCATCTCTTTAATCTCCATGGCCTCTTACTTTGATGCAAGGCCACTATGCCTAGTTGGAACCTGACAAGTGTAGAACCTCTTGCAGTTTCAGCTCTAACAAGGAGCACCGTTTCAATTAGCAGCTGTGATGATCATGTATGCTATGATCAGTGGGGAGGGCTATGCCCTGGGTTGGGTGGGTGAAATCTAAGTGTTTCTCATAGGTTAAACATTTTCTAACTGCTTAGAGAATGCGGAAGTCTAGAATCCTGGAGAACTATTGGCTGGGGTGGGCGAAGCCTGGCTCCATGAATTTTTGATGGACTCCCCTACTGAAGATTTCAGTGTGCCCTTGAAGGTAGATAATTGAAATTCAGGTTTGGCTATTCTATCGCTTTGCGATATTCTTTATGAGGCTGCTTTGCGTTTCCTGGTGACTTAGTTGCAGCTTTAGTGACTCCATTATGGAGAAAGATATTGATTTGTCAGGGTGGTGTCAGAAGTGCTGCTCTGATGGAAATTGATTTATCTCTCTCTGAGCAGCTTGTGTTTTTAATTCGTCTTTGCCTCCAACAAGGTATGGGGTTGGGGTGAGTGTGAAAGGCGCCTTCCTTACCAGGACTCCATTCACTACTACACACTAAATAGGGCTCAGGGTACAGTCTCGGTTACGGGGCTTTTTGTTCTGTGCTTGGGAGATAAAATAATTCCTAGTTTGCCTCTTTTGGTGTTTGTCACATTTGTGTTCATTTCTGTTCTGCCTTCAACACAGATGTATATAGCTGAGTGTGATGGATGAGGACCATAACTCAAGGACCAGCGGAGAATGATCCTCTCATTCTCTACCTCTTCTCTCTTCTCCCCTCCCTTCACATTCTTTATCCTCCACAAGAAACAAGTCAGTATTGAAGCAACAAGTAAAACTAGGGATCTCTCCATTCACCTTCAGATAATCTGCCTGGAGATCCTTTTAATTGTGAGACCTCATTGGCTTTTGACTTTGCCCTTCATCTACTGTGACACTATTGTGGTATTTGCCTGCCTGGTTTGGATCTTCCTCTCTGACACTTCCCAGTTGTGCGTGCTGGGGACTTATACAGTTTCATTGAGACTCAGATTCTTTATCAATATCAGGAAGATAACAGTGACAGGGCAGGTTATAGAATAATGCATGAAAGTTTTAGTGTATCATCTGCCCTTATAATAAGAATGTGTTATATTCAACAGAAAAATAAAGACAATACTCATTACTTGTTGGGTGTCTGTTCTGTGACTATGTCAACTTTGTCATACAAGAAACAGAAATGGCTCCTGCACTAAACACTTAGTGTCATGATGAAATGTGCTGGAACTTAGGTGACTTTCCTAACTGTACAGAGCAGGGTGTTGTGGGAAAGACTAGGGTCAGAGAAAATTTCATAGCACTCATATTGGTAACAGAGTAAAAGTTGGTCAGGCAAAAAAATTTGTCAAACTAGGGTGTGGCATCCCTTAAATACGGTGACATCACTGGATGCTAAAATATTCCTACAGACTGGGAATAAAGTCTGTGAGAATGTGGGGCAAGGTGTCATTCCAGGGTCAGAGTTCAAGCCTTTATCTTGAAGTGAAGGAACAAAGACTCCCTTTTGGGTATCCTAGAGACCCCATAGCCCTCACAGGATTTCTCTGAAGGGAGGGACTTGGCTTGATTGGGTGGAGCATCTGAGAAGGCCCTTCAGGTGTGGATGGCAGATTGAGGTACTCAAATGTGTAGCAGGATCACTGGAAAACCTGTCTGGTAATCCAAACGGAAAGAAAGATTAAACCTGGGGTGGCAGTGAGCTGAGGTCGGAGAAGGCAGTGAGGAGATGAGATGAAGGGGTGTCGCTGGGAGAGGCTGGCTATGGGGGCAGAAGGGCGATGGATCAAGCCCTCCTCTACTGTATGGCTGGTGGTGGCTGTAGCTTCCTAGGGTTTCCTTGTCTAATACCACAAACTAGGTCACGTAAAGTGATGACAATTTGTCTTCGTATAGTTGTGGAGGCTTTAATTCAAAACCAGTGTTGGATGAGTCCCATGCCTTCTTTAACCTCCAGAGGATGTCTTCCTGGCTTATTCTGGCTTCTGATGATGTCATCAGTCCTTGGGCATCCCATGGATTGTAGTTACATCATTTCAATATGCACTGTCATTATTACATGGCTGATTTTTCCATGTATACTCCAATGACTGGATGGTATTACCAGTCATACTGAGTTGAGGGTTCCCCCCGCCAGCTCTGATTCCACCTCATCATGACATCTGCAGTGACTCTGTTAGCAAACTAAAGCTGCATTCTGAGGGCACTGGGCTTTAGAATTTCAATCCATCATCTGGTGCTGGGACACAAAGCCAATAGCACTCCATCCTCTGCTGTACTTAATTCATATCTTTTCTAACATTAAAAATGAATTCACTTCACCCCACAGCTTCACGAATCTTTACTATTCTGGTACCAACATATCATGTGCATTAATCACATATGCAGAGACAGACAGACAGACAGACAGACAGACTCATACACTGGAGAACCAGAGAGAGAGTGAGAGAGAGAGAGGAAGAGGAGAGAGAGCAAGAGAGAGAAAGAGAGAGAGAGAGAGAGAGAGAGAGAGAGAGAGAGAGAGAGAGAGAGTTGTGTTAGATGCTTGCTGGGTTTGGAGAGAAGGAGGAAGCACAGGTGGCAAGAATAGGTAGAAGAGGAAAGATAGAGGAGCCTATATTTAGTACTTCAGGTATGTTGAGTTCATATTTCTGCTGTGATGACAATGGAACCTTCTAGCAGGTAGTTAGATCCTGCATGTTCCTGTAACATTATTATACATTTTTCTATGATTATCCAAAAAGAGACCAAGAAGCTTTTTTGACAAAAGCTGCCATTGCTAGCCCAGTGTGGTGGTGTATACCTTTAGTCCCAGCACTCAGGAGGCAGAGGCAGGTGGATCTCCATGAGTTTGAGGCCAGCCTGATCTACAGAGCAAGTTCCAGGACAGCCAAGGGTACACAGAGAAACCCTGTCTCAAACAAAATAAAACAACCCCCCCAAACCCTCAAAACCCACCACCACGATCTTCATCACTACCACCACCATCACCACCACCACCACCACCATCACTACCAACAACAACAATAGCAACAACAACTGCCTTACTTTGGGGACAGGACAACACTGTACAGGGCAGGAGGCAACCTTGCCTGCTATTCTGTAGGTTGAGTCTTTCTTGAAGAGGGAATCCAGGTGAGATGATGTAAGTGTTGTTCTAAAGGTGTATTAGTTCTTAGTGCCTACTCTGTGTCAAGCACCATGGTAGACTTGAAGATGAGCTACCCATATATCCTGACTTGAGGAAGCTCACAATCATGATAGGGCTTGTGGCTGGACAGTATGGTTCACAGGCGTTAGTCAGGCAATGTAAAAAAGAGTGAAAATAAAAGGCTGGTGAGTTGTCTCAGTGACTAAGAGCACTGACTGCTCTTCTGGAGGTCATGAGTTTAAATCCCAGCAACCACATGGTGGCACACAGCCATCCATAATGAGATCTGATGCCCTCATATGGGGTGTCTGAAGACAGGCCAGAACAAGTGAGACCTGGAGCAAGTGGGGCCCAGAGCAAGAGAGAGAAGGAAAGGGGGAAAAGGGGGCATGACAGATGGAGGACCAAACTGGTGAGCTACTGTAAGAATTCTTAGAGGGGAATGTTGTGCGGTGTGTCTGTATATCTCTGTGGCAGGAGAGAGGATCTCAGAGGGGAACAGATCTCAAACTGGGCTGAGAATTATGACATTCAAGAAAGGTAGCTTTCTAGGAACCCGGATTACCTGAGAGTTCTCCTGGCACCTAGATCCATGTAAGAAGGAAGTGCAAATGTCAAATGGCTTACACTCTGGCTTAGCTAGGCCATGCTAGCAAGGAGACATTCTTTCTTGCGTGGTCTCATATGACACTCATTATAGTGTCATGCAAAGAGGGATTGTTCCCAGTCTCAGACGAGGAACCAAGGCTAAGGGTAACTTAGGCCAGGGTCAACTTATGGTAAATGGCTATCATGGTGGAAAGGGCATGTGACATCATGACAACTAGGAAGGAAAGAGGGGGAATATTCCTGTACTGGTAGACTGTCTCCTTTTCTCCTTTTTCTATTGGTCTCAAAGTCTGGGGTGATGTCATCCCCACCCAAACTAGTCTGTCCCCCTTAGTTAATTATTTCTAAAACACCTTCACAAACACTCAGAGACTTGCTTTACCAATATCCCAGATGTGTTGTAATCCAACCAAACTGACAATTAATAGTGGACATTACACATATGAAATCTAATATCCCAGTGTGTTAAATTCTTTATGTCATTTTTGACAAGGAAAATTGTTCAGAAGAGGAAAGTCGTGATGGGGACAAGGTCCAGAAACAGCCACGAGGGGAGGATACCAGGGAAATTTAAAGTTGCCATCCTGGAAGAATCAGTGATATTTGAGCTTCTTCAAGACATACAAGAAGAGGATAAAAGGAGGGAAAGTTGCTAATGGATGGATCAATAAAGACATAGGTAGCAACACGAGTTGTCAGATAATCATTGTCAGGTACCTATTGTCCACACAGAAGCTATGCTCAGCATGAGGGTCCAAGTAGAATAGTTGGTTTGAGTGGTAGCAGCTTATAGTCATGAGAAAGGCTCACCCAGGCATTGAATAGCTGCTTATGGTAAGCCTCATCCATAGTCTTCTTGACCATCATGACTGATTGGAAAAGATGACTTCCTGTGTACTGAAACTGAAATGTTCAAGCTCCCTAAAGACAGCCATGGTCACACAGTGTAGTTACTTTAAGACCCTGATGAGTACAACATAGAACATTTCTCACCATTGGCAGCATAGTAGGGTGTGGGCTGGGGTTCTCAGGAGAACTGAATTAGAAGAGGGTTGAAACTGGAGCAGAATGAA
Organism: Mastomys natalensis; assembly: GCA_021653895.1. Lineage (NCBI taxonomy): Eukaryota > Metazoa > Chordata > Mammalia > Rodentia > Muridae > Mastomys > Mastomys natalensis. Next base: position 51,642 of record JAJTUV010001292.1, read on the forward strand.
TGGGGCACAGACTAATCTACTGATCCATAAGGGGAGTGACTAGTCACTAAAATACACCCAGTGGAAGGAAGTCTAACTATCATATGAGGTTCTTTGAGATTGCTCAGGTGACCAATTTTCCAAGACAATGATCAAAGCATGCATATTGTGCTCATTAGAGATTGTCCTTGAGGGTAAAGTCAGAGTTGAACAGAATTACCAAATTATCTCAGGAACTATTAGATGTATTTGTCTTAACTGACTTTTCTGCTTTCTATTTCTTTGATCTTTCTTCTTTTGACAGTGCTCAGCCATTTTCCTGTGAGCTCTAGGTAGCCATTTTCCTTGGCTCTATCCATGTCTCTACTTTTTGGATCATGGGTTGAACCTGTCACTTGCTTTTGGTGATTCCACCAAATGCTGGTGTCCTCAACAAAGATACCTAGTTCTGGAGGAAAGAGTGATACTAGGTAGCAGGCACTGGACTAGTTGTAGTATATGCTTCATTCACTTTGGGCACTTCCCACATCTTCTGTACAGGTGCCAACCTCGGCAGTTAGGAAGGATGTCAGAACACACAGCAAGCATGTGGCAGAATAGTTTCTTTTTCTCTCCAAATCTTATGCGGCTTCCAAGCTTTGAAGAGAAGATCCACTTTGTTTTAGAGTTTCTTCCGAATCCTTGCAGCCCTCCCCTAGAGCTTTTCTGCTCAGTTTAGAGCAGGAGAGAACACATTCTCTTCTGAGTTGGTGAATGCCGGGTGAGTCTCCCTTCTCCATGAGCCAGGACCTGTTCTAGGGAACCTTTTAAAGCACAACCATGCAAAATCTTTTCTTAATCCAGGAAATCAGATATTTTTTCATTCACCCCATTGCAGGCAAGAAGGAAAAGAAAGCTTGAACAACTGCATTGCCAGTTTCATCTTGCTCTGAGCACATCTGGCCACGGGAATGGCGTGTGATCAGCAGCCTCAGGATCACACTTTGCAGGGGAATGTCATAGCCCATCGTCTGATTAATTCTTGTGTCTGCTCAGACGCTGTAGTTCCTGTAGAGTGGCAGGTGTTCCACAAATAGGTAATGGATGCTTAAGTCCAAAACCGGAGCCTCAGACTCTTCATTTCCAAACACAATAGCTAATTATCATTTTTCTGACAGGTGATGTGGAGCAAATTCTCAAGATTACTTAGCGCTTATGTGATTGATACATGGTGAATCTTGGAGATATTCTTTCTCTGCCTTTCTCTTTCCACCTCCTTTGGGCCATGGCTGAAAGATGAGAGGTCTCCTTTTCTAGAGTGCACACTGTCACACCAGAAAATTGGTCACAAGTAACTAAGCAATCACTTAAGGCCTGTTGCCAAGAGCACAGAAGATGCACCAGCCAAGATGCAGTGGCTCAGGCTGCTGCTGAAGGCTGGAAACCAGTCGGTACTAGATAGCCTCCGCATAGCCTCATGACTATCTCTTTCCTCAGTCTACTCAAAATTTGATTTGGGAAATATTTTTCAGAGAGAAAGGCCTCACATTTAGAGAACCCAGTTGTACAGCCATAAAACTATATAAAACTTCAGTAGTTTCCCATCCTGTCAAGGGCAACTTCTACTTTTGGTAATATTTCAACCCAAGAAACCATTTCTCAATATTCTCACCCACAAAAGGTTACAGTGTCTCATGGGTAGGGGTGAGAGGTTATCCTCTGAGGTTTCTGGTCTCACTGCCCAGGCTATGATAGTGTCTTATCTTTTGAATACCTTGACGGTTAGCTTCATATAACAGCTACCTGAAGTACCCAGGATGACTAGGACTACATTCAGTGTCTTTGAGGCACCTGTTCTGTGGCTACTTTAAGACTCAGAATGATGAAAACAAGGAGTTAATTCTTCCTAATTATCTGCCCCTTGTCTGCCTTGAGACATGGTACGAGACATGGCTTCTTCCCGCCTCAGCCTTGCATCTGAAAACCTACAAAAAAGTTTGTTAGTGTATGAACTTGAGATGGACCATCTTACATTTATTTATTTGTTGATTTGCTAATACACTTATCTAATTTTTTATTAATTTATTTGTCACTGTATCTGTAGGTGTACTAAATTTATCTAACAGGTAATATAATTCTTAAAGGTCAATATCCCCCTCCCTTAAAAAAAAGTCTGTTATGCATATGAGTGTTTTGTCTATATATATGTCATATATGTTGGCACAACATGTGAGTACCTGGTGTCCATGAAGGCCGGAAGAGTGTGCCTGATTCTCTGGGACTGGAACTGCAGCCAGTGGTGACTCACCATATGGGTGCTGAGAATCATCTCCCCTGGAAAGACAGTAAGGGTTTAATATCATCACCATTTTACACAGGAAAAAGACAAGAAGCTCAGTTATGACAAATCAAATCACCTAGTTTCACAGACTGAGAAGGAAGAACAATTGTTAAAATGTTGACCTTTCTCTTTCTGAATATCTTGGTTCCCCCCCCCCCAATCGGGCTGCTGCCTCGTCCTCAAATACAATTTCACAGCAATTATGACTGTTTGGAAAAATCACCTTTAGTGACTATTATACACCATTTCAAAAGGCTTTTGTTGGTCAAGTTCCTTTGAATGTGTTGCCACATGAATGTGCATTTGATGGTTTTAGTCGTTGTGTAGAAATGCTTCTGTATTCAGTGTCTGTTTAAGTTTTCATACATGTATATATTGACTGGATTACCCCATATCCCTCTCATTCTCCATTTCATGTCATAAATAGTCTCCGTTATCTCCTTAGACTACATTCTTCTTTTTCTCAAATGAATGTTATATAACATACTCTCTTCCAATTGCTAAATAATCTTGAAATTTCATTTATTAGCTGGCAAACTAATCCATTTAGGTAATTTCCCAGAACGTTCTCCTCTTATGAGTCACTCTGCCTGTGCACATTTTTGCTGTTGTGATCAGTGCTGCACTGGAGATTTGCATGCACTGACTTCTTCTCCAGGGTCTGTGTTTTATAAGGGAAGAAACAGGAAATCCAAAACAGATGGACTGGGCTTGAACACAAGCTCTCATTCATAGCAATGACCCTACACTGACATTCTAGTTTCCTCACTATGAAATGGAAACAATAAAGTGGGTCAAAGGTTGGAAATGCAGAGTTAATAAGTGGATGACATTCTTTGCTCTTTGGGCCATGGGCTGTAGAGTCATTATGCTTGATATACCATAAACTTTAGCCCTGCTTTCCTATTTGGGAAACTCTATAAGTATACCATAAGAGTACTATGCTGCAGTGAATTTCCAAGCACCATGCTTTGGTATATATATATTCCATGCTTACAATTCTGAAAGGGAAATGGAATGAGAATCAAAATCATTCCTGTGGTCTTTACTTAGATAGATGCTCAGCTAACTATAGGGTCACAATAATGAGTCACAACTATTTTGAAGGGCAGAGACTGATTAGTGGCTGGTCAAGCCTTATATATAATCCTTTCCTGACTAATCAAATCCCCTTGAACCAAGTGGTTGATGGTATGTGAAAGATCTGGGCTTGACAGAAGATGCTGTCTGACCTGAGCCTGGGTGCCTGGTAGACATTGCAAACCTTCTTAACTGATGATCTTTTTCTTTTTAAGGAGGACTTGTCATCAGATAAGGAGGCTTAACAAGATCCTCTCCCCAAATTGGATTTGACATATGCCTGGCACTCGGGCAGCTGAGCCTCACTTCCCCAGTCAGTTCTCTGAAGCTACAGCCCTGGGCATCAGGGATTTGTTTGTCCTCTGCAGACACAGCTGCTAATCCCAGGCTAATGAGCAATCCTCAGGCAGAGCATCATAGAGGCAGAGGTAGGGGGATTGTGAGGGACTTAGTGGGCAAGGCCAGCACAGCCAGGAGGAACTTTGTTTCCTTGGTAACAAGATAAGGCCGGATTCTTGTTGTTGTTTGTTTATTTGTTTTTCAGAGTCGTTCCTGGGTGTAGCTTAAACCAGAGCTCTGGATCTTATCTCGATCAGGCAACCCCAGAAAGAGGAAGCCTTAGAGCAAGAGCAAAGTGGTTGAAGTGGGTTAGCTGGGTGCTCATGCTCACTAGGACATCCTAAGTAGGGTGATGGACTCTTCTCAGGATGTCTCCTCAAATTTTTCTAGACTTATCCTTTGATTTTACTTTTGGAGAGAATATTGAGGTATGTTGGAAGTGATTGACCTCAAACAGGATAGCTCTCCGGAGATGACCCTGGAAACCCCAAGCCAAAGCGTGATTTCAAAAATGTTTACCACGCACATACCTGCACATGTGGGCGCATGATACACAGACATGAACTGAAACACTGACCTAGTAATTAAATGTGTATGTGCTGGGTAGATGCATCCGTGTACACTCATGTGCACACAGAATGACGTACCCTGAGAAACACTTTTCCATGGATTTGTGTCTAATATTAGAACTCTGAGATCTTGAACAAATCATTTGATGTATTCTAGATTTTGTTTTAACTTAAAAAGTAAAAGAAAATTATATGGATGCAGGCTACAGGGGAAGGCACATATTCTCAAGCACACATAAGAATATGCAGACCTACCCAGGAGTGACATTCTACCTAAACCTGTCTGATAGCAAGCACAATGTGTATCTGTGTGCATGAATTACATTACTAAGTGTTAGGTTTTGATCAGCAAGAACTCTCAGCCACGGTTGATGCACATTAACTGGCAAAACTACTTTGATTTCTGTCATAGAAGTGAGTGGTTACATATTAAAGATAAATAAATTTTGCATACTAAGTTTCAGAATTTTCACATTGAATCTGCCTGGATCACACATATACGTTGGAGACATGTACAGAATACCTTGTGCCTTTGCTGGCATGCATAAAAAAATGCAAACAAATTAAGTGGCAGTCAATGGTAGAATGCAAAAATAGACTTTGATGTAAGCTTACTGTGAAAATGAATGGTCTAGAGCTATATGCACAGTCAACATGGACAATCCTCGAGAAGCATGAAATTGAACAGAGGGGAGAGAGCAGACTTCAGAGGACATCAGAAGAGCTAAAGAGAATACACTCGGCCATGCATTAGCCATACAAAATCCACATTGGGAAGGCTGAAATATAGGTTGAAAGTAGGATGAATAGATTGCAAGTAAAAAGTATAAAAATGAAATTCCATACAATCTGGGGCTGGGGCAACAGCTCATTTCTAAGGCACTTAATATGTAAGCATGAGGACCTACACTTGTATGTGTATGTAAGTATGTATGTATGTATGTATGTATATATGTATATATGTATGTATGTAAGCACATATATAAGAGTTGGGCACCATGGCACAAAATCCAGAACCTCAGTGCTTGTAGAGACAAGACAGGCAGATCCCTGGAGCTCATTAGCCAGACAGTCTAGCTCAATCAATGAACTCAAGGTTCAGAGGGACCTCATCTCAAAAAATATGATTACACCACCCCCTCTAACACTGAAGGAATATTGAGAAAGAGAAGGCAGGGGGTATGTAAGAACTGGATGACAGGGTGAAGGGCTGGGAAATGCATGGTATGGACGCAATGTAACCGTTGCAATCATTAGCTCACTTTTCGGAGTGATCATGGTTAGAAGAGGTTCCAAGGAGAAATAGACATCTTCCAGGAACTAGCATAGATAGGACCCCCCTCCCTCCTCCACCACTTGAGACCAGCAAAGAAGAGGCAGGTCCATCCATGAACTAACAAGACAGCCCTCACCGAAGCCAGGCCCATGCTGGTTCTCTGAGCTTGATGTCAGGCTAACCCCAAAACTATGATAAATGAATGTCTTTCTTGAGTCAACTCAGCCAGGTATTCCTTTGCGCAGACTGGTCTGGCTCTGTGGTGGGCTGAGTGGAAAGCAAAGGTTCAGATTGAAGAAGGGACTTTGGCTACCTGAACAGTAAGAGATTAGGCCTTCATCAAGAAGGGAAGAAGAACCAGTTGAGGAATATAAACTAGTGACGGTGAATAGTAACATCACACACCTCTTAGCAGGTCCTTGGCAGGTCTAAGGAAGATGTAATTGAAGGGGTGAGTGGATTTGTTTTATAGTCCTGTGGGTTCTGAATGCCCCTAGTGCAATCATTGAGTCCTTGGCTCATTAGCTGTTTTTTTTCAGCTGTCCTTGTAGACAATTAAATATTACAGAAAAAAAAAACACTATAGTTGCCAAAACCACTGAGCATCCTCAAATGTTTCTAGCACCGTCTTGGTGTGTCCACATGCCCATAGATCTCTTTTACCTGACCTAATGGATCCATTCTCTTAGGTTGCTTAGAGTGGCATGACTAACACCCATGTCACTTGCGTAAAATGAATGACAGTGTTTTCAAGAACACTTTTCATGAGGGTCACTTGTGGTGGCACCAGCTTCTGAGGTAAGATAACAGCTGTTTCTAATCCATAAATATTGAAGACAAGGCTTGCAGGAGCCCCCCAGACTGTCAGGAAATGTCTTCAGGTTTGGACTCTATATTCTCTTGCTGTCATCCAACAAATGCCTGTGTCAACGGACATCAAAATTGGAACAAGAGTATATATGTTACCAAGTAGCTCTCAAACTCATACTCCACCCTGTTCACTGCTGAGTTAAGAATGGCTGCAGTCCAGAGAGCTGGATGCCATCCATCCCTGGAATCTAAGCAGAGAAACCTTCCTCCTGCCTGTGCCTGAAAAGTCCCACCATTACTCCCAGTGATGGTGCCCCATTCTCTTAATCTCCATGGCCTCTTACTTGATGCAAGGCCACTATGCCTAGTTGGAACCTGACAAGTTGTAGAACCTCTTGCAGTTTTCAGTCTCAACATGGAGCACCGTTTCAATTAGCACTGTGAGATCCATGTATGCTATGATCAAGTGGGGAGGCTATGCCCTGGTTGGTGGTGAAATCTAAGTGTTTCACATAGGTAAACATTTTCTAACTGCTTAGAGAATGCGGAAGTCTAGATCCTGGAAATATTGGCTGGGGGTGGCGAAGCCTTGGCTCCATGAATTTTTGATTGGACTCCCCCTACTGAAGAATTTTCAGTGTGCCCTTGAAGTAGAAATTGAAATCAGATTGCTATTCTATACGCTTTGCATATTCTTTATGAGGCTGCTTTGCGTTTCCTGTGACGTAGTTGCAGCTTTAGAGTGAACTCCATTATGGAAAAGATATGATTGTCAGGGTGGTGTCAGATGCTGCTTCTGATGGAAAATGATTTATCTCTCTCTATAGCACTTGTGTTTTTAATTCGTGCTTTGCCTCCAACATGGTACTGGGGTTGGGGTGAGTGTGTAAGGCTCCTTCCTTACCAGGTACTCCTCCATTCACTACTACACACTAAATTGGGCGTCAGGGTACGGTCTCGGTACGGGGCTTTTGTTCTGTGCTTGGGCAAAATAAATTCCTAGCTTGCTCTTTTCTGTGTTTGTCACATTTGTGTTCATTGTCTGTTCTGGCTGCCTTCAACACAGATGTATATAGCTGAGTGTGATATGAGAGGGGGGGGGGACCCATATCTCAAGGACCAGCGGAGAAATATCCTCTCATTCTTACCTCTTCTATCTTCTCCCCTCCTTCACATTCTTTATTCCTCCACAGAAACAAGTCCAATATTGAAGCATACAAGTAAAACTAGGGATCGCTCCATTCACCTTCAATAACTGCCTGGAGATCCATTTAATTGTGAGACTCATTGGCCTTTTGACTTGCCCTTCATCTACTGTGACACTATTGTGGTATTTGCTGCCTGGTTTGTATCTTCCTCTTCTGACACTTCCCGTTGTGCGTGCTGGCGGACTTATACAGTTTCATTGAGACTCAGATTCTGAATCAATATCAGGAGATAACGAGTGACAGGCTAGGTTAAGAATAAATGCATGAAATTTTTAGTGTATCAGCTGCCCTTATAATAAGAATGTGTTATATCTCAACAAGAAACATAAAGCAATCCTCATTACTTGTTAGGGTGTCTGTTCTGGTGACTATGTCAACTTTGACATACAAGAACCAGAAATGGCTCTCTGCACTAATAAGGGTGGGGGGGGGGGAGGGGGGGGGGGTGTGGGGGGGGGGGCCCCCCCCCGGGGGGGGGGGGGGGGGGGGGGGGGGGGGGGGGGGGGGGGGGGGGGGGGGGGGGGGGGGGGGGGGGTGGGTAGGGGGGGGGGGGGGGGGGAGGTGGGGGGGGGGGGGGGGGGGGGTTAGTGTCATGAATGATAATGTTGCTGGAACTTAGTGACTTCCCCTAACTGAACAGAGCATAGGGGTTTGTGGGAAAGAGCTAGGGTCAAAATATTTACATACACTCATATGGGAACTGAGTAAAAGTTGGTCACGCAAAAAAAATTTGTCAAACTAGGGGTAGTGTGTGGCATCCCCTTAAATACGTGGACAATCAAACTGGAAGGCTAAAATATTCCTACAGACTGGAATAAATGTCAGTGCGAAAGTGGGGCAATAGGAGTCATTCAGTGTTCAGAGTTCAAGCCTTTATCTTGAAGTGAAGGAACAACAGACTCTCCCATTAGGTATCCCTAGAGGACCGTCCATAAGCCTCACGAGGATTTCTTTCTCTGAAGGGGGACTTGGCTTGATTGGGTGGAGCATCTGAGAAGGCCCATCAGGTGTGTGATGGCAGATTGAGGTACTCAAATGTGTAGAGCAGGATCACTGTAAAACCCTGTCTGGTAATTCCACAACGGAAAGAAAGATAAACCTGGGGTGGAACAGTGAGCTGAGGTCGTAGAAGGCAGAGAGGCGAATCTAAGACTGTTTATACCAGTTCGAGTGGCTGGCTATTGGGTTTCAGAAAGGGTCCATGGATTCAAGCCCACCTCTACTGTAAGGCAGTGGTGGTCTGGCCCTGTCCAGGTTTTCATTTGTTCTAATACCAACAAACTAGGTCATGTAATAGAGCAGACCAATTTTGGTCTATCGTTCCACGTTGAGGCGTGGGCTTAAATACCGACAACCAGGTAGTATGAGTCACCCTATGCCTACTTTAAACCACCAGAGATGTACTTCCAGGCTTATTCAGGTCTTGCTGAAGTTCATCAGGTCCTTGGGCATCACCAAGGATTGTAGTTTAGACATCATTTCAATAAGCACTACCATTATTACTTTCTGATTTTTTTTCCATTGTATACTCCAGATGTACTGGTATGGTATTACCCATTCATAGACGGAGTTGAAGGTTCCCCTCCGCCACTACTGATCCACCTCATCATGACATCTGCCATGACTCCTGTTAGCAAACTAAAGAGCTGCATCTGAGGGCACTTGGGCTTTAGCAATCAATCCTCATCTGAGCTGGACACACAAAGCCAAAAGCACTGCCATCCTCTGCTGAACTAAACGGATACTTTTCTAACAATTTAAAACTGAATTTCACTATCACCGCCACATCTTCCAACGACGAATCTTTACTATTTCTGGACCAACATAATAACATGGCAATAAATCACATATGCAGAGGACAGACAGACGACAGACAGTACTAGACTCCATACTGACACTGGAGAACCAGATAGAGAAGAGTGAGAGAGAGAGAGGAAGATGAGAGTAGAGCACGCTCTCTCCCTCGTCTCTCGCTCTCTCTCTCTCGCTCTCTCTCGCTCTCTCTCTCTCATAAATATAACTCATCAAGCATTTATTATTAAATTCATAGTGACTACTTCTTCCTCCCTCTTATACCCGCCACTTACTCCTCTTTTCCCTCACTCTTCACTCCACAGCAACGAACCAACCTTACATAATCCTAGCATGAACCATCAAACATGCATATCATCCCCAGACGCCACAACACGCCTTACAACTGCACCGATCCAAAACCATACCCCAACAACACCCACAAAACGGACATAAAACACCCCACCGCGCCCCCGCCTCAAAAAAAGTCCCCCCTCTGGCCCAAGTCACTCCCAGTGATGAGGATAATACCTAGATTGTTATAAGACCCCAATATTATAGAGAATGGGCCCACACGCAAGCGGAGGCCTCAGTCCGAGTCACAACCCTTTCGAATGTGCGTCCCCTCCAGAACAACAGAGTCCAGATCCAGTGACAGCCTAGGGTACACCGAGAAAACCCTGTTCTCAAACACAATACAAACCTATCTCCCCGCCGCCTAAACCCTCAAAACACCCCCCCCCGGAACGATCTACAACACTACCCATCCAGGATCCATCAAACCATCCAGCCACTCGGGTTCCCACCCTCACTACCAACATTACAACAATCGCAACAAACAACTGCCTCTTACTATGGGATCATGACAACTCCAGAAACAGGGCAGTGCGGCAACCTTAGCCACAATATCTTGAAGGATAGTACTTACAGCTAGAAAGAGGTGACAACCAGGTAGAGATAGGATGTAAGAGAGAATGTATCACACATGAAGGAGACATACGAACATATAGCCCCAACTCTGAGTCAAGCACACAAAGGTAGACTGCCGATTAGCACGGCCCCCTAATAACCTTGACCTTGAGGAAAGCTCACGAATCAATAGGGCTAGGTGGCAGTACATTAAATTGTTCACTGTTATGCGAATAGATCAGGAGCAAAGTCCAAACTAGTGAAAATAAAAGGCTGGAGAGTTGTTCCCACAGAGACAAAGAGCACTGACTGCTCTTCAGGCGGTCATGAGTAATACAAAACCCATCAAACTCACTCGTATTGGAGGCACAGCGAAGTCCATCCATACTTATATCTGATGCCGCTCAATGGGGTGTCATAAGACAGGCCATAACAAGTGAGTTACCAGTATCAATTGGGGCCCCCCGAGCCGAGGTCGCGAAGAAAGGTTTGCAACAGGGTGTCAATCCAGATGTCGTGCCCAACAGTGAGAGCTACTGTAAGAATACTTACTAGGGTAAAGATGTGGCGGAGTGACTGTAACCTCTCTTGTGGCAGGAGCGCGGAACTCAGAGTAACAGCACTCAAACTTGTCTGAGAAATTAAGACATTCAAGAAACGTAGCTTTGCTATGAACTGACCTGATTACCTGAATTACTCCAGCTTGCACCTAGATCCATGTAATAAGAAGTGCAGAATGACCAAATGGCTTACGACTCTGTAGCTGGCTTAGCTAGGCCATGCATAGCTAAGGAACAATCATTCTTGAGTGGATCTCATATGACGAACACTCATATAGTTGTCCATGCAAAAGATGGATTGTTCCCAATCCACAGATAGCGAGGAACCAAGGCAATGGGGTAACTTAGGCCAAGGGTCCACTTTAAGGGTAAAAGGCTATCCATGGGTGAAAGGGCATGTGTACAACAGTGACAACTAGGAAAGTGAAAGAGGGGGAAAATATCCCTGTACACAGGTAGACTGTCTCCTTATCTTTCCACGGCATTATTCTCATGGACCAAAGTCAGGGAGTTGATGTCATCGTCCCCACCGCAAACAAGTCAGACACCCCTTAGTTAATTATTTCTAAAACACCTTCACAAACACTCAGCGACTTGCTACCCAATATACCCAGATGTGGTTTGTAAAACCAAACCAAACTGACCAATTAATAGAGTACATACACAAATGAAATCCAAATATCTGACCATGTGTTAAAATCATAATGTCATTTTTGACAATAAGGAGGAAATTGTTTTCAGTCAGCTGCCAGATACGATCAGGGCCCCCGGTCCAGCACACCAGGCCACGCTGGTCGCACCCTCTGTCCCAAACCCGAAGCCCTCCAGGATATCATCAGTGAACATAGATCTACAGATACAAGCATGACAAATCAAGCATCGCTCACCTGCGTCCCGTAATCAAACTGGTCAGACCCTCAAATCACAAAGGAGCCCACACGCTTATACCGCACTCGACCAAGACATGTACCCCTACAATACCCCCTTGGCCCGTACCTCACATCACCATCCTGCGGGACCCAGAATCTCTATTAGGTTAAGCTAGTATCGCAGCAAAACGTCAAGAGCAAGTGCAACACTGCTCAGGAGCATTGCCTGTCGGCTGCATCTGGTGTAAGGGCCACATCCAAATTCTACAATTACCATCAATGGATTCCAGAATGGAAAGCGTTACATCCAGTGTACAGCAACAGAAATGTACAAGTTCTTCCCTAAAGACAGCCATGGATCACACAGAGTAGTACAAAAATGACCCTGAAGAGAACAACAAATAACCCTTTTCACACCAAATGGCAGCCATATTCGTAGAGCTGTGGGTTCTCCTCTCCCATCACAAACCAACTCAGAGAAGCCGCCTGTCGCAGCAATGAATGTTGCAACGGCGGATGGGGCGCTTACGCTCAAGGGGGGGGGGGCTGGAGGGAGAAATGGCCCACCTATGGGCGAGACTTCTACACACACCCACCCCACCGATGCATGAGCAGACAACCAATCCAAATGCAGGTTCTATGAGGATTGCTCAGGCGACCAATTTTCCCAAGACAATGATCAAAGCATGCCAATTGTGCTACCAAGTAGAGATGTCCTTTGAGGGGTAAACGAGACAGCTTAACCCACCGCAAACACCAAAAGAACTCTCCTCCTGGCCCACTTTCTCATACAAGAGTCAATCCCGAGCCAAAAACGAACATCGAACAATAATCAAATGCACTATAACCTACTTAGTTGACATTGCACAGGGGGTGGGAGGGAGGGAATGATTGGCAGCAATTACCCAGTAGATCCTCTAGGTAGTCCATATTCCTTGGCTCAATCCATGGTCTCTACTTTTTGGATCATTGGGGTTGAACGCTGTCACTTGCTTTAGTGATTCCCACCAAATGCGGTGTCCTCAACAAAGATAACCTAGTATCTGAGGAACGAGTGATACTAAGGAAGCATTCACAGGACACGAAGACTTACCCACATCATACCAAGCACAAAGGGTTCACGTTGATCCCCCCTCAATACATCAGACCATGTGCTAACGCTGCAAGGCAGATTACGGAAGATTTCAGAACACAACGGTCTTGTCAAGCCTGTAGGCCGCATATTACAAATAACACGTACACAGTCATCATTAATGGACAGTCCAAATTCTAAAAAGGCGGCATCCAAGCAATATCCGCTCCGCACCCCAAAGATAAAGAATAAACAAACAATTGCCATCTTATTCATTTACTACATTATTACCGAATCCCCTAGCAAAGCCCGTGCGCCCTAGAGCCAATTTCTCTGGCTCCAAGTTTTAAGAGCAGGAGAAACTACATCTCTTCTGTAGTTTGGTGAATTAGGTGCCGGGTGAGTCCACCCTCTCCTTCCCTCCTCCCTTCCGTCCATGAGTGCCAGGACCAGTTCTCTAAGGGAATCCTTTTAAAAAAAGCACAACGCATGGCAAAATCTATCTTAATCCCCGTCCAACCTAAAAAAAAAAACCCATACCAGAACGCGGCCCAAGCAGGCGAAAGAAGGAAAAAGGAGAAATCTTGAACAACTATGCATTGGGCCAGTTTCATCTTGCTCTGAACACATCTGCCACGGGAAGCGGTGTGATCACAGCCTCAGGGATCACGAGACTTGCAGGGGAATGCATAGCCCATCCGTACTTATTAATTCCTTGTGACCTGCTCAGGGACGACATTGGGTTGTAGTTTCCAGGCACGTAGATGCATTATTATCCACAACTAGGACATGGTGGAATGCAATAAGGTCTACCAAAACCTACTGCCCCTCATACGTCATCTATACATTAACCAAACCCATAGCTAATATAACATTAATCGTGGCGCTGAGGGTGATCTGGAGGCAAATTCACAAGGATTACTTAGGGTATGGGCTCGTTATGAGATTGATACAAGGTGAATTGTCTTGGAGATAAATTCTTTCTCTAGCCTTTCCCACTTGGTTTCCCCACCCCTTTGGGACCATGGCTAAAGATGAGAGTGTTCACCTTTTCTAGAGTGCACACTGGTCACACCAGAAAATTGGTCACCAAGTAACTAATGCAAAATCCACTTAAGAGTTGCCTGTTGGGCCCAATGAGCACAGAAGATGCACACAGCCAAGAAGCATGGCTCAAGAGCTGCTGCAGAAGCTGGAAACCAGTCGTGGTAACGTAGATATATCCTGCCGCATGAGCCTCATGACTATCCCTCTTTCCTCAGTCGTACTCAAGAATTTGATTTGGGAAGATATATTATCCAGAGAGATAAGGGCCACGACAATAATAAGAACCCAGTTGTTACAGCCATAAAACTAAATAAAACTTCAGTAGATTCCCATCCTGGTTACAAGGGGCAACTTCACTAGCTTTTTGGAATGAGTTTCAACCCAATGAAACGCGAATACTCAATATTCCCACACCCACGTAAAAGGTATAACAGTGTCTCATGGGGAAGGGGTGAGAGGTGGTATATCCTCAGAGGTATCTGGTCTAGGCACTGCCGCAGTGGCTATGAAAAGTGTCCATATATCATTATTGATATAACCGTTGACGGTAAAGCTGTCATAAAGACATGCTACGCAAGACGTACCCTAGGATGAGCTGAGGACTACCTTTAAGTGTCTATTGGAGTCACCTGATCTGTGGCTACCTGTAAAGACTCATGAATGATTAAAGACAAGTGAGTTACATCTGTCCCGAAAGAAATCGAGCCCCTTTTCTGCCATTAGAGCCAAGGTACGGGAAGACGTTTCGATCTTGATTTGGCCCGTCTTCTTCCCCCCTCCTCCGTGCAGCCTTGCCTCTGGAAATCCCGCTACACAAACTTTAATGAAGAGGTGAAGAGAAACGTAGACGATGGACCAACTTACAAATATTTAATTTGTTGATGTATGCTAATACTACTTATCTAAAATTTGTTATATAAATATAATTAATATGTCACTGTATCAGTTAAGTGGTGTACAAAATATTATCTAGGTACAGTAAATATAATTCTAAAAGTTCAATATCCCCCCATCGCCCTTCCTAACCCACTACAAACTGGAATATTCAAAAGAGTAATAGTGTCAATACTAAAATGAGCCGAATCTGAAGGCACAACATGTTGAGTATACCTGAGTGTCCATTAATGCCGGCAGCTGAGGATCCTTAGTTACTCGTTGGACAGGAACAGCCATCCGGAGAGTGTAGGACTCACCAAATTGGAGTGCAGAAGAATCAACGACCCCAGAAAGACCGTAAGGGATAAGAAGAACGATGCAACCAATATAAACCACCAGGGAACCCTCGCAAGCACTCTCCGAGAATTCCCACACCCTCTCCCAACACGAATCACTGTCTGGCCATAGGCCTTCACTCCCCAATAACCAGTACGCAAAGCCGTGTTCATTACTCGGGAATCAGAAACACTAGTTAGAACCATCGGCAACCGCCGTCCGCAAATGGCTGGGCAGGTTCTGCCCTTGGGGGGGGATTCGTCCCCTCAGAATCCATATTTCAACACAGAGCAGACAGGACTGTAGGAAACAAACACCTTAAGAGTATCCGACTAAAGCACCTACCCTAGGAGATCGCCCCGGTGCAAAAGTAGATTGACACTGAACCAATGTGACAGTGGAAGTGCCGGGGGTATAAACAAGACATTCAAATGAAGGATAATAGCACGATGATACTCAGCAGCGAAGACGATACGTAAGCCTGAGACCAGAAAGACGGTAAAAGCCAACCGGAGACACAAGCCAATTAATAATAGCGCCCCAACACCCACGGGGGACATTGTACCCTAGTGACACCATTTCAAGACATAAGATAGGGTGTCACCGTTAATCACCTTCAACTGAGCATACATCATTTTTCGCGCCCTTCTCTGCTCGGAAATGAATGTAATAAAATAACATCCACGTCGGATCCAAAAGCAAACAACACTAGAACATTACAATAAAGAGAAAGGCATGTCAACGCAAATGGCTTGAGTTAGAGACCGAGTAAAGTAAGTATGTCGCCGGTCGAGACGGTTCTCCTGCGTTGGATGAGTCACTGAGCGGTCAGTGTCCAGTGGGCACGGATATTTGGCTAGTAGGAGGAACAGTTTAGCTGGCAGACTGGAGAGTATAGCAAAAGCCGATACTGTGCATCCGTCTCGGCAGGGGTCCCAGATGATGAAAGAACTTCAGTCTGGAAGCAACAGAGCCCGGACCCAGGCCCAGCAGTCCAGTGCAAGACCCCCACACACCAACCATGTACGGTCGGGCCCATGAGACCCAATCACTGACATTCTAGTTTCCACACTATGAAATGGGAAAACAATAAAAGTTGGTCAAAGGTTTATTGGAAATGGCAGATTAATAATTGGATGAACATCAGTTGCTCTTTGGGCCATGGGCTGTAGAGTCAAAATCATTAAATAACCATAAACTCTTAGCCTGCTGCTAACCTATTTGGGTAGAACACTATAAAGTTATAGAGGGCCAAAAGATTAATAAAGCTCCGGTGAGAAAACCAAGCACCCACGATAGGTAAAATATATAATTCCATGCTTACAAAATCTTGAAGATGGAAAAGTGGCTCTGCGCCATCCCACACCTCAAAACACTTGTGTCAGATACTTATGATCCGCGTTCTCAGTCTACCAATCCCCGTTGAGCCCCGGCAAGCATCTGGACCCCACCATATAAAGCCGTGTCCTGCGACAGCCAAAAGTGCAGGTGAGCCGGGCCGTTGCACACATACCGCACCAATACCCCAGGGTAGTAGGGGTCCGTCCATACCCCCAACCCCCCCAATCACCATGAGTGATTATGCCAGTGTAAAGCCCTCGACTTGGTCTTAGACCTCCGAATGCATACAGCCCGGAGCGGCCAAGGGGGCTGATCCAGTAAGAGCCCAAGTCCCACCAACAACACAGATTGCACAAAAAAATACAATTACAGGAGTGACTAGTCCAACGAACATGACCGAGGCCTTAAAACCAAGGATCGCATCTCGGTGCCTAGAACGCCCAAATAGGAATTAGCCATAAGCCGCTAGGCCCGAGGAGGCAGGGCATGCCATATGCCTACCTCAGCATGTCCCCCATTGATCCACGACACGTGGAAGCTACCGCGCCAGGTCATCAGGATTGTGATTGATCCGAAACATCAGACACAGCTTGCAAATCCCCGGCTAAAGATCAATATCCTCGGAGGCAGGAGCAACTAGGATGCCGAGGTAGGGGGAGTTTGAGAGAGACGATAGTGGGCAGACAGGCCATGCACAGACGCCAGGAGGAACTTTGATTACCCAGTGGACACCAATCATCAGGGCCGCGAACAAGAATGTTGAAAGATAATAAAAAGATTTATACTAGGCGGACTAAGAGATTCCTGGGTGATCAGCAACAAAACCGCCGGAGCCTGGAACCAAACTTCTCGAATCGGAGCGCAACTACCGGCGACTAGATGAAGCCTACTCGCACGCTCCAAGAGTGTTATCAGTGGGATAGCGTGGTATGCAACACATGGAGGGGCTCTGGACGGGTAGGACAGTGCCTAGAGTTGAGGTGTGATGGACTCTTCTCATGGTCAAGTATGTCTCCTCAAATTTATCCTAGACGTTATAACCTTTGAAAGAAAATACAAAATGCGCAGCAACATGTCAGTTCAAAGTCCCAGGCAATGTGCCACAAACCCCCAACGCTTCCTTCGCACCGTCGACCACAACAAAGGTGCTGCGCATTCCCGCCGTTGCCCCCTCCGGCAACTCCACGCCTACAGCTGCTGCCCCCGTTCTGACTCAAGACCCCCCAATAATACACCCGAACATGTCGCACCTGGCATACATTCCTAAGAGGGCTGCAGCACCCACTGCTGGCCCATCCCACCCCCCATGCCCACTTACCATACCAACTCAGATACTTTGAGCATTTTCTCCGTATCCCGAGCCGGTGTCACCCGACACTGAGCCCGGGTGCTCGACCTACCATGACGACCCGCAGCATACCCACAAGATGACCCCATGGAAAATGAGTATCAACGTCAAAGAACACGGAGAGATCTTGCACCACAACAAGATCCGGTGTGCAAGATTGACATCTAGTATAAAGTAAGTCCAACCCGCCTGACCCCTCGCACTAACACCGTATTCTTCCGTCACCCTGGATACTGCCCCACAACACAATGCCCCCAACCGCATCTAGTGCTGGGTGGCCCACCGCCCGAGAGTATGCCCAACAAACAAGCCCACCCCCTTACATGCATACGGCCCTGCAACCAAGAGAATCAGTGTGCCAGCATAACATCCAACTAGAGACGGAAAATCAACCGGCCCGTCCTCACAGGGACCGGGGGGCCCCTGAAAGCACACAAACGCCAGTAGCAGAACCTACAAAGCAGTGTCAGACATGGAGAAGTGAGACGTAGCCATAGATATAAAGATAGCCGAGAGACAAAAGTCCACCGACCGGGTTATACTGAAATAAACACCAATGACAAACAGCCGATGAACACGACATATCGCCCTAATGGAGACAAGAACAGCAAACCAGATTGCCTTTTGCTGCAGGGATGCATACCCCCAGTATGCACGCCCCATTCAATGCCGAGCACATGGTAAAAGCACACCACTCCGAAGAGTGAGTGAAAGTGCTAACGCAACCATGCATAGCGCCCATAAAGGTCAACGAGTGCCCGGAATCTAGGACAGGCCGACAAGCAAGGACACGTCCAACGAGAATCACAGCCCAAAAAAGTCCCGCACTTGGCTCGCTCCGCCCAACTCTAGGGGCCGCGGTGGGACGCAGCGTTCAGCCCTCTCGTCACCGCACGAGCGTTCCCAACCTCAAACCGGCCATGATCCCCCCACCCAATGGAAATGGCAGTCACGAAACGGTGGATGGGGAACTACGTTCATACGACGTCAACCGCTACCCCCTGAGCTCCCCCAATCCGCAGACCCACCCACACAATGTGCATCCATTTTCCACCGGCTCACCTAACACCGGCCCAACCACATTACATCCATAGTACCTACTCACAGCCTAAGTACTAGAGTAAAGACACTACAGACAGAAATACATAACGACACACATACACTCTCCGCGATCATTACGATGACACGGACCTGGCTGCACACACACACTATCCGGATATATGTCCCGGCACATGGCACCACATCCAGAACCGGTTCGACGCCTAGCAATAGCCGCCAGGCTGGGGGGCCCCGTGCTTGCATCTTGACCCGAGTCGGGGGCTCAAAGGCCAGACAGGAGGCTCGCGAGGTGCAATTTCAATGACCGGACAAGTACAGAGGGGAGGACCTCGATCTCAACACGCAATGATACACCTACGCATCCGTGGGGCCGTCCGCGCCTCGGTAACCACGTGAAGCAAAAAATCGCCCCGTGCCGGCCTGGTGTACATACCGTCCCATTATGCCCGTTATCGCGTTCGAGAGTACCAGCCTAGTGACAGGGGGTCCTCTCCTATAACCACCTAAGCCACACGGAAGACGCGATCGCGCCGTCGCCTACTTAGTTGCAATCAGCCTCCGAGCCATGGCCTTCGCCGACAATCACGCGTGTTCAGTGAAAAGTGTGCTCAAGACAATATCAAAGTTCCGTCAAAGAATGGACGAGGGGCAGCAGGACAGTCCCTTGTGTCCGTACTACGCACTATCGAGATAGCCAGATATACCCAAAATTCCGCTAAGAAAGTCCACTGCGTGATGGATGTAAAGGGGCTCTCCAACCCATGGGACAATAGACAAAAGTCCTGTTTAAGAGCTAAAGTGGCCCATCGAACACCAAGGTACGGAAGGAGGCGTGTAAGATGCTTCTCCAGATATAGTTTCTCAAACTCTTCTTATTTCATTCTTTTCAAGACTCAGGTCCAATACCTCCCGTCTTTCTCCGCTTATCTTGCGTTATTGCTTCTATGCCGAACCATTATTCCTGTATACGACCTCCGAGCCCCTAACGCATCCGCCCGCACTCTGCATTCCCTTCAAATCCAGCCTCACGGCTCGCCAGATCACAGCTGGATTTCGTCCAAGCGCCCGAACACCTGCCCCTGCCCATATCCGATGCCCCCCGCCACACGCGGCCCATCGACCCCCTTCCCTCTATCGACCACCAAGCCAGGGGGACCCCACGCCCACCTTGCTCCACCCACTACAACAAAAAATGTCCGCGTGCCCCCCGCCTGTCACACCGACCATGACCTGCCGGGTCACCCAAACGTTAGAAACCGCTCAGCCCCCTTGCACCGCTAAGGCTCTCCCGTGCGCGCCATCCCAATAAAACCCCCGCCGGCCCCATATCCCTTTTACACACTACCTAACCCGGATCTTCCCCACACATCCGCACACTAGACCACTTCCCAACCACCCACTGTTAGCACCCCCACACAAATCTCCCCCGCTCGCCCCCCCTATCTCCATCCTCCACCCATCTCCCACTCCGCAGGTCCAGTCCTAAACACTTAGCAAAACCCCCGCCCGAACAACTTCCAAGCACCCCGCCCATCAACGACCGCCAGCGATCGCTCGCTACTCGACCACGTCCACCCCATCGGCATACCCATCCTACGGTGCCCTATCCTCTCTGTTACTCCCGACCCAACCACGCACACAAACACGCCCGCCCCGACGTACTCGCAAGGAGAGAGCATTGCAACTTAAAGATTACCACAAAACGATTGCAGAGTGCAACTTAAAAGTTTACAAGTCTTGGAAGCAGAGGCCATTCGGAAAATGTGGACATAACACCGATAAAAAAGACAGCAACACACAAGAACATACATCAAGGGAACAAAAAGTGGAGTCACTAGGTGACAGGCAAATGCTACGATGTTAAACGGCCACGACTCCCCAGACGTGGTTGAACCCAAAAAACTAACACAACACCCAAGGTCAAAACAATTTTGTCCACAAGTAGTGTTGAGCTCTTCCGGACCAAAAGCTGCAGAAAAAGAATTGTCACAGCAAAATAAATTGTTAGTAGCCAACATTTAATTAAGGTGAAAAAAAATAGATATTGCCTAAAAGTACAATCCGAGGAATTTACCAGGAAAAAAGCTAAAGCTCATGCACTCAACTGGGAATAACACATTTGTCAAAAAATGAATGCTACAGATTTTTCTGAATGAATGCAGACTGACTTTAAAGAGACCCACTGGTGAAACAGCATAGTGCAGATGGGCTTGTGGCATGAAAGTGGGCGCGGGGTGTGGTCAAAAATTTGGCATGCCAACTTAATGTTACAGAGGAAAGAGGAGACAGACTAAGAAGCTGTGAAACCACACAGAGAAGGCATGCATGGAGAGAGGAGGGACAGCATGCAAAAGCATAGAAGCAATGACACTCCCCTAATCATACCCCATTTCCTATTTCCTAGTTACATTTCAAATGTTTGACTTTTGGACACACACTAAGAATAAAATGTTACAGGGCATGGTTTGGTGGTATATCCCTTTAGTACCAGCACATAGGATACTGAGGCATGTGGGGTTTGAGGCCAGCCTGGTCTACAAAGATAGTTCCAGGACAGCCAGGGCTACATAGAGAAACCATGTTTTCCAAAATAAAACAAAAATAAAATGTTAGTACACTCAAAAAGTAAAGAAAAATAGTGCAAAGGGTGCTAAACTCTAAAAATGAAAGCAGACTGATAAATGGATCGATTTTATTTCAAGTTAATACTATAACTAGCCCACAGAGCACAAAGGAGAGGCTATTCTGAGCGCCTTTCAACACAGTATGTGACCAACTTTAGTCTGGGACAATGTGGAGTTGTGTAGAAGCACTACTGAAAATAATTCATGCTCCCTTCCCAGCCAGTGTGCTCAACCACTTGAATCTATTTTACATCCATTTAAAATGAGCAGAAGAAGCTAGTGTGCAAGCCTGTAATCCTAACACTCTGGGGACTGAAGCGTGAAGGTTGAAACTGGCCTCAGCAACATAGCAAAGCTCGGCCTCAGTCAAAACAAAACATAGATTGTAATGCACAAAACAAAGGAGTAAATGCATTGATGGCCTTGAGGATCAGAACTTGTGTTCTAAAAGAAAACATGCAAATATACAATATGGGTGGACAAAGTCGTGGAGGAATCTACAGCAGGTGTGTTGAAAGTGATGCTGTCGCAGTAGGAATAGATATGTTTGCATGCCCGCTGCACGTCTGAGTGAGCATTCGATGGTGCTGATGCACACATGCACATATGCACACATGAATTGTGGATATGCACATCTGCATAGATACAGAACAAGACTGTATTTCCTTGTACTACTTGCTGAAAAAGCCAAGGATGCAAATATACCAGGAATAATAACTACGGCTAACACTTTTTATTTTTGTCCCTACAGCCATTTCTCACTTAAGCAAACAAGGACTTCTCAGGGAAGTGGTTCATTCCAGAGCCAGAACAGAGTATATAAAAGATAACTTGTTATGCAGAAAAAGAAATAATAACAAAAGAGACATGCTAAAAATGGTGTGAAGGTGTCACAAGGACAAAGCAGCCAAGTCCAAACAGTGATAAATGACTAACTTGAGAACAATTTGAGCACTAAAATAGGTGAGTAGTGATGATAAACCAAGGAGGAAAGTCAGAATTTATGAATCAGTACTTATCCTGGATAGATTTGATCCATCAGACATTAGATACAGATACAGAGAAGAGCATTGGTAGACAGACACATACATAAATGATAAATAGATAATATGTGGTAGATAATAAATGATAGATGATAGTTGATACATGGTAAACAATAGATAGGCAAGTAGATAGGCAGACAGCTAGATGATAGCATATGATAGACAGACTTTTTTTTCCTTCTGGTTTGCAGTAGAATGTTGTATCTAGCTGCTCACTATGGAGAAAGAGCTAGAATTTGGAAACTGTTTTGGTGCTATTGTGGTGAGCATGGGTTAATCAAGAGTCGTCAGTGGATGCCAAATCAAGGAAGTATTTGAGACCAATGAAATAAGCATGATTTAAGTAGCTCCCACATGGTGATTATTAGGTAAAGTAGAAAAAAAAAATCAGTAACTCTATACTGAGAAGATCACAGCATGCTGACAAAGGACCAAGTCAGCTTTGCCAACAGAGTCTCTTTGGTGAATGTTGTGTATCTGTAAATTGATGCTTTAAAACAGTCTCTTCCCAGGATACAGCAGGAGACTGGAAATTGATGACTTCTATGAGGTGGGATATTGTCCTTACAGGTGATGAAAGCTCTAGACATGTTCTGGATTATCTAAAGCAGTTTGATAACGCTAATGTCCAAGTACTGCAGAAGAGAGATTTGACAGAGAACACAGATACGCAGACACAACTGGACTATACTGAAAAACATGCTGATGTAAGTGCATAAAACTGAATCCACCCAGAGGTAGTCAGAGGCCTGAGATAGAAGCAAGCATGAGCAACATCTCAAATGTTCAGAATGCACATGCATAAGCACATATAAACACACACAGAACTCAGACAACTTCAAACCAAGAGCAGTCATATCACACGAGAATGGGTGCAGAGAAGATCTGAGCATGTCTTTTGCTGAGTTTTATTTTCATAATTTTGTCATTGTTGGTTTCTTCTATGTTAGGGCGGGATCAGGGAGACACGAGCATTGATCATTTACAAAGGTATAAAATGAATGATCTAAGTTTCTATCATAAAGGCCAGCAAGAAAAATGAGCACATTATGCATAACCTTAAATGAGAAAAGAAAACAGTAAGAATCAAATCAGAAATTAAAAAGGAAGACAAGAGAACAGAAAAAATAACCAATGGCAAACACATTTTCTCAAAAGTTTAGAAAGTTTGGTAAATCCATTACTGGCTGAAAAGCCAAATGACTTATGAAACTGTAATAGTAACTGCAGATTTTCTCCATGCCTTAGTCCATTCCATGAGCTGACATTTGATACCATGCCATGGAAAGATGTTATAAGAATGTCTTTTACAGCTTCATGATTGGTAATAAAAAGTTAAATATTATGCTGATAAGTCTTCTGAAGTAAATAACAAGTATACCACTGTATCATGACCAATTACATCTTGGTAATATGAGTTTTGTTTGGGATTAAAGGATTAGCAATGTCAGCCAGGCAGTGGTGGCTCACACTTTTAATCCTAGGACTCAAGTAGCAGAAGCAGGTGGATCTCTGAGACTGAGGCCAGCCTGGTCTACAGAATGAGTTCCAGGACACCCAGGACTGCACAGAGAAACCTTATCTCAAAACTAACTAACTAACTAACTAACTAACTAACTAACAACAATAAATATCAACAAAAAGATTTGCTATGTCTATGTAATTAGCACATAGAAGTAGTTGAGACATTATAAATCACACTTTGAAATATACATATGTACAATTTATTACTCATTATTCAGAATTTTATACATGTGTACAATATAGTTTGGTCACATTAAACCCTGTTTCCCTATTAGTCCTCCATGAACCCTAGCCATTTTCCACTTTATTTCCTTTTTTAGTAGACCACCAGGTCCAACAGTACTGTATGTTTGCGCCTCAGTGTACAGCCATCTACTGGGGTGTGAGCAGCCTACGAGGAGCTGCTTTACTGAAGTAAATTGACCATCTCTACACTAGCAGCCTTTAAAGGCCAAAGCTCTCAATGAACACCTCCTTTTTATGCATAAAATCATCTTAAGACATAGAACCCTTAGAAAAGGGCATTAACAATATTCAACACAACCTATTCTCAGCTGGGTGACACCTCCTGGAAAGTCAAAGACCTCAGTCTGATTAAAGACCATCTACAGGGTGCACGTAACTCATGCTGAACAGAGGGCAGGGAATGTCTCTCCTCTGAAGCTTAGGGCAATGCCAGAATGTTCAGTCTTGTAGCCAGTGCAGTATGAAATTAGTAGCCTGAGTAATAAGTCAAGAAAAATAAAAGCATAAAGACTCAAAAGGAAGAATTTGATAAGCATGTCTGTTACTGTAGTTATATATACATAAATGTTTATTTGTACAATTAAATAAAAATTATTTCCATAAAGTAATCATCTAAACTTATTTTATTGATTCCATTATACAGACTATACGGTACAAGAAAATCCCATGGAGAAAACAAAGAAAGCTCCAATTATTTCATGTATTTCTCAGTATCTTGGGATATAAGATGCAAAAACAAATTAAATTGTATTTCTACATATTGGCAAAAATAATGAAAAACTGAAATAAAAATTATTCATATAAACACATAACATATGTGAACATTATAAAATTATGTTCACAATACTAAAAATGTATAAAGTATTCAGTCATAGATTTAACAAACACATGGAGATTCTTCATTTTAAACACCTTAAAATATTTTAGAGAAAAACTTGAAAGTCCTAAATAGGAAGATATACTATATTTTTGGACTAGGAAAGTCAATGTTATAAAAGTGTTAAAGATTCTGCAGTAATCCATAGTTCAACATAATCCAAATCATATTCCAAACATCTTTCAAAAATAGAAATAGATTATTCTAAAAATTTACATGAATACACAGATCATGTAAAATAGATGTAACAATTTTGATTTAAAAGAACAAAGCTGCAGGCTAGCAATTCAGCACAGGAGATAAAGGCCCTGCTGCCAAGCCAGATGACCTGAGTTAGCAGGAATCTCACATGGGAGAAAGAGAGAACCAGCCACCACAAGTTATCTGTGACCTAACACACATAGTATGGCATGTGTGTATGTGTGGGGAGATGCCGTACACACATGTACCATGATGTGTGTGTGTATGTGTGTGTATAGTGTGTACTCATGAACTAACATGTACACACAACAGGTAGATCGATGATGATAAATAAATGATAGATAAATAGACAAGCAGACAGACAGATAGTAGATAGATAGAGATATAAATAAATAGATAAGAACAAAATTGGAAGACTCAAACTGCTTAATTTCAAGACACAACATAATATCGATTAAGATAGCTTGATGCAGTAGAAGGTCAGAAATATCAGTTATGTTAGCAGATCAGAGAATACATAGTCAAATAGTTGCATATATTTATGGAATTTTTTTTTACAAAAATAGAAAATAATTCAAAACAGAAAGTCTTTTGAGTAAATTATGCTATTAATTGAGATAATATCCTAGAGAAGAGCCTGTCTGGTTTGTCTTTGTGTGTGTGTGTGTGTGTGTGTGTGTGTGTGTGTGTGTATGAAATCCCTGATTTCACACCATACATTTAGTTAGCTGAGGCATTAAACATCAATGCAGAAGCTAAAATTATAAAGCATGAGAAGAGAGCAAGAGAATATCTTCATGAAACAGACAAAAACTTTCTAAGACAAAAATCAGTAAACATTGACAGGAAAATGAAAAGAAGATATATTTCATAAAAATTAAATTGTGCGTAACTCTAGTCAACAAAAGGAGTCATAAAAAAATGTCTAGACAGACTCAGAAAAAATATGTCCTGGATATATTTCTGGCCCAAGGCTTCTGTGAGGAACATATGAAGAATGCCTCTGACTGAATAACAGAATGAGAACGTGCTGTAAATATGCACCAATCCCGTCAACTGCTTCTGGGGTGTGCCTGAAACAGGTCATCTGAGTTCAAGAAAAATGGCGCCTAACCCCTTGGAAGAATATTTGGGAAAGTCTTATGAACCTTAAATATGTTTACTTTCCCTTTGCCCCAGAACTTATCTTTCTTTTCCCAAGAAAAATGCAAATAAAAATGCACAATAAGTGTTCCCACAATCTTAATCACAATGGTCAAGAGCTGGAGATACAAGGCATGGAGATGAATGAATGAGTAAACAAACCATGCTGTATTCATGTCATGGAATACTATTTAGCAGGGACACCAATGACTCCTTGCTGTAAGTAATACATAGGCAAATCAAGAATGCACACAACTATGGGATGGAGAGATAGCTCAGTGGTTAAGAATACTTGCTGCTCTAGCAGAGGACCTGAGTTCAGTTCCCAGCACCCACATGGAAGATCACAATCATCTCCAACTCTAGCTTTTAAATATCTGACTTCTTCTTTTGGCCCCTGGAGGCATTGCACACACATGGTACACAAACATACATACATGCATACACATACACGTGTGTGTGTATACAGGCAAATACTCATACACATAAAATACATTTAAGTCTCTCTCTTTTTTTTTTTCACAAAGAATGCCCATGATTGGTAGAACTAGAGGAATAGGCTAATGGGAATCCATTTTACTATTCTGTTGATTTTATATACATTTAAACTATCTCACAGAATGCTTCCTTTAAAAGACCAAGATGCAGAAGACATACAGTGTGTTATCATGCATATAAAGTTTGACTACATGGATGTAGGAATATATCTGACTTATTGGTATATACTTGTACAATCAAGAAGACATGGAAACTATATATACTAAGTTTGATATTTGTATCCACCACTGGATGATGCAAAAGGAAAGGCTCAAAGGTTTTCAACTACATACATTAAGCTACTCTACACTTTTAGTCTGAAATGCTTCAGCAAAGGTGTGAGGACCATCAAAGACCCAGGCTCTAGCTCTATGTTAAGAGGGGAAGATGGTATAACTGTTATTACAGGAGTGGAAATGTAATCCCTCTTGACCTGAAAGGTGAATAGAATACTATGTAAAATAAAAAGTATAGTGAAGTAGTACTCTTATTCGGTAAATTTGAGGTGCCTCCAAAGCCCATATTTTAGTTGCTTGAACACCAGCATAGCACTATTAGAAAGTGATAAAAACTTCGAATACCTCTAGTGGGGGGTCTTCATCTCACTAGGCCATGTTCCTCAGGAGAGAGCTGGACCCCAGCCCGTTCCTCATGCCCCTGTTTTTGCTTTCTGGCCATAAATTAAACCCAAACTAAAACTTGAGAGCCTGTAAGTCTTTATCGCCAGTGGTTGATTATCTTGGATATTTGTTACAGTAGTGGAAAGATTACTGCCACAAGTACCACATACGTTGCAAAGCAGAACCAAAATGCAGAGACTTTGGGGGAAAATGGGGCCTTACAGACCCTCGCAGTTCTTGCACCATTTTAACAATGCTAGGCTGCTAGTGTGGGCGATTCCTGAAGAAAGGAGTGGGTTCTGCATGGCAACACGTCTCCAGTACTTGAAACAGTACCTGAGAGTTTGATTATGGAATGAAAGACTGGACAGTGCCTCTCTGGGGACATCCAGATAATATTTGGATGTTTTTATTAAGTGATAACAAGAGTCTGTGGGGGTTGTCCTTAAAACCTGTTATCAGAATTCAGTTAATTGTCCAATAACTGCATGGCATAAGTTCTGTGATTATTGACCCTTGGCCAATAGATGAAAATGAAGGTCATAAAAGTTAGATAACATACCCAAGGTCATACCACCAGTGCTAGAAGAAGTATATGACCTTATAGCTCTTATATTTGACTCCAAGACCACATAGCTTTCTTAGGATGAATCATATGTACAATAGGTTCTTGGAGGCAGGAATACACATGGATCCTCAAGGGAATGTGAATCAGCACAGCAGTGCTCATTTGCAGGGACGAGATTTCCAGGTAGAGGAAACAGTGGGCAGAAGATATATCCAAGGGAGCATGTGGTCTCAGCTTCAGGGAGATCTGAACCCCCTCACCTTTATTTGAGGTGAGAGCCTGCTTTTTGGTGATGCCCAGGGTGCTTTTGTGTGTGAGCACCTCTTCCCAGCTCTCAGTCATCCTGAGGGCTGGATGCTTTTCTGGGCTGAGGATGACAGTCTAGAAATGGCTGAGCTGGATAAACAGAGCCTGCCCTGCTCTCGCTGCCAAGCAGGATGAATACAATGTGTTTTAATAATGAATGAGTGATTAATAGAAACTGCTTTGAAGAATTACGATGTGACGGGCCTCACTGTGCTGTGGAGCTGGGTATAAATGACTCTGGAATGCAGAATCAGGACGTTAGCATCTGTTACCAACTGCATTATAAACCAGGCTCCATAATGCCGCTTATCCACACCTCCTTGACATGTTATTATAACACCCCTCTTGAGGATGGATTAGGGGAAATGTAATATGTATTAATCACTCATTGATATAAAAAGATGAAGAATAAGAATGTTAGGTTAAGGTACTGTCAGCCGTGCCTCTTCTATCTCCTGTTGCTTTTGATTCCAGTCTCTTTGGTAGTTGGCCAGGACAGCATTTGCCTCTTGCTCTGAGGCTTAGGGAGTCTGACCTGGTCAGAGATCAGCTTTGTGCAGTAAATCATCATTTCTGAGAACTTGAATCTCTTCAACCTTCCTATAACTTCCTTTAAGACCACTGACATCACGCATATTTCTAGATAAGATTATGAGAAAGAAAAGGACATTAGGTAAAGCTAAATCTGAACAAAGTATAGGTTTTAGTTAATACTGGCTCATTAATTTTATATATATATAAATAAATATAATATATATAATATATATATAAATATTATATATATATATATATATATATATATATATATATATATATATATATATATATATAGTGTGTGTGTGTAAAGTCATAGAATATGTTAGAGCCTCTCCTTTCACCATACCATGTGAGTCCCAGGGGTCAGATTCAGGTCAGGCTTGTTGGTAAGTTACCTTACCTGCTCAGCTATCTTCCTTACTGTGTTTTAGATAAATTATGTTATTGTGAAAAAATGGTAAATTGCATGTGTATGTATGTGTGTGAGTGAGTGAGAGAGAGAGAGACAGACAGACAGACGGACAGACAGAAGGACAGAGATAGAGAGAAGACATACTGTATGAGTATGTTTGGTATAAACACATTTGTTTGTGTGGATACATATGCCCATAAGGCATCCTTATACAAGGTAATATGTAGGCAACAGAGGAAGTTGTCTGGTCTCAGCATAATTCCTTTAAGACAGGGTCTCTCACTGAACCTGGAGCTAGGCTAACGGTCAACAAGCTCCAGTGATCCTCCTGACTCCACCACATCAGCACTGGGATAACTGGCTCAGATTTTCACATACCTTCTGGGGATTTGAACTCAGGTCCTCGTTCTTGCCCAGAAAATGCTCTTACCTTTTCCC
Organism: Mastomys natalensis; assembly: GCA_021653895.1. NCBI lineage: Eukaryota > Metazoa > Chordata > Mammalia > Rodentia > Muridae > Mastomys > Mastomys natalensis. The sequence goes on from JAJTUV010001292.1 coordinate 81,507, forward strand.
CATCTCTCTTAACCTGGGAATCCATGTTGTTCACGCGACACATATGGGTGGAACCCCTGTCAACTGCCTGTCATCTTCTTTATTCTCCCTCCTGCATGCTCTGGATCCAGCTTTCTGGAATGGTGTCCTCCTTCTGACAGACTTGTCCTCTCCATCTCAGCTAGGGTGACCCTCCACACACACACTGTACCCTACTCTCCTTCATGCTGCCTTTTCCATCAGAGCCTGTGTTACACGGTTGATATGGAAATCCCTCAGTTCTCTTTTCTATAAGCCAAGAGTCCCCACAGAGTGCCTAATACATGTCTGTGTTCCCTGAAACATCCCAAAATGGGATGTGGGGTCTCCTGACAGAAAGAATGGATGTTTGTGTGGTGGAAGCTAAACTTCAGGGACTGTAGTGTGGCTAAAGCACCATCTCCTAGCAGGAAGAATTCCTTCTGTCTGAGTTTTGATACAACTCTTTGGCTCTTCTATTACAGTTTCTAACAAGACTGAGCTAGCCCATCTCCCAGGGAAGCTCTTTCGGATAGAAAGTGCGAAGTCCCCCAAACTGACCAGATTCACCAGCCTGACCCCTCCTAAAAGTAAACAATAAAGACTGTTGAAAGTCACTCTCAGGCGAGCCAACCTTCAAAGATTCTCTCTCAGACAACCCCTGCTGCCTAGAAGGAGCAGGGACCAGCCAAGCAGCGTGAAAAGAAGCAGAGGCCAGCAGGGCTGCCTGGAAGAGGTTTAGACCAGAGCTACCTGGAAAGACATCCTTCAACCTGTGGAGCTGACAGCAGACTGTGCAGGGTTCTCTTGATTACCATATTTTGTGAGCTATCACTCATACTGTGGGTGGGCTTTGGTGATACAGTTGCCTTTCAGTGATTTCTGCTCATGTAAGTAACCTCTTGCCTATACTCCTGTTAGTAACCCCAATAAAACTCATGGTTCACCAAGTTGGACTTTGGTGGTATCCATACTTTGATCTGTCATGGGCTCCCTATCTGGTGTGTGTGTATGTGTGTGTGTGTGTATGTGTGTGTGTGTGTGTGTGTGTGTGTGTGTGTGTGGTGAGTTTCATTCACCCTAGAAAAAGTCTTGTCATACAACAGTCACATCTCTTCAATGTGTAGAAAATGGAGCCACACCAGATCACTGGAGTCTCCATGTCTGTGGAGCTGGCATTGGTTTGGGGAGTTTTCAAAGATGAAATGTCAGCAGTCTGTTCACAGGTTGCCTCAGGACCTTCTCCTTGGCACCTTGTCTCCAACCCTTCCGAGCCAACGCCTGTGTTATAATCTTTTAAGGAAATCCCAAGCCTCAATCCTAGGCAAAACCATGGGTTTTCTGATTCTAAGCTGCCTGTTTCTCACAAGCTCTGTTGTTGCTCCCACCCAACTAGGAATTTACCTTTCATGCCTGAACCACTGTGTTCATTCAATAAGGTCAAATTCCTTTCCTTTGCAAGCTGTTGTAATGTCACCAGGTGCCTGACCACCAAGCTGTCTGAAGACAGAGCTAAGGAAGCCCCTGAGGGCTGCTTCCCAAGCTCGGATGCAAAGGCTCCCCTTATTGAGACTGGTCCTGTCCCTTCCTGGATATACTGTGAATTCTTCAAATGAAGCCATGTCTAGTTTAACTTCAGTTTATCTTCAGCCTTAGATCTGTATCTAATTTTCAGTAAACATGCAGCATTTCTCTTGGGGAGTAAAGAAATGTGTGAACACATCATAGAGAGAGCTGTCTGTCTACTCACATGATCACGTTCTATAACTTCTGTTTCCTGTTTATCCTTTTGTTCTTCACCTACAGATGCACTTCCAGCTTAGTGACTGGGCATGGGACTACCCCCTATCAAAAGAGTTAATTATGGGGTCTCAGATTCCTGACTTGCAAAAGGGGAACTGAAAATGCTTACCCCATGCATTTTGGGGGGGAAGCATAAAAACTGGATGTATACTGTATTGATCCTTAAGATCTTCGTAACAAAATTCCTCAAAATGAGTGTCTTAAAGTAACATAAACACAATCTCTTGGAGTTCTGGAAGCTATAAGTCTAAACTCAAGGTGTCGGCAGAGCCATGATCCCTCCAACAACTTATAGGAACTGTTCCCTCATTATCTCTTCCAGTTTCTAGCTGCCCCAATGTTTGCTGGCTTTTGGTTGTCTTTGCCTTGGCTTCATGTGGCCATTGGTACCCACATGAGAATCCAGTCCAGTTGGGTTATAGAATATGGACTTCTACATTCTGATCTCATCTGCACTTAACTCACATTTACAATTCCATTTCCAAAGATCATTCTGAGATCTGGTGGGCTGAAACTCAACCTGTTTGTCTGGAGGGAACAATTGAACCCCCTATGCACACAGTATGTACTAGTAAATCTTCATTCATTCAGTCCACCCTTCTGAATCCTCCATTGCACCAATCCACCCTATCTTTCTACAATCCCATTTCTTGTCTCTGGATCTCTGATGTGTATTCGTAAGACTGTATGGCTTCCTTTTCTGGCCATTCTGGGGACCTTTTGAATGTAAGGAGGTAAAAGATGTCTGAATAACCTTTAAAGGTTCCCTAGCGTAGCCTGAGGTTTCAGTGTGCATTTGTGGGTGTTTTAATAAAAAAAAAAAAAAGAGGCAATGCATATTGATCATATTTTGCCACAACCACAGTGTCCTCTTTAAGGTTCTTCTACTGGGTACATACTGAGGCGTTATTATTGTCTTTGGATATAGCCTTATCCTGCTTGAACTGGGAAGAGAAACTGAACTTAGGAAGTGGGTAGGCTTTGATGATGCATCTGTCTTTGAGTAGTTTCGACTCATGTAAGTCTGGGGCCATGTTTTTTTCAATCTTGACAAGTGCCATCCTTGGCAAGGCAGCTGGATCTCTCACCTTGGTGGCTAAAACCACCTTACAACTTCCTTTTAATTTAACTTTAAAATTTATTTATTTATGTAGTAGTACTGGGGTTTGGATCAAAGGGCTTCATGTTAGGTAAGTATTTGACCAGGAAGCTGTATCCCTTGCTCTTATTATTATTTTTCTTAATGTAGGGCATCCCTTTACAGTCCATGGCAGCTTCTAACTTTCAATCTTCATGTTTCAGCTTCCCAAGTAGCTGGAATTACAGGTGTGCAGCACTCCACCCAGATTCTCTGTCTTCTTTAAAATCTCTTTTCTGTACTGGGAACAGAGGGGTCTTTCTACAGCACAAATTCTAAGGAGGTGTGTTTATAGCTTTCCCTCTGTCCTTAAGCATGTGTGAGGATAGAAGACAGGCTGGCCTTGGATCTACCCACATGTCCATTTTGTCTTATTCTTCCTGACTGCTAGCCTGAAGCTAAACAGTCTATTTGCTTTTTGCAGTTTTCTTAAGATTCTGAACACTCCTTTATAATCTGTTCCCTCATGCTTATCTGACACCAGTTCCTTTTCCATCCTTTCTTTCGGTTTGGGGCGGGGGAAACTGTACCGAAGTTTACACATGACAAGCACAGCCCCTGCCACTGAACTTCATCTGAAGTCCCTCTGCCTACATTCCATACCTTCTTTACTGGGATCATTTCTCCAAATCCTTCATGTTGGTCATCACTTCCACTGAGAAGCCCTCCCAGATTCACCATGATTGAGCCAAGCATCCTTACATTCATTTGTTAGGGTCAGAATTTGTCTCTTTGCTGAATGATATTGCTGGCTGGCGACATGTCAAATGGATCTTGTTGAAAAAGAATACAGGCACCGAGTCAGAAAATTAATATTTAAGTTCTATATTTTTTTCCCATGTATTATAGTTTAACCTTGGGAAAAACAACTAATTTTTTTCTGAGCTTCAGCTTTGCTCATGTACAAAATGAGGTTGGTAATACAACGAGGCAGGTAATACCCCTTGGGTCAGGTAGTGAGGATTCAGAAGAACACAGCATCATTTCCTGATGAAGTAGCAGATGCTCAGGAGCCATCAACTCCCTTTCTCACCTCCCCTTGCACAAGTCCTCCCTATCTCCAACTGTGTCCTGTTTGTGTTTCCTTCTTAGTGCTGTGTTTCCTTTGCTCCCATCTCCCTAACTCTTCCTTTGGTTAGTTTCCACTGATCTCTCTCTCTCTCTTTTTCATGATTAAAATAAAGCATCATGGAAAACTAATTAATATTTCGTAGATGAAGGATGCAGTGCTGCCAGCCTTGGCTCTCTGCTGAGTGCAGAGCAATTACAATGAAACCTACCAGCTTGGCTGTTCAGGAGGAAAAGGATTTATTTATCAACAAGAGGGAATACAACTCCTTTATAATGCAGCCGCCAGCTTGCCTTTGATGGCGCTGCCAGCTTCCAACCCCAGGTGTTTCTAAAAGAGGCCAAGAGGAGAGTGGCCTTGCTCTGAGGAGAATGGTATCCTCTAGTCCCCAAATTCAAGCCATTGTGTTCCACACTGGGGTCATGTATGGCTCTAGAGCTCTGTCCATCTGGCCACATCTTAATGCTCACCACTAATAGCCTTCCTTGTAGGATGTAGAGTTTGATGACTGTGATATAAAGAAAATAGGAGCCAGAGACCAATGGACCTAGAAGAACCAAGAGAACAACCTGTTTGTTAGTTTCATATTCTATCTGAAGGTGAGACACGAGTTCTGAGCTTGACAAGGCCACACACTATGGATCACACCCAGGATCCCTGAATATGCCTGGATTCCTGGGCCTCCTCCAGGAAGATGGTTCCTAGTTTCCATTGCACAATGTTGCTAATTGCATCTCATGATCATTGTATAGAGCGAGCCATGAACCTTTGCACATTCCATCCATGAGGCCCTCTAAACCAGCACTGCTATGACATTCCGTCTCTTGTATTTACACAGCCTAGAGTGACACTATGGATACAGTGGAGGACTTGTACTATATTCACACTGACACCCAGATTTTCTCAAATTTGCCTTGAAGTATAAATGGGCCCAGTGAAGAAATACCAGTGAGATGAACTTGAACTTGTGAACTTTGGAGGGTACTTTCAAAGTTAAGTGTAATCATGTTTAGGTGTTTAAGGTTGAACAACAGTTTCATAAAACCCAGAGACTTAGATGTTGCTTTATCCAAGCTGGCCACGCTGGGTTCAAATGAAAGTGTCCTCACTATGTAACTGTGTGCCTCGGTTTTGCTATCTTCATCTGACCAAAGTGCACATCGCGAGGATCACAAGCACAGGGAGGACTCAGGGTTATCTGGTGCCTCCACTGGCCTGTTTGGGACTCAGCCTCCTGCCTATGAGTCTAGGAGCTTTAACATCTTGAGTCTAGGCTTTGTCTCAATCAAGGACAACTGGGGATGTCTCTAGTTGCTGGCTTTGACTGGCATACAGTGACTGTTAGCAACTACTCTTTTAACAGCCGAGGACTGAGGTGAGTAAGGAGAGATGACATGATTGATTGCAAGGCTTTTTACTGTGCTCTGGGGACTTTTATTCAACTTGTGGTTTAGAATCTACTTCCTGACCTGCTGTTGACCTGCAGTTTTCCATGTCTGTATCTCAGTGTCTGCTTTCTCTCCACAGTCAGTGACAGTTTTCTTCCCTTTTTCCCTCTTTTGTACAGAGCTCTTTGTGGTTTGTTCTTCCTCCTCCCATCAATATATTCCTGGGCACTGCATTGCCATCAGATGATTCAACTGTAGTATGCGCTGTATATATAAAAGTTGACCTCAGCAAGGAGAGGGAATATACTGTCAAGTCCTTCTATAGGCCAAAGGCTTCAATGGGTACTAATAGAACTCCACCAGGCTGGACAATACCTGTTGTTTTCCTCAGGTGTCCTTAAGTGACTGGGAGCATAGGGGTCTCATCCTGTATGGTGGGACTGGATGTCTTGTCCTTCCAGAAAAGACTTAATCAAGTGATAAGAGGCAGCTTTCCGTCTACGGAAGTCCCGACTGAGTGCCATGTGCCCATAGATAGGGTCTTGGAGGCATTCAGATAAAGACAGATTCATGTTAAGTGTATTAATCATCCTGTAGGTCTGGGCTACTTCTCTACAAAGCATTGATTCATGCACTCATTGATTCAGAACCTATTTGTCTGCTTGGGTTTTGAGCAATTTGAGTTAAGACTCTGACTCACTGAAGGAAAGCACAGGTTACCTTATATATTAGTCATTATACAGTGATTCAGCCCTGTGCCTGAGCTGGGGCTTAAGAAGCCTAGAAGTCCTCTCTCTCTCTCTCTCTTCTCTCTTCTCTCTCTCTCTCTCTCTCTCTCTCTCAGAATTAAAAAGCTAGTCCAAGCATGATGCCCAAGCATAATGCTGGACTCTTATAGAAAATGCCATAATACAGAAGAAGTCAATCCTTAACTCTTGGAGTCTCTAGTCTAGCCAGGTAGAAGCTGGAAAGAAGCTAGAACCACTAGATGAGGCTGGGGTGGGTCATATCATCACTGCCTGACTGAAGCAAGAGGAAAAGGAGATCCATTACAGGAACCCCCGAGTGTAACGTTGGGGGAGCAATCCCTTGGAGCCCAAGGAAACAAGGCACCAAGTGGACAACAAGGGTTTAAACACAGACCCCAGGGTGGCTTGGGTGATGGTCAAGGACAACTAGAGACTACAGTTGAAGGAGTAAGGGGTGGTACAAGTGACAGCAGCCCTTTGTGTGTGGAGTCAGGCTGGGGAATTCACACAGCAACAATCTGTAAGAGAAAAACTTTTGGGGGAAAAAATGGCCTCTATCATCTATCAATTGGAATGGATATATAAATTTTAATTCACCCAAATAATAAGTTTCAACAGAGAAAAGCTATGAAGCAGAGCTCCACATGTCAACATGGATAAATCACACAGGCATAATGTTGAGTCGGGGGAGGAGGGGGTGAGGCAAACTGAAAACTAAAGAGCTTCTTTTATGGTGGAATTGATAGGATATTTAAAAACATGCAAAACAATTCCACATATTGTTCAGGAACAAATAAATATGCAGTAAATGTGTAATGTAATTTGTGGGAGCTATGAAGTCTAAATTCCAGGTTACGATGGGTTCTGGGGGATGGGTATTCATGAAATGCTGAGACTTCAGTCCTTTCTCACTTCTTATACATTGGTAGAGTCATAAATGCTTATTCTATTATTATGTGTTCTTTTTATGTGTCTTAAATATTGTGTATTATAATGTATTTAAGAAATGGAAGCGAAGCAAGTTAGGTTGGTTGCAAAAGTGAGAGGCATCTGCTTTCTTCCTTCCTTGCTGCTTCTAGCCCAGACTTAGGTTTTCCTGCATCCTTGCTCAGAGGTGCCAGGCATGTCCTTGATGTCTGGTTCCTGGGCCAGGCTAGCTCTGTTTTGCTGAGCCTTTCTTTGGTGCAGTGCTATGCAGTAACAATGAAAGCAAGAGATTGAGGGGAGACCAAAGGTTCAACCCTTCTACTCACTACAGAGAATATGACTTTATTTGACAGGTTTCTTGTGGTCTTGGATTTCCTGAAAACAATTCCTTCCCAAACAGCCCTTTGTCTTCTTCACCATTGCCACAACAAAGATGCAATATGAATCTTGTTTCCAGGCCCTCTCCTTCTCCCAGTGAAAATAGGAGATGGGAAACCCTAATCTGTTCCAATTTTACCCATGTAACTATAGTCTCTGCAGCTAAGGAAACTACAAAGATCAAATCAAGATCTTGCTTAAGCTGAGGTAACTCATAAGGTATATACCTGGATTTCTAGCCTCTAGGTGCATGTGAGCCAAAAGCCCACACATGCTCTTTCCTCTGTACCAAACTGCCTCCTGGCATCTGAATGACAGCCTCCAGTGAGTGTTTCAGAGCTTTTTCACTTTGATTTAGTAGCACTATGGACCAAAATCCAGTGAATGTCCTTGGCTGTTCCCTGTGCTTCTCCTATTCTCTTCTCTTAAGTATTATTACTCCCCCACCCCCAAAAAAAAGAGGTGTCGGTGAATTCTCAGATTCCACCATGTCCTTAACCTTTTTCAGTGCATCTCGGTGAAGGCTGGCCTTGAGCAGTGCTGTAGGGTATCACCCCACTTCCAAGTTCCTGGCTGCATGATGTGGAGCTGCTAGACAGACCCTTGATACTGCCACTTAAGCCCAAAGGGACCAGGACCAAACCCAGGGACCCACATAAGACAGGCTACCAGCTGGGATCCCTATCTGCCAGAGACCTAGAGGAATTACTTTGGGCTGTTTGGATCCTTCTGGACACTCTTTCTGAGTATACATAGTTAACTTCTCCATGGATGTGGGCAATTGTATCTTCATAAGGTTTCCAAGGAATTACAGACCACTGTATTTTATGGGCTGAATGAAAAGATGAACTTGGGCATAAAAAGGATTAGATTATATCTCAGGTGTGCCTTAAGAATGGTAATTGAGGCACAGGATAAATGGTTAATTTCTCAAGGGGTTTAGCAGTTTGGAGGTTGGAGTTAGTTTGCCCCTGTAACGTGTTCTGGGACAAAATCCTTTAGGACAGAGGCATCTATAGTCCTTGTTGGGTCTGGGAAGTGTCATTTGGCTGATGCAGGAACCCAGACTACTAGCTTCTAGCCCAGCACTTTACTTATATTGGACTGGTTTTCCTCCCCAGAAAGGATGCTTCCCCTTGGCCTAGAGGGATGGTGAGACTCCCAGTCTCCCCTCTACCCTGAGAATAAAGGTGGTTCTGTTTGTTTTCTGGATCTTTCACAGGCAGAAGTGGATATGGATGGGGAGTAAGCAGAGGGAGAGGGTGGGGTTGCATGACCAAGCTGCCATGTGTCCATACAGCCATACCTCTCAGGAACCAGGTCAACACTGGGGTCTGTAAGTGGCTACCAGAGTTTGGTTGGGGGTGGTACTGGTGTCCTAGAGCACCTTAAATATTCCTTTCCCTTCTTAGTTCTGGTAACTGTATAGAGAAACAGAATGTAGACTTTCCAAGGCACAGGCTAGGCAGAGCTGTGAGGGGAGGTTTTCCAAATGGAGGAGGTCTGGAGTATTAGTCCCAACTTGGCCTTCATGAATTCCTTCTCTCTTGCCTCCTCTACTAAAACTGACCTCCATCTTATTCTAGGCACTTGGATATGTTATGTCCAGGGCACTTCATGCTATCCCAATGTTGCTTTGGCACACCAGGTCTACAGCCAACCTCTGAATGACCTTGAACAAGTAATTTCATTTGCAGATTGGTGGATTCTGTACTTCTCAAGTGGTTGCCTCCTCTAAGGAGCATTTGGGTATGTGTGGTGTCACATGTGTCCATCACTGGGATTCCTCTCCAGGGGAGGAAAACTGTCCAGGTTTCACTTCTGTTGCCATTACAAAATACCTGACAAGAAACAACTTAGGGAACAATGGGGTTATTTTAGTTCATTATAGTTTAACACTGTGAGAGAAGTCATGAGAACGTGAAGAAACTGGTCACATCTATAGTCAAGAACAGAGGAAAATGAATGTGTTCGTGCTTACTTGTGCTCTGGCTCCTCTCTCCATTTATGCAGTCTAACGCTCACTGTCAGAGACTGGTGCTACCCACAGTGGTAGGGTTCAACCACAGCAATTAGTATAATCAAGGAAATTCCCAACACATATGCCTACAAGTCAACTTGATCTAGACAATCCTTATTGAAACTTTCTTCCCAGGTGATCCTCGATTGTGTCAAGTTAATAATTAAAGTGTGGATGGGAAAGGTTGTAAGAGCCAGAGGCAGTAGCTGACTATTAAGGAAACTGTCTTATAGACAAAACAGAACATCTGCACTGTAACACCATCACAGCCTTTGTGACAGCACACAGATCTGTGCAAGTTTAGCCAGAAGAAATTCCACTATGGAGGGGGGGAGCTGTGGAGGGGGCAAGGCTTGAAGTTCAGTGTCAGCTACCAGCTATTAATGGCTTCAAGGAGGAGAGGAAGGAAGGGTGGGTGGGAGGGAGGGAGGGAGAGAGAGAGAGAGAGAGAGAGAGAGAGAGAGAGAGAGAGAGATCTTTAAGTATGTGGCCCCTGGTAAATCAATCAACTCTCAGTAGACGATCATACCTCCAGAGTACAAAGGTAGCACAAATTGTACATAGGGTTTTTGAAATTATTAGAAAGGAGGATACAACACTGGGCAGGTAGGGAAGGTAGGGTGGTGGGTCTCGAGGGATGTGGAGTTGAGAGGAGTGAGAGAATATGATACAAAATACATTGTATAATATTCTCAGAGCTAATTAAGAAATAAGTGCTAGGTAGAAAATCTGAGAAAAGGTAGTAAGTATTCCAACAGTGAGGCTTTCTGCTTGCTAATAAGGAAAAAGCACCCTTCCCCCCAAATACTAGTAGTGCCTTCATTGGAAGGCACTGTTGGACACTGAAGACCCCTCAAGCTATGTCAGAACTTCAAAGCACAAGCCGAGAAGCTCTGCTGAGACTGATCTATTTGTATGGCAGTGACACAACTTGGGTTGGGTGGGGCCCACAGTGAGGCTAGTGAGCTCAGGACTTTATCCTGAATGACCCAGGACAATGGCAAATGAGCAGATCTGGGAGCTGCCTTATAGGAAAGACTGGATAGTTCAACACTAGCCCTGGCTCTGGGATCTCTATAACTAAAACACAATGATCTCGAAAGTTGGCCCTGGAGACATGAGATGAAGGCAAGTGGGAATCAGAGATGAGCAGAGCAGGTCTGAAAAGGTGTAAGATCAGAGTGTGGCTGAGGGGAGGAGATGAGTCACTGAAGAGAAAATTTTGCCTGTGAACTATCTTCTCTGCAGCAGATGGGGCCGGGGGCTCAGGCTGGGCTGGGAGGCACAGAAGGCATATTTTAAGGTATAGAATCGATATTGCGTCTGTCCCTTTTAAATTCAGTTCATTCTTCTAATAAATCAAGTGGAGCTCCGGTGCAGGCTTGTCATTCTGAAAAAAGCCGGTGGCTCTTCAATTTCCATATTGAGCACACTGGTGCTTTTAGGAAAACGTAATTACTGAACCCAGAGTAGCCTGGGGCACTTTTAAACATCTGTACACACCTGTCTGTCACCACGGCTTTTCAAAACTCCTTGGAATTTATAAAGGAGCCACTAATAAGACATTGCATTATTGCTGATCCCTTAGCAGGCGTGTGCATGTCAATAGTGTACTTTCCAAAGGACCTCAACTGTCTGCCCTGTTGCCTGTGATATTCAGCACCTAGGACAGTGCCTTGCAGGGCATGGGTTCACTCTTAAAGCCAATGCTTGTATGTATGTACGTACGTACGTACGTACGTATGTATGTATGTATGTATGTATGTATGTATGTATTTATAGATGGGATCTCATCTATGTATCCTGGGTACCCAGATCACAAGCATGAAGGATCACACCTAGTTTTGTGTGGTGGCAGGGTTGGAGCTCAGGGTTTTATGCATGTAAAGGAAGTACTCTCCCAACATTAAATAACTGGATATCTGCATACTATGAATATGAACCTAGAGGGACAGGAAATACATATTTTATCATATCTACAGGGAAAACATTGTTTCCATTTCTAAAGGACAAAGCTTGGCTTGGAGGAAGAAAGCGAGGTCCAACTCTGGGCTGTACATTCATCTCAGCCATTTTATAACTGTGATCTCCGTTGGTCACATTTTGCTCTTTGGGGGCTGGTAGAAATTGCAAGCTATTTTTTCAGGGTTGAGAAAACTTATTCGAGGAACTAACTTTCTGGAAGGGAAAGCTCACTGGAGTGGGGGTTGTCTTTATGTTTCCAGGAAATATTACTGCATGTAGCATGTGAGTGAGCGGGACTGTGGACTCTACAATCCTGGTACTAGAGTGGGCCTGTGACAGTATTCTCATCTGTCTAAAGCAGAAATTGAGCAATGGAATTAAGCTTCTCATAGAGCCAGGTTATTCTATTGAAAGGACAATGGCTAACAGTTTTTACACACACACAAACACACACACACACACACACACACATTTTCTCTTTTACATTTTTAGGTGTTAAATTTTCATATTTCAGGATATTGACATTCAAACACAGGGTTTAGAAATATTTTTTCTTGTCTGACAAAATGAAAGCAATCCAGTGTTGGTTCTCAATTATTATGGCTCAACCCCTGGCAGAAAACAAAGAATTTCATATGTGAAAAGCAGCTACCCAATAGTAACTGATCTTTCTTACTAATATTTTAATGTGCTGAGAAGGAGTTACAAAGGTGGGTGACCCAATCCCTGGACCTAGAGAAAATTTCCTATAGCAGTATAGAGAACTTGAGCACAACTTGTAAATATTATAATGTTTTGATTTACAGGAAGGTGTGGCTTGTTTTAGGTGGGAAAGCCAGCAGAAGTAAAGACATATAGGCAACCATAAGTAAAGTTCAATGAGAAGTTAAACCAGGGAGTTGTGTTATGGAAAAGCAAATGAAAAATAGAAAGTCCCATGAGATTTCTTTTTCTATCGATTAATTAATTTACCTATTCACTTTACATCCTGACTGCAACCCCCTCCCATTTCTCCTCTCACATAGCCACTCCTTCCATCCCCTCTTCTCTAAGAAAAGGGAGGCCTCCCCTGGATACCAACCCACTTTACCACATCAATTAACTTCAGGACTAGTCACTTCTTTGACTAAGGCCATACAAGGCAGCCCAATTAGGGGAACAGGATCACAAGCAGACAATAGAGTCAGGGACAGTCCCTGCTCCAGTTGTTCAGGGACCTGCATGAAGACCAAGCTGTACATCTGTTACATATGTGTGGGAGGCCTAGATCCAGCTCTTTGGTTGGTGGTTCAGTCTCTTGAAAGTCCCAAGGGTCCAAGTTAGTTGCCTCTGTTGGTCTTCAAGTGGAGTTGCTAACCCTGTCCAGGTCCCTCAGTCCTTCCCCCATCTCTTCCACAAGATTCTCAAGCTCTGTCTAATGTTTGGCTGTGGGTCTCTGCATCTGTTTCCATCGGCTGTGGGCAGAGGACAGTTATGCTAGACTCCTGTCTGCAGGCATAACCAAGTATCACTAATAGTGTCAGGCATTGGTTCTTTCCCATGGGAAGGATCTCAAGTTGGGTTAGTCATTGTTGGCCACATGAGATTTGTTTAGGGCTTGCTGCCTTGAAAATATAGTTTAAAGAGGGAAGAAACTTAACATTTATTGAACTCCTATGATTATCTCTAATACTCACGGCTAGCCTGGAACTATTCTTCTCAATTTATACATGAGGCGACTGAAGCTTATAGGGATAAAAGATGGTGTCAGGGGTAACAGAACTCATAAGTGCCAAAGCCGAGCATGTAGCAAGAATGTTAAGATACAAGAAGTTTCGAGAAGTACAAATGAAATTTGATGTGAAACAGTACGGTAAATCCCTCTTGGTGAAATCCTAGGCAGAGCCTGCAGGAGAGCAGATGGTCAGGTGGGACTTGGAGCATGAGCTTTGCTTTTCCAGGAAGAAGTGATGTGAGGTGGTGGGTTCCAGAGGATGTCTTTAGCAGTGCCCAGGAAACTAAAGAATGTGTTGGTTTCCTGAACCGAGGCATGGGTTTGCCCAGCAATTCTGGTGGCATCTGCCCAAATGCCTATTATAGGTTTCAAGAGAAGATGTATATACACTTGGATCTACCTCTCCCCCTCCCTTCCTCCCTCCCTCCTTCTCTCCTTTCTTTCTCCTCCCCTCCTTCTCTTTCCCTGGTCTTTCTGTGTGCCTGTTGCACATTTACATGTGTGAACAGAACAGAGCTTAAATGTGACCGATAGATGGTCTCTTGTTTTTAACTTCTTTGTCTGTTCTAGGTATATCAATTAATTACTAAATAATCAACAGTCAATCAATCACTCATGTATGATGGACCCAGAATACCCTGAGCAGATTAATATTTGACATTCATTAGGTACCCTCTTTTCTCTGTGATCTCTGGATGTTGATTCTCGAGTTTAATGCGGTGTCTTAGCCTATGGAGAGGTGACAAATTAGATCCTTAAATCCCCAGTTCAGACTCAACAAGTCTGGGCTGGGATGATTAAGGCCACTTTGTAACAATTTCTGAGGACTTCTAGTGCATATTGGAATCGTAACTAAATCAGAATAGCTTTGTTCCTAAAGGTTGCCACCCCTTTCTGGTATTGTGTCAACATTCATATAGAGGCCACTAAGAGTTGCTGGACAAAGCCTTCCCTAGTTGCAGGGAACTGAGACTGTGTTCACGGTCTTTTTCATAGAAACCCCTAGCACTGTAGGTGGGAGGATCTTCAATGAACAGGGCTGAAGAGAGCATGGGTCTGCCAGCTGATTATGAATAAAAGCCTATCAAAGCTATTAGTCAAATTCGCTCCCTAACTAAGAATGCAGCTGTGTGTTTGAAGGAGCCCTGGGTAGCAGCACTGGACCCTGCCTGGCTGCTGACCCTCTACGGAACTCTGCCATTGCTACTTCAGTCCAGTTCCTCTATTAGAAAACTAAACGTCTAGAATCCAGCTAGAAGCAGCTGGAGTCTAAGATGCTTGAGATCTCTGATGCCTTTATTAACTCTCCCAATCCTGGCTTCCTATGAGGTGAGAAACCTTCCCCGTTTTCCTAGCCTACCACAGAGATTGTCCATTCTTCCCTCCAGGTAGCTGTTGAGTGGTCCCATTTTCAGCGAGGAGAGACTGAAGAGACTTGGTCAAGGTTCCAGCGGAGATGTGAGGGGAGTGGAGCATGCATAGTCTCTGGAGTCAGGTTGTTAGCATCCAGCTCACCTTTTCTCATCCACTGGAGTGTTCTGAGAGCCAGGAAAGTGGAACTGAAATTATATGTGATCGAGAGAGCAAGGGGAGCATGGTCACCATGCTACAAAAACCCACAGACATGATTGACATGCTAATTACATGACCAATGCCCCAATATTTTGTGGCAAACAACATAGAAGGTCATTTTGGGTGTCCCAGAAAGTGCATATAGGTTAAGAGGTGCAGCTTCACCTTTGGAGTTGCTGTTAATAGTAGTATTTAGGGACCATCTTTATAGTGGATAGGAGACTCCATGGGCAGTTCAGTAAAGTCTATGGTCTTGTCTTCTATGGAGGTAACAAACAGAATCACCTTGGCTCAGTGCAGAAGCCATCAGCCTAGGAGTGCATACACTCAGGATGAGATATGTCTTCCATATCTCCCTCTACATTCAAGAGTTGGAGATCTCCTTAGAGACTCTGATGAGGCAGAAGGTGCTTTCAAGTTCTACATGGTCCAGGGCCTCCTAGGAAGGACCACTTCCTCTGTCCCTCTCCCAAATAGATGCCACTCAGCCATGCCAGGCTGGCTGAACTTGATAAACAAAGCCAAGGTGAGCAACATCTAATAGCAACTCATGCACAAAGAGGTTAAGTTATGCACCCTAGGGGGCTCTCTCACCTCCCTGTGGTTTCAGCCTGTGACATTTTTAAGCCACATACTTAGGAATCCTCTGTGTGTTAGATTTTCAGACACAAAAATCCCCAAATTATGTCCTTGAGATTGTTTCAGTGGACACAGAGCTTCCACGGGAGAGGCATTTATTTCCTGGGGAATCCAAGAGTCTTCTCTGAGAAGGGTAGAGATTTTCAAAATAAGAAAGAGCTTGGAGGGAAAGGGGGAGGGTAAGAAATATGTCCTAAGCAGACAAGAAGAGCTGAGTGACTGGGACACACTGGTGACTCCCTGTGGTTGAGCTGAAAAAACATAAAGGGTCTTTGCAGAGGGAATTGGGAGGAGGGGTCTAGAGAGGCAAAGCACGATTCAGTCTATGTTCCCTGCACAGTGCAGAGAGCTTCTAATCTGAAAGCCATGGGGAGCTGCTGATTTATTCTGAGCAGAAAAGTGACCTGTTCGGAATTGCATCTTAGAAGTGTCACACTGATGGGAGACAGGAGTGACCCAAGGGAGGGACAAAGGACAAATGAGCAACTGTAGAGTGATTACAAGACTCCAGGTGAGGCATGTGGAGGCCCCATCAAGCTGCTGGCATGGTGCCCTCACCTTGTCCCTAGACAGGAAAGCTGCTCCTAGCTGCCCTATTCCAGGCTGGCCCAGGAGGAGCTGCAGTTCTCCAGGCCAAAGCAGGCTTCCTCCACAGTGCAAGGGAAGAGAATATAGGGGACCCTTTAAGATTTGATCTGGACCCTCTTACAAAAGAAGGGCCTGGGGTTCTCAGGAATGGGGATAGCCCTTTCCTTCAGAGGCTCAATGAAGGAGCATGCACCTAGAGTTTTTCTTCTAAGACTAAGAATTTCTCTAAGGTGAGCAGTATCTAGAGCAGTTGGGGGCTACTCCCTGCACCTCCCTCCATTTCTATAGCAATATTGCCCCCTTCTTTCCTTATTGCTTTCTTATTGGTTTCCCAGCACCTCCAGGGGTGTTAGAGAAGGCAGCTAATTGCCTTCCTATAAATACTAGCCTGAATGAGTTCCCTCCTGGGGCTCCAAGACCTGGCTTTCCTTTTTCATTGCCTCTATGGTGGGTGGGCAGTAGTGGGTGGGTGTAATCTACAACAGCAATTCACCAAGATGTTTAATAGTTTCTTCCCTGGCCTCTCTGGTTCAGCTGCATCTTCCTTTACCCAATTAACAGAGAACTGGGAAGAAATCAGAGCTAAACGCCAGGCACAGTGCTAGGCTCTAGGAATTTTGTGAATCGGAGCTTGCTTCTGCTTTCAAGAATCTCATGGAGCAGAGGAGAAGACCAGATCTGCAGCCAAGTCACAGTGGATCTTGGGAAGAACTCTGGGTATGCTTGGAGCAGGGATGGAGGATTTCACAAGGTGGGAAAGTTAGGATAATAGGTAGGCAGAGATCAGTAGGGCCAGCTAGACAGAAGGCACAGGTATATGAAGTGCCACCAGAGCCAGCTAGAGCTGGTTCTATGTGACCCTGGCCCAAGGTGTCTGGAGAGGAGGGGAACAAGCAAAACACAATGGCACCCCCTGAGTCGTGGGACTTGGTGTCCTATGGTTGTTGGAAGTCACAGGAGGCTCTTGAGCTGCAGCATGGTCTGATCAAAAACTGCTTAGGGAAGGTCATTCCAGAGGGAGGCTGGGACTGCCCTCCCTCTGGTCACTTAGCCTCATTAACTCAAACAGGCTGACTTCTTGGAGGTTGGTGCTCAGAGGGAGGTGAGTGCAATGAACAAGGAATTACAATGAGGACACAATTAACATCTCACAAACAGAACAGAAATGCAAACACCTCGCTGAAGAGTAGAATTATGCACAAGGGGGAGGGAGGGAAAAATCTTCCCCTAATAGCTCTCCGACTTTCATTAGTTCTGACAGTGAAGGCTGCATCGTCCTGTGTTCCATGGCAACTGTTTCCAGGAAGAGCAGCCCCGAGGAGGCAGGCTCTGAGACTTTCAATCAGTCTGAAAGCTTAGCCAGACAAAACGTCTTGTCGCTAGCTTCACAGCCTCCTTGGGCGCAGAAGGGAGAGAGAATGACGTTGGCAAACACTCAGAGAGGTTATCTGTTGGGAGGCATCCAAGGCTGCCTCGTTTCTGAGGATGCATTCCAGGAGAAGGACCCAGGGCCAGAGGTTCCTGCTTCACCAGTGGCACTGTGGCAAAAACAGAGACCAGAGACAGGGCAAGGAAGGCTGTGGGGTCCTCTCCATTCCACTGGGAAGTACTCAGACACCTCTGCATTGTGAACTGTCCTGTATTAGCGGAAATGAAGATTCTGGAACAGGGCTTGAGCTAGATCTTAATTGCAGATGCTCCCCACTAACTGGGCTACCCCAGGCAGCATATGTCTTTTCTCTGGGGTTCATTGAATGCCCCATGGGTCCCAGGAGGATAACCAAGATAGCTTCTAGAAAGGCCTAGTTGCAGAATAGGCTCTTAGTTGGGAGGTGTTGACCTTCTGCCCTCTCGTTCTGCTATGTGTAGAGTCTGACTAAATGAAATAGATGTGTGGTCCAGCATCTAGAGACTTCACGTTCAGTTCCAGCTTCCTGACAGGCCCGTGTAGTAGTCCCACCCATTCTGTCTACTTTCTCTTTCTTCCTTTTTCAGCCCTACCTCCAAGACTTCCCCTCTCAATAATTTCTGCCTCATTGACTATATAGCACAAGGATGTCATAGGAGGGTGGAGGGAGCAAGTGACATAGCTCTGTCTCTCTGTGAGTTAGAAAGGTCAACTATATTTTAGTGTCCGTAGGATGCTGGTCCTATAACAGACAAATGCTCAGAATTTGGACCAGGGGAAACACACACTAGTTTGTTTGGCCACATGGGATGACATTCACAGGCAACACAACCCCTCAGGGCTCTGTTCTTCATCAAAACAAATCTGTACCAAGGGCCTACTGTATCAAGAGATCCCAAGGCTCACATGGAAACCCTGTTCTCATGAGCTTGCTGGTAGAAGAGGGAAATAAGTGGTCATAAACTAGAAGCATGATGCAAGGAGAGACAAAGCAGGATGTGATCCAAGCATGGACAAAGAAGAAGAGAGGGAAGGGAGAGGAAGAAGAGAGGGAGTTGAGAGGACTGGACATGCCCATGAAGGAGGAGGACTGTGATTTGAAACTGGGTGGGTATGAGGTTTTGTGAGAAGGCTGCATCTCAGTAGACTGTAAGGAGTCAAAGTCTGGATAAGGTCTCGCAGGCAAAGGGGACTTGGTGCAAAAACTCCAAGGTGTGTATGATAGGCATGCTCAAGTGATGGCAAGGAGGCAACATGGGTGTCCACTGCAGGGGTCTTCCCTGGGTTAATTGCTTTTATTTTTCTATATGTGGTCCTGTGTTAATTGCTAAATATTGGAAGGGCCAGTGTAGAAACTGAGGCAAAGAAAGGGTCATCTACTTGTTCAAGACCATAGAACTGGTGGATGAGATGGGATTCATACTCAGGACTTCTAGACAGGAATCTGTCCCCCAGAATCTGGGAGGTCTTCAGAGTCTGACCCAAGGTTTGTGATACAGAGTTCACTTCGGGCTCTCAACCAACTGGATCCCTTAGACTCCTTTCATCCTGCCCATTTGAACCTCTGAAACAGCCATGAGGCCATGAGTCATCTCTGTACACATGGCTGCTTCCAGCTCAACTTCTGTCTCTTTGATAAAATCACACATCGACACACTTAAGCCACAGTGCATCCTTGGTACTTCTATGACCCTCAAAGCTATGCTGCCCTGAGGCCAGTCACCCCATCTTCCTGAGCCAGTGTCTCTTGCTTCCTATATGCTATTAGTCATTTAGGACTTAGGCTATGGTGGACTTTAATAATGTAAAGTGTATCTTACAGCAATGTCTGACACAGGCAAGGTGGTCAATGAAAGTTTATTGAATAAATAAATCAGAATACTCTTTGGAGATGTATATGTCCATGGACCTGCTTACCCTATCCATAAAGAAAAGGTCCTAGAAAATAACAATCAAATGTATAGGTTTTATAATAAAGAAAATACAGCTACACAGCACATTAAAAAGCTGGTACTTGTTAAATGGTAAGAACTAGCTGGTGAGATCATTGGAATTAAGTTGTATATAGTGATCAATAGTGCAGTGCTCTTGGGATCCGCTCTTGGGAATCATAGGCAGTGACTCTCCCGAGTGCTTGACAGTCAGTAGGTTTGCCAGTTCCTCTGGATCCCCCAAGAGCTTCCTATTCAATAGGATAGGATGAGGTCTGTGGCTTCATTTCCAAGTGAGTTCTAAGGTAATGTAGATGCTTCTTGCTGGAAGGTGAAAAAGTCACTGTCTAAGAGCAAGTTGAGGTTCGTGCAAACTGAAGAAACAGAAGACCTCCAGGCTGACTCTGCTGACAGTCTAGATGGAGACATTTTTGGGAACCATCCTCAGGAGGAAGTCTGTTCCCTAGCCCAAGGAGTTAGCTGATATTTGCACACCTGAATGATCAGCTGCTCTCCCTCCAGCTCTGCCCCAGGTATTGGGACTCAGTCCGATAACAAGCTGTGGGCATATAGATTCTCCTCCTCTCCCTCCCCCTCCCCTCCCCCTCCCCTCCCCTTCCCCCTCCCACTCTTCTTCTTCTTCTTCTTCTTCTTCTTCTTCTTCTTCTTCTTCTTCTTCTTCTTCTTCTTCTTCTTCTTCTTCTGTCTGTTTCTCTCCATACACATTTTATCTAACTGGATAGTTTCTGGACTCTATATACAACAAAATCCAATAAATTATAAGAGGCTAATGAATACAACCAAAAAACCAGAAACTCAGATAAATATAAAGCTAAAAACACCATTTTTACGGTTTTGGAAACCTTCCCAGGATTTCTAAGAGATAGCTGTCATTCTCAGAGCATTATGAATCCCTATACATGAAATTCTCCCCATGCAAAGAAATAGATTCTTTATCAGCTACACAGTAAATCCCACAGACTTTCAGCATTCTGCAGTCAGGCATTCTGAATCTGTATGACTGAGCTCTAATCTTTACAAGATGACAGAGAAGTAACTAATTTTTCCTGCCCACTTGCTGTGCTAGGGATATGATTTGACTCTCAAGGGTCCATGTGCAGGGAGTTTGTTTCTCAGAATGTTGTTGTTGACACTGTGGTACCTTCAAGAGGCAGAGCCTACTGGGAGCCCTTTAGATACTGGGGTGTGACCTCCAAAGAGATTAAAGTATTTCTTTCAGAAGCTTGGATATTTTGGGGGAGATTCTTGTTTCAAGTCTGGATTCTGGTCCCTCTCCTTTTCCCTCTGACTTTCTGTATCAGGACATAATTACTTGTTCCAGCAGGCAGGACCCTCTTTGCCGTGTACCACCATGTGATGCAGCCAATAACCCTCACTGTCCTTCTCAAACTGGAAACTAAATAAGCCTTTTTTCTTCTGAAGTTAACTACCTCATATATTTCAGTGTGGTGACCAAAGACTGATAGAACATCCCTAAACTTTCCTTTCATATTTTGTTTCTCAAAGTTTCTTCTAGTTGAATAATCTAGAACTCTTATGAATTATCTAAGTCTTTGATATGCTCATAAACATCTATTTCTACTTTAAACCAGGGTTTGGTAAACTATAGTCTATAAGCCAAATACAGCCTATGGAATGCTTTTATAAATAAAGCTTTATTGGAACAGACACACCCTTTTATTTTTGTACTGTCTGTGACTGCTTTGCAGGGGATTGATGACAAGGTTAATCAGTTGCAACAGACCATATTGTCTGCAGAGCATTTTAATGTTTAATGTTTACATTTACACCATTGCTCTCATATAAAGTCTGTTGTCTTGACTCACATTCCAGATCAACTGTGATCCCTATGAAAGGTTACCAGATCCTACACCTCTCTCACATTCTCCTGGCATGCCCTGTTCTCTGTTCTGTGATTGTATTCCTTGATTTTCTCTATCTGCTCATTTGCCCTGAGTTTATATGTCTATCATGTTCGCTCTTTGCAACCACAAAGTCCAATGTCAGAGCACACAGACGTTATATTAAAGGACTTTTCTTGGAGCTCTTCATTAACTCCTCCAAATGGAAAGCAACCTACATGTCCAGCAATAGAAAACAGGTTAAAAGACTATAGTGAGTCTATAGACTCTGACATATTACTGTGTGACAATTGAAATCAATTGCTGGAGAATAGATCTTGGCCTCAGAAAAGTTGTCCACTGAAGGTAGGGGACGTGTTAAGAGGGGATTCTAGGAATCTGTTCAGGATAATTTCACTTCTGCAAATAAGTAAATTAATAAATACACAGAAGAATTAATTAAAGAGATCAGAAGGAAATGTACAAAGTTTTTATTCCTCTCTGGGTAGAGGGTTATGGGTGACTTTCATTTTGCTATTTTATTAGATTTTATGTTTTTCCTAAGAATGTATTGCTTCTAGAACTGGGAGAGGGGAACCAAGTTATTAAAACATTAGTATTGGAGACATACCTCAGTGGCAGAGAGCTTGGCCAGCATGTGCAAACGCTGAAGTTCCATTTTCAGCCTTGCAGAAACAACACCAAAGGCCCAACTACTGGAGTGGCCACATTTCAGCTCAATGGCCCTGAAAATTCAGCTAGCCTCGGTTTCCTTATCTGAGAAACAAAGAGCACAGATTCACTAGGTTGTTGAGTTGGTCTTTGAAAAAAAGATTCATTTTATGTTTCGTGTGAATGTTTTATCTGCATGTATGTATGTACAGTGCATGTGTGCCTGGTGCCCAAGGAGACCAGAAAAAGGTACCAGTGTCATGGGCAGTTATGAGCCACCAGGTGAATCCCAGAAACCAAACCTGGTACCCATGCAAGAACAGCAAGTGCTTTTAACCACCGAGGCATCTCACCAGTCCTTAATTGAACTTTAAGAATAGACCAGTGAACTATAAAATGCCCTTCTCCAAAGCAAGATGCTGAAGCATCCAGACCTCAATGGGGATAGGGAAGCTGCAGGGAGCACCCCATGGAAACCAAGTTGACACTTGGAGGAAGAGACATCTCTCAATAAAACAGAGTGGAACTGTGTTCAGAGGCTGCAAGGTCTTTTACCACTTGGTGAAAAAGAGGCCACCTTGAAGACCTTGGCTTCATCTCCCCACTATGCACAGGGGCTCCTTGTGTTTCATTTTCACTCAGAACTCACTGTCCCCAGATGGAGTGGCCTATCCTGACCTTTCACACTCCCTGTCTTCCCACCCTGCCTTGTTTTCTCACTGTTTCCTGGCAGCATTTTGCTGGCCACTTCATTTCTCCTTAAGAGGATCACCTTTGTCCTTCCACAGATTGTTTTCCTTCCTTGTCAGAGAGTCTTTCTTGTTTCTCTCTGCCTGACTTGCTAACACAATACCTTTGCTTGAGATGATGAGCAATGACTCCTATCTGCTCTCTTCCTCTCTTCTTCCCCCTCTTCTTTGGTAGGCATCCCTACCTTATTTATTTTCTTATCATCCATAAAAGTGAGGAGAGAGAAGAGGAGCAAGGTAGGCCAGTTCAGGAGCTGATGAAATGACTTTAGGAAGTATTGATAAAGATGGAGAGATGTGGACCTCCTGGAGTACAAATAGACACCATGAGGTTTATGCATGCTGAGAATGATGCATAGAAAGGGCTATGGCATGTTCTAAGAGCATATCTCAGTTAAACAACAGGTCTAGAAATCATGGGAAGTGTTCCTGGATATTTTTCAATATCTGAACCCATTACTGTCTACATACTGTCACTCATCCGGCCTTTCTGTGTACCATCCATGAATGTGAAAGTATTTGGACAGTGACAGACTTTTATGTCAAGTGATGTACATGAATCCTGAAGAGACCAAACAGATACCTACTGACTCCTGGACTTGTGAGAAGTCTGTGACAGCCACCTGCTGCTTCAGAACATAGAGTTTTAGGGGATCCATTGAGGCTCAGACCATGACTGAAGGAACATCTTCTGGACTTAGAGCAAAGGGGATGAAGTCAGCCCTTGATCAGCTTTGTATCAATAGGATGATAGATTCTGTCTCTGTGGCATTGTCCTACATGCTCTAGGAACAGGAGTCCTCAATGCTGGAAAGTGCCTCTGAAGCAAGGTAGGCATGGTAGATTTCTTCAAGGAGTGTCCATAAGAACAAACTGGAATTTGCTAAAAGTATGAACCATCTTGGCTTTAGACTGGTGAGAGTTTGTGATGACTAGGAATGATGTTCTTCCTGGACTTTCTCCTATGTGTTGGGGGATAGGGATGAGAGGTCAGCGGCCCCTATAAATAGCTGGAAACACCTTACATTTCTGTATGCACTGGACTCTGGAGGTCTGATGTGTCTCCCCCAGCTCTTGCTGTCTTGGTAGACTCAGCTTCTTCATGGTGTCACTAGCTATGGGGATGTTAAGTTCTGACTTCTGACTTAACATTTCCTTCTGGACAGTGAGGGCTTACTTGCTTTTAGTTTCTGAAAGGTACCATAATCTACCTAAAACCCAAGAGTGAGGAGGAATCACACACCTCAATGGACAGATGTTTGAAAATTCTTACATCTTTCATTAGACATGTTATTTCCCCTTCCAGGCTCATGTTGTATCTGGTAGCTCCAACACATCCATCTGGGAACAAAAATAAACAGAAGGGCATGGTCTTCACTCTTTAAAGGTCATGGGTCCAAAGCCAAGAAATGATGAAAAATTATCATGAGAAATAGTTTTACAATGATGCCAGAACACAGGCAGTGGCCAGTGAGTGATGGAGCTTCAAAACACCTTTCCGTGTTGCTTCTTCATTGCAGAAGCAGCAGCTAAAGACCACAGAGAGTTGGTATATTGCCTGAGGACACAAAGATATTTAATGACACAGCTGAGATTTGAAAGTACCTCTTTTGGCTTCTAGAATCCTGTCCTCTGGTTTCAGAATAGGCTCTTGGAAGCTATAGTATGTATTCCAAGTAGAAGAGGCTAGCATCCCTCCTTTTCCTGAAAAGTTTCTAGAATCTTCCCATTTTGCATTGTAAGAAATCCCTTAGTCCAAGTAAACCCAGATGGTTGCCCTTGGAGCCCTTTCCACCTTCCTTCCCTGTATTCTTCCCTCATAGTACACTAACTTGGTACCTGCCCGTCAAGACCTTAGATCCACAGAAAGGGCATATGGAAGAACCCTGAGAAAAGATGGGGCCATTCCTCATCCTTCCCACTGCTGTAAATCACATCATGGCCATTACCAATACTGCATACAGGGAAAGAGGACTATAGGGCCATTCCCTACACTGCTCACTGGCACAAGCTGGCTATGTCTGTCTTTCAGAAACAGAAATAGATATAATGAGTTGGAAAAGCAAGCAATTTGTGTAGATTATTAAAGAAATCAAACAATGGAGCTATATGTAAATGAAAAAGTAGAATATCTTCAAAGACATTGACCTTTGCCTCATAATTAGGTGCTTGGAGATAATTTGATCTATCTGTCTACCTGCTATGTACCTATCATATAAATCTCTGTCATCTGACCATCTCAACATGCCAACATGCTGTTGTTTATTAGATATGTACATGTTATTAAAATCTAATCATAAGAACCACATTACTTTGCAATCAACATTTTTCTTTAACAATACACCATGAACATCTTGCCTCATTAGTCCTTTAGTGATTACCGTATCCTTCATAATGGCTGCACATTATCCTATTGTGTGATCTACCCTAAATTATTTAATCATTCCTATTTTTAAAGACAACTGGGTTATTTCCATTTTTTAAAATTATAAACAAAATATTTTGCTCACTGTCAATAATCTCCTTCATATGCCCTTTTAGAAATAAAGTATTGGATCGAAGTATCCATACTTACAATTGTTATGCCATGTGCCCTCTGAAAGGCTATTCTGATATATGCTCCCAGTCTTTGAGACTACTAATTACCCACATGCTCATTAGTCATAGGTAAGCCTGGTCTAAATCGTTTACCAAGATGATGGATAAGAAATTAATTAATTGCATTTTAAAAGTTGCTTTGCTTTGATTTTCTGTGGGGATGTGAACCTTTTTCAAGTATCTCTTAGCTATGTGTGTTTCTGTCTGAGGTATGTGCTTGTGTGTACCCTAGCCTCAGCATACATGTGCATCACAATGAAGAGCTTCAGGAAGTACATTATGACCACCCTACTGCCTAGTCTACCAAAGAAACCTTTATTAGTTGTGTGCTGTGTACTGGGTATGAGATTGTATGGCTTTAGATACAAAGACACAAAACACAATGTTCCCATTCTGAACTGTTTTTAAAGTCTATCATGAGAGATAAACATAACCCACTGGAAGATATGACGTGGCTAGCCACCTCCGTGATTTGAGGACAGCAGGGGCCCAGCTTTTGGTTCTAAATTGAGATGAGATGCTGTGAGGTCATTTTGGTTCTCTATTATTTGATGTTGGATAGCTGTTTCAGAGCTGAACCCTGATAATAAAGTCTTACCTACTCTAGTGAGTCGAAGTCAGTGGTAGACATTTTCTCTGTGGTCTTGCTGACTTCTAATTCCAAGTTTTCTGGAGATGTTAGTAGCAACTTACATCTCCATCCGTGGCCACTCTAAGGTCATCCCTCTATCCCACACACATAAGTTCTACAGAACATTGCATTAACAATGGATATGGTTAGCAAAGATGTCCCCACCAGGCTCGGAGTCTGTGACAACTGCAATTGTGATGGGTATCATGGAAGATACCAGAATGGTAATGTATACAGTACCTGTCCTTGAAGCAGCTGCAGGCTGGACTGACTTGGAGAAATGTCCTAGTGCAGTGCATAGAAGAATGTAAATATGAATCTCAAATACAAGGTTAATGATCAAATAAATGAATATACATAGTTACTGAATGCATATACAGTATTATTTAGAGTGAAACCACTCACCTGTGGTTCTTCTGGGGAAGGAATATAGAATCCAGTGATCACACATTGCTAATCTATCCAGTCACATCCTTGACATTCCCCTGGGGTCCTTAAATGATTCAACAATGCATTCAAGGTTGCTGTACTTTGGGTTAAGTTTTCCAAACAATAGGTTGTTTAACCTCTAGATTTGTCTGGATCCCAGGTGAAGATGAGATACCCAGAACATTCTAGTTTCTGTGTAGCTTGGGGATCTGATGGGAAGATCAAAGGCATTCATGGAGGACCTGCTGGGAATGAAATCAGTAAATACTTTGGAAAAGGATCTGGAATACAGAAGTAAAAGGTATGGGTTGATGGGTAGAGGGCCAAGCTATAATTTAATTAGCTTGAGTCTTCGAGCTCTATTACTAATGAATGTTTACTTCAGAGCAGAGTCTTCAGCCTTTACATTGTTTGGGGGCAGACATATGAACATTGTGATCAGTAGAAAATGTCTGTACTGCTCCGTGAGCCCAGACTTCTGAAGATGAAGATTATCACCCATAGCACTCCATCCTTCCTGCCAGCCCTGAGTAAGGTCGCAGAGTTTCTCAGTGCATAACATTCCAAGGGGTATTAGAATTTTCCAGAATTGGCCCGTGAAACACAGCCCATATTCCATCTATCTTAGTTATTTTTGTTATGACACAACACTATGAGCAAAAGCAGTTTAGGGAGAAAAGGGCTTATTTCATCTTATAACTATCAGGCAACACTTTATCACCAAGAGAAGTCAAGACAGGAACCTGGAGTCAGAAACTGAAACAGAAGTCATGGAGGAACACTGTTTACTGGCTTGCTCAGTCTGCTTTCCGATACCACTCAGGACCACCTGCCAAGGGTTGATACATCCCCAGTGCACTAGGCACTCTCATATCAATCATCAATCAAGAAAACGTCCCACAGACTTGTCTATAGGCCAATCTGTTAGAGGCATTTTCTCAATTAAGAGTCCTTCTTCCAAAATGGCTCTAACTTATGTTAAGTTGACATAAAGCTAGGATACCAGGACACTACACTTCTACCAGATGGTGAGGTAGGAAGACTAGATCTGAACAGAGTGGAGTCAATGTAACAAGTCAACACTGGCTAGTCTTTTCTCTGAGCTCCAGGTTCCACAGGCCTCCTTCACATCCTCTCTTGGATGTCTCTGCCCTTGTAAAATCAAATCTTTTGAGAGAGACTCTCACTTTGTTTGTCCTTGATCTTAGCTCATGACTTTGTCTCCCAAGTACATGGACTGCAGGTGTATACCACCATACCTAGTTCTTCCTCACTTTTTCAACGTCAGTAAAAGATTCCAAAATATGCCTTCTTGAGTTACCCTAACTACCTACTAGTCGCCCTTGGTTTTCCTGTTCTTTTACTCTTGAATCTTCTGCATCAGAAAATCTTATTGCATACCAGTGCCAGGTGTCAATCATCCCCCTCCAGTCATACTGTAGCTGTTACTTAGCATATGTCATGGTAAACTACCTCAGCCATTTCAGTTGCCCTCTAATCTCTATTGCCAATGCTTAAAAAATATAATTCAATTCCACTCCTAGATATTAATCCTAATGACAGGAACATATGTCTATAGGAATCATCATGTCATATTTATGCAGGTTTACTCATACTTGCTAAACTTTGGAGACAATCTAAATGTTCACAAAAATTAATAGAAAAGCATGTTGTATATTAATATAGTATAATATTATTCAGCTAAGAATTAAAAGGCAAACTGCTGATACATACAACATTTACAAATCTCAGATTCATTATGCAGAATGAAAGAAGGAAAACACAGAATAAAATACTCTGACTAAAAGCAACTAAAGAAAGGAACAGTTTGTTTGGCTTCTGCTTCCCTGTTATACATCACTGAGGGAAGACATGCAGAAACCCAAAGTAGGAAACAGAGACAGGAGGTCAGGAACCATGGAGGAAGGTTGTTTGCTGGCTCCATCTTAGGCTTGATCTTTGGCACATGTTTAACTTGTCATTTGTCTCCTGGGTTGGAGACCTAGGGAGGTGTTGACAAGGCAGAACTTGAGGGAACTTTCTGAGGATGGGAAGGTGTTCTGTGATAGCAATGTGGGCTTCATTTGTCAAAATAATGCAGCCAAGATTAGTTCATTACACTGAAGTAAATTTTGCCTTAACAAGGCAAAAAATGTAACTTTAAAAAAGTATAAACAATGTGGGAGGGTAGCCAGTGGGTAGATATTTTAAATGATACAGGAATGGTAGGCTGTGAGATGTTGTCGAACTTGGTGATGGGCATAGGGAGTTCCTTGTACTATTCTGATGACTTTGGGTGTGCTCTGGAATTTTCTATGTTATTTTAAAGTATAAATCAAAGCATGCCTCTTTGCACCTTAAATCTATTAAATGGTTCCTGTTGCCTACAAAATAAGTCTGAACTACATGTAGTAGTTGTGCACAATCTGGCTGCTGAGATGGGGACTCTCTTCTTCCTCTGATCCTTACTGGGCTCTTGTTCCCATGGACTATCCAAGAAACACATACATATGCTAAGAGCCATTCTGATGGGCTTCTTCAGTCTTCACATGGTTGCCATTTTCAAGTCATCAAGCCTCCAGGAAGTCTTCCCAATGGGCAAGTTTGGGTCCCTTGCTTGTCTATCTCTTCTAGGAGAAGGAGTCTATGAAGACTGGAATGAGATATCTATTAGCTGTCACCTTACATAGAATTCCTCAGTCATCTCACCTTAAGGAGTTCTGTTTAAGTATGTCCTTTCTGTGCTGCTTTGACTGGCACTGGAGGCCACAGTACCTTTCAAGTCTGTGGGGCTGAGCAGATAGAATTGGAGCTGATGTCCTGAAGGGTAAGATAGGTGCTTTGGCATGTTTTGAGTTCATCTCGTGAATCAGTGTAGGTGATCTGAAACTCTGAGAGTCTTCTCAGAAAGGCTGGGACTGAGGAGGAAGCTGCCAGGCTGGATTGGACAGCCAATCTTTATGCTGGGATGGGAGGGATCCATGCATTCAACACACATTGTCTGGAAAGAGTAATGAATTACAAGCCAGCATATACGAATCTTGTCTTGGTCCTTCACTGTTTCATAGCTCTGGGCACATAACAGGTTCTCTGTACTTTGCATTCCTCATGCTTCAGAAGACACCATTGATATCAATGTTTCCTAAATGAAACAATATAGTAGTTCATGAATAGTTTGAGAAAGGAAAATGAAATACAGAATGAGGAATGGGAGAACAGTTTCAGACACTGTTAGTTCAGCAAGAAGATGAAAAGTAGGAGGAACCATTTGGCTCATCAGCACATGTATGAGCTGTTAGGAAATAGGACTAATGCATGCCTAAGGTTATTTGCAGCATTCTGTGTCAAGAGACTCAGCTCACTGCTCTTTATGTCCTAGGCAAGTTTGCAGGGTGCACAGCTCTCAAAGTCCTAGGAAAAGTGCTCAGGACAGAGTCACTAGGTTCTGATATTCTTAACACCCTAGGTTAGAAAAACAAAGGCAAACATAATGGAGGATGAAGGTCTTGTGTGTCCCTTCATCCTTGTTGGTGACACAGAGAGGAGGGGTGTTGGGCACAGATAGAAAAGCATGCCAATATCATGTGCTAGTTGTTCACAATTGTCTTAGATTCATCCTTAGACCTTAAAGATGGCCATCTTCCAATGCCAGTGTCTGTGCATGCTTAAGTAGGTAGGCTGCAGAGCCAGATGGCTTGGGTCTGAACAATTAAAATTTTCCCACCTCAGTGCTGTTTGACTTGGAACTCACTACTTAATGTCACTGTGGATCAAATTCCATTCCTTCTTTTATTCCACACTACAACCCATGGCATAGGATCATCGGACAGATTACATGGGGGAAATGTGGGTAAAACGTTTAGTGAGCAGCCTGACAGACAGTATGCACTCAGCAAATGCCATCCATTATGAAGATGGCTAATGCTGTGGGATATTACCTAAGTGGAAGCAATCATGACGCAGACTTTGCATATAATCTGGGAAATCATTTTGTCCTTTTCCTAACACTATATTTATCATCAAAAGTATCAAACATCACCCAGCACTGCACATTCAGAGGACAGCATGGTATGATGCACCAGCTAAGAACTGGGAGGCTATTTCTGTTGTCTTCGGCCCAGGCAGCTCTTAGAGTGCCTGATTTTTATGAGTGTGTAAAATGCCTTGTGGACACATTAAACTTAATATATGACCATAATAACAATGGAGCCACCAGCCTTAGTGAAATAGAGAGAGGGAGGCAACAACCAGGGAGAACAAAATTTGAAGCATAAAGCACGGGCAGGGAACCCTTTTCCACAGGTGGTGGACAGAGGCAGTAGGAAGATGCAAGGCAGAGGATACATCACACAGTTAGGAACAGCAAGCCCCATGGAAGGTCTCTGGCCTGTCTCTCTATAGTCAGTGCAGAAGGAAGAAGTTGGAACAGACCTAGGAGAGACAAGTGAGGGAGGAGAGGGGCAATGAAGGCTAGGGACTGTGGCTCACAGCATTGTGATTCCCAGGGACAGGGAAGGCAAAAGAGATGAATTGAGTTCAGATACAGAAAAGGGTGCTAGTGAAGACATTAAGTGCCTCGTTTGTTTGGTCCATTTCCCATTCTATGTCATTAAGGGCAAGCCTCATCATGGTGCACATGGGTTCAGATTTAGCAGGAACAGTCTTCACAGAGCTGGGTTATTCTGAGCATTTGGATGACAGCATATCCCAGTTAGAGGAGTGGTATCTAAAGGGAGAGAGTCCTATCATTTTGATTTCTCAATTATAAAAATGAAGACTAAATAAAACAGAGACGATTCCATGATGTGTGAATGTGAACAGCTATGGGGAAGCACTGCAGACTTTTAAGGGGTTTGGCCTCTAGGAGATCTTTAGTTCTTTGGGGGAATGCTAAGGAATACTATCAGCCCAGCCAGGCCTTCTCTTACCTGCTACCTGAATGATGTTGTAACAGCTGTGCTCTACTATGTTTCCCCAGACAAGATGACCACCCTTACCACAGCCCTAAAAATATAAAGCCTCCTAAGCTTAGACTGGATTATTCAGAGCTGTGAGACAAAACAACCCATTTTTATTTATTAGTTACTTGTCTCATGCATTTTTACAGCAGTAAGAAGCCTATTAATATATAAAGGCAATAGTAAAATTTCAAATGTTTTATGATTTAGGGAATATAAAATCTTATACTTGCCTCTACAGTAAGCACTTTGAGGTTTGGGTATGTACCGTTTCTTCTTGAAAAAGTGCCCCATAGGTGCTCAAAAAAAATGTGTGTGTGTGTGTGTGTGTGTGTGTGTGTGTGTGTGTGTGTGTTAGAAAGATAAAAATCCATATAAGGGCAGAAATCCTCCAACATAGAACAAGTCTGCAGGACTTCAACCTCCAAGCTCTTTTTTGTGATACTCAGACTAAGCAAAAAGAATATTCCAGCATCTTGCAGCTGAGAAACAGGTGAATGCCCATGTCAACCTTCTTGCTCAGAGAAGGTTTTCTGCTCCCTAATTGGATCTGGGTAACAAATCTGACACTCCCACTGCAGAAGCCCAGCTGATGCATATGCCTCTGGAGTAGTGACAAACAGCTCACTTTTCCACCCTTTCATGACTTGGTCAGCAATAATCCATGCTCTCGTTTGCATGCTTTCTGGCAATCAGAAACACTTTTCTTAAGAGGGAAGATGAGACATGTTACATTTTCCCCTTTTTCTATCTGAATCTGTTCTTTGCCTTCAGGAACATGGAGAAATTACAGGGCTCAGTATTGGGATAGAGACCCAGAATTCAGCCATTAGATGGCAAAACCATCTAAACCATTGTGCTTATTTGGCATCCCGATGCTTTAGTATGTCTCATTCCTTTTCTGTGCTGAGCTGATCTAGGGGTTGGAGTCCTCACCTCTTCTTGCTCAGTTTAGGAGACCAGTAAGAAAACAGAACCCTAGTTTGTGAGAACCAAAAAGTCCTTTGGTCCTGAGTGAACACAGAGGGAGAGCAATTGCCTCCAGAGAACTGCTTGCTGAGACTATCCACACTGGATTCCTCCTGGAGGTAGACTTTCTGCTGAGGATTGAAAGGTGAGTGGAATTGATCAGAGTAAAGGTCAAGGGAGGATCTTCAGGTTGGAAGGAATAAAAGGGTCTACAGCATACAGATGCAAAATATTATGATAGTGGGGTTAATACATGATGGCAGGTCTGACTAAAAGGTGAGAAAACAGAGTTGCCATGGTGCTTGGTGCCCTGCTGGGGACAATGAATGGGATCACACAGGAACCAAAAGAACCAAGCAATAGTAGACAGAAGGGCAGTGTGAGGGCAGTGGAGAGGGTGGGCAGAAGGAGGCTTAGACACTTGGTAGATCTGCCCTACAGCCTTGTATCCTACTCCTGAAGTGGTAGAAGCCAAACCCTTTGGACCCACTGGATCTTAGTTCAACTGAAGAGGGTTTTCCCTAGACCTGAAATATTCCCCTTCCTAACATTATTGCCTGAAAACCTACTACAGCATTGTCCTAAGTATCTTTTCTTTCCTGGATTACAGAATAGGACCAACTTATTTGAAGGGACAATTGTAGCCACGTAGTGTGTCCTATAAAGAACTATTGAAACTCTGTCAAATTTTCACATAAGAGCAAAGCCATGCACAATGTACAGTGAAGATGGGATCAGTAGACAGACAACATAAATGGACAATTAAAATGTAAATAAATAAAATATCCAATAAAAAACGAAAAACAAGAAGGAAAGAATTAACTTCTACGAGATGTACTCTGACACTCTCTATCACACACACACACAAACACACACACACACACACACACACACAGAGAGAGAGAGAGAGAGAGAGAGAGACAGAGACAGAGAGAGACAGAGAGACAGAGAGAGAGAGAGAGAGGGAGAGAGAGAGACAGAGAGAGAGAGAGGAAGACAGAGAAACAGAGATGTGCACACAGGCTTTAAAAATGGTAATAGAATAAAATAAATAAAACAAAATAAAATCTGAAAAAAATAAATGGATAGTTGTCTACTCTGCAGCTGGCCTGTGGACCATTTCCTCTTTGCCAAGCATCTGGAAAGAAGTGTTTGCTCATGTCCATGTCATTTCACCCTCCTCTATGGCCTTCTTAATTCCTTTGAGCTGAGAGGGAAGGGGTTGTGCCAGACTTATGAGAGAAGAAATAAAGGCATAGATGTGATATGCCCAAAGCCACTGAGACTTTATCTTAGTAGAGGTCTGAAATCCTACCACAGATATGGGGTGAGATCTAAGCCCCATATCTGGTTGAATGACTCTTTCTGTCCCAGAAAAGCAAAGGTTCTTCTAAACGATTCATCGACTCCCTGAAAGAACAACTTCATCTGAGTAGAGCTCTTGCTTGCTTCCTCTACGCATTCTTTCCAGTTCCTAGAACACAGGCAGACTCTTACACCCTAGCGTGTCATTCAAGGTCCATATAGGGGGTACAAGACTGAGCTGAGGCATCTAAATCCCTTGAGGCATAGGCTTAATGTTGGAGGAACATCCACCCTACTGCAGTTTACTTGCACAAATAAGCCAGCAAAGCTGCATAGACTGAGGAGACAGGTGATTCCAACTCTTAATGTAAAGACCTACACCATCACTTGCAAAGGGTGTGGATATTATCATGAGTGACGTAAGGATATTGAAGGATTAAGTTGATAGGAAGAAATACAAGATGAGAATTTAAATGCTTTCAAACAGCCAAATCAGGCTTTGGTTAATGCTGGAGATGTGGCACCTCTACATCTCTAGCTCAGACTAAGCCATAATAAAACCCAGGACTCAATGACCAGAGTTTGGGAGAATGTGTACTATGTGCTCTGAGCTGAGATTTTGTAGCTAAGGACAGGGAATGGGGATCATTAGGGGCAGAGTGAGGCAGTCAATTCAATTGCTTTCCTTAAATAAGCTGTTTTTTGAAACTGCAGTGTCTGATGTCTCCAAAGTTGAGGTCAGCTGCTTTGCTTCTGCAAACCCCCAAATAGCTGGGGAATTTGGGTTATTTTACAGCCTTGTCTTTTGGGAAGGAGAGGTTCTCTTGAGTGGGACACCTAGGCCATTTTTAGAATTGAACACTCAAGTCTTTCTCATAGAAAAGCATAGATTGTGTCAGGAATAAGCAAAGACCAAAATCAAAGCCAGGCTTTGAGCTGTTAGAGTTCCGGTCAGGAGCTGGGCTGCCAGGCCAAGGTTTGGGCAGAGGTTTAAGGATGTTGTAGGCTGAGAGTTCATAGGGAAGGTAGTGGTGGGATTCTGTGGCTTGCTGACCAAAGGCTCCATGAATGTGAAGATCACGATTGTTTATTAGTGTGTGCTTTGTTTCTACTGGAGCGGATGCTCACTGAATATGGTGAGCAATTATATATATATGTGTCGAATACATGGTTCTGTGTATATCTGAATGAGCCAGTGCTCCTGGTGGTGGTTACATTGAGGAACTGCTTTCAAATCGGAGGACTGGTTAAGACTATGGGTCTTGGAACCTTAGTTATTATAGCTTAAATGTCACCTCTGCTACTTACTAGGCGTAAGGTTTTACTTAATATTTCTGACCTTCAGTATTGTACACAGTAGAAAAGGTGGCTCATAAGGAGGTCCTGAAAGATTCGCTCTCAGGTATAAATGAGGTAGCATAAAAAATTCTGTGTTTGGCATCACAATTCTCACACTGGTGGCCTCAGGCTAGTAGTAAGAGGTGGGAGGGGCTGGTGTCCATCCTGGGAGTAAACGTACCAGAAACTGAGTCCTACAAGACAAGCTGACCCCTCGGGGCTTGGACAGCAGACTCAAATCCTAATGATGCTCCTGCAACAATCGGAGACAGCAGAATCTCTCACAAAACATTATTGGCAGTACAGCAGCTTTTGCTGTTATGTACCCCAGCTGCTCCGACTCCCTTTCAGTGCCTCACAAAGCCATTTGTTTCCATGGTTTTCTAAGTCTTGTCCTTTGAGAAAGAGTAGAAATGAGGACTGGTTGGGGGTGGGAAGCTTAGATGTCAGTTGGACATGTACAGGTGAAATGTTACCTTCCAAGTTGGAACATGGGTGGTCTTGAGCCCCCATGCCTGAGAAACACCTACTTGGCACTGGCCAACCAGTACTAATTCCTGTGATAATGTATCCTATGATGATAGGATGTCTTTGTAAGATACGTTTCTAAAGATCTGTTTTTGTTGTTGTTGTTGCTGCTGCTGCTGTTTGTTTGTTTAGATATTTTGCAACCTGTAATCCAACATGCTTTTTGTACCCTGAGTCTGTACGTACAGTTGCATCCCTTGTGAGGCTCTGTGCCCATCACTGGTACCTCTAGTATCTGTTTCAATTATTTATTGCTTTACCACAAGCCATTGCAACACTTATAGACTTCAAATAACCATTTATTTAGTCATTAGTTGGTAAACTGGCTGAGACTCAGCTGGGCAGCCCTGTTTCTTCCTGTGGCTGAAGGCACCTGGTGACCCCATCAGTTCTGGAAATCCAACATAGCTCTATACATACATTCAGTGACTCAGAGCACTGGTTGGAGCATCTGAGGGTCAACAGAGCACATCTGTGTTCACACTTAGTTTCTCTACCACATGAGTAGGACTCCTGGGACATGGTATGGGACTCTTCTAGGACCAAAGTGAGAGTTTTCTGTTTCCCAAACTCTAGACCTCACACCAGCACAGGGGCACTCCTTCCATCTTCCACTGATAAAATTCCCAAGAAAGCCTCAATTCAAGGGAAAGGGACCCAGATTCCGCATTCCTATGGAGGAGTGATTTGTGAAAAATTGTCAGTGGTGTGTATTAATTACTTTTCTGTTGCTGTGACAAAATGCTGGGCAAAAGGAAGCAAGAAAAGAAGAGGTTGCTTTGGCTCACAGTTTCAGTCCATCAGGGCAGGGAAGACCTGGTGGTTAGGCAGCTGGTCACATGGCAACCACAAACAGGAAGGAAGCTCGTCACTCTCAGTTAATCTTCCTGAAAGCACCCTCATAGACAAACCCAGTGATGTGTTTCCATAGTGGTGCTAAATCCCTAAATTCAGTCAGATTGTCAATAGAGATGAACCCTCACCCTTTGTTGGCACAGAGGCTACCTTGGTTCTTCTCATCTCCTCCAAAGCCAGCACTGCCCTTAACATAGATTTGCTGATAGTTTCTAAACCACCTTGGCTTGGCTTGAAAGACCTCACTTCTCTGAGAAATCATAGCATCTCTGTATTTTCTTCATCTGTCAAAGATGAAGTAGAAGCCCATACAGTGGGAGTCACTTGGTGAAAGTCACAGTGACAGACAGTGGCAATGGGATACTGACAATGGACTGGTGCCTATAGCTCATCTCCTTATTTACTGTTCTTGAAATGTTCCCAGTCAACATCCTGGAGAGACTGAAGTACACTGAACACAAAGACAGAGTCCCACTAAGTCTTTGCAGGTAGAGGAGAGCTTTGGGTTGGGTGCCTGGCATGGATAAGCGTTCCTTGTCTTCTGTTGAGTGCTTAGTCCGGAAGCAACAGGTAGAGAGCTTGCCTGGTCTGTGACAGAGTTGAGAGTAGTTACATGGATGACTCTTGTTAGCCTTATTCTGGAAGAGAGGGCATAGCCTACAGATTGTGGCTCAAATACAAGGAGGGTCTGGAATGAGTCTCAAAACCTTCCTGGATGCTAGGCAGGGTACGGGCTCCTGGAACACTCAGCTTCCTGGTGTCTTAAGAACAAAGGGTATTTGACATGAGCATTCATCGCGGTGGACCTTCAGTGTCATGTCCCCTGTGCAACCAAAACTTCTCTATGCATTTGAACTAGAAAAAGCCTAAACATCTAAGATGGCCCAGAAGGATAAGAGGTCTCAGCAGAACACTGTGGCTGAGCAAGGACCCAGTCAGGGCTCCCAGGTACATCCCAGACCCCACTCCTTTCACCTAGATAAATGGATTCCATAAAAGAATGTGTCTTCAGGGAAATCCCCAAGTGGAAGAGGGGTAGAAAAACAAACATGGGATCTCCAGTATGATCTCTTCTCCCTTGTAAAGGTTCTACCCTTCTAACTCCAAGGAGCTGGGGTCCTTCTGCAGCCATCAGGGTTAAACTGTGCTTTCTCTTCAACCCTATAAGGAACACTTCACAGCTTTCAAAACAGACTCCTTCTCTCTCCCTCTCCCAGCTCCCTGTCACCCTTCTCCTGCCTCTGAGCCACAGCCACAAACTATCTGCGGTCCCAGAGATTAAGGATGGAAATTTGACTTTTTAATTTTATTATTCTTGTTCTTCCTTCCTGCTTCATTAGAACCATGTTATTGGCCTGAAATACTGTACGTAAATGATGCTCCAGGGCCCATCTGGAAGGTGGATTCTCAGGGGATATAATTATGCTAAGCGATTCTCATGAGGGACAGTGCAAAAGGATTTAGCTCCTACCTAAGCCTCCTCTGGCTCTGCATCCTTTAGTTCTTCCCGGGGGACTGGCTGGTGTCCCTTGAGGCTGAATCCTACTGTGTGTGTGTGTGTGTGTGTGTGTGTGTGTGTGTGTGTGTGTGTGTGTGTGTGTTTCAAGGGTATAGTCACTTTCATTCTGAATAAGCTATGGCATCAGTATAATGGAGATAATTTATCACTCTTTTGTATGACCTTGAGGGGGCATACCTTTGGGACAGGGTTAAAAGTCAACATAGAGAAAAATGCAACTTCAGATGACTGTGCTGTAGAACTGTGCTGTGTGCTCTCCATGTGGAGTCAGAGCTTGACCCTTTTGGGGAACCTGGCTGCTGGAGGTAGGGGCTATGGCTTGTGCCCTTGATTCCAGCCAAGATCACAGCCTCAAAAAGCATAAATCCTAAATTCACTGTGTGTCTAAGCCTTTGCCCTCATTTGCAGAAGGGCTTCTCACTCCTGAGAGCCTTCTTTCTCCTCTATGAAAGGAAAATAATCACCCTCACCCTTATCTCAGAAGAGTGTGAGCAACAGCTGGACGACGGGAGGCAAAAGTGGGTTTTGATTTTTTTTTTTTTTTTGTAGTCATTCAAATAAACACAGCTCCTCTGCTTCTCCGTGCCACAAGGTGTGTGGATTAACTGAGTTTTCACCCTTGGGGGAACACAACCTTGTAAACTTTAAGTTATCCAGCATTAATCACACACAAAGAATCCACATATTTGGTATACGTGAACATTGAAGGACAGGAAATAATCTCCATGAAATCAAAATGACTAGGCATATGCTTCGTCTGGCTATGGGACCCCATGTGCGCCATTGATTTTCTCCTTTTTACATCACATCTCCCCTCTCCCACCCTCTGCACTCCAACCCAGCTCCTTTCTTATTCTGCACCCCTGTTAGGGGCATTGTCTTAACCCAAACAATACTGCTTCTTATTACATGCCACTCTGATAATCTTTACAAAATAAGGCATGTGTTAAGGCAAGGAAGGTATATAGAAGCAGAGTCTTCCTAAGTACATAGCCAATGCATTGCTGCAAGAAGAGGTGTTCATAGATGAGTGACTTGGGTCACCAGGTTCCCAGGGCTCCCACAGGCTCCTACAACCCACACCACAAGCTCCTGACCTCTTTTCTAAGGTTCTGGTTTCCTAATGTCCAAGGCCAAATACACACACACACACACACACACACACACACACACACACACACACACACACATATATATAATAAACAGTATGTGAAAGCATATGCTATATATTATTTATGCTTAATGTGAGTAGCCTTACATTTCTGAGAATCATCTAGGTTGATGTGTGATTATATTCACTGTCATTGCTGTATAGTATTCTGTAATATAGAGAGATGTCAATATTCATAAACACTACAACTGTTTATGCTGCTCCCAATTTGAAGCTGTTATGAAAAGATCTTTTACATAATTTTTGGTATATCTTTAGAATGGCTTTATTGCACTCCCATTGGGGTAGATAAACCACAAAATAAACACATATATGGTGTACAGTATCTTAAGTCTTGACATGTATTGCCAAAGTCTGCACCACAGCTATTAGGTAGCCAGTAGGTTCATAGCTGTTTAAAATGTCTGTGTACCCTTTAGAATCCGTTCCTCCTGCTCTCTTCAAAACCTCTGTCTCCAGTCATTAGACTGCTTCTGTCAGCATATACTGACTTTAATTTCCCAGATGTTACCAGGACAGGATGATAAGGTATGTATGTACTATCTTTAGTCTGAATTCTGTTGGTCAGCATAATTGCATCCTTTGTGTGTTTTGTTTCCTGCTAAGTAGTATTCAGTTTTCTGGATTTACCACAGTTTATCATTCCATCGTTGATTGGTATTGTGTGATTTCCAGTTTGGGACTTTTACAAACGAATCTATTATGAACATTCACATTTAAGTCTTCTAGGGAACCTATGTGTTCATTTTTATTAGACAAATCCGTAAGAGTGAAATGGCTATGTCAAATAACAGGCAAGGGTTTAAATTTTTAAGGAATGGCTCTCTTGATTTCCAGAGTGGCCGCATTACTTTGCACAGTAGTGTTTGCGGTTCAGTTACTCTGGATACTTAATAAAACTTGGGTTTTGCCTTCTTGATTTAAGAAGAGTGGAATCTCTTTGGACTTTTGCTTTACAGTTTTTTAATGGTTGATTAACACTGAGCAAATTCTTATCACTTCTGATGAACGTACAGAGATGTTTCTATCGGGGATGTAATTCTCAAGAGAACAAACTCTTGGACTCTATCAGAGAATAATGCCAAGCTACTTCAGAGTGAGCGATGCTGAAGGAAGGATGTGTTGTGGTACATACGACTTCTAATATGTCCTTGTTTAGGTCCCTGTATCTATTTCCCAACTAAACAATGAAAAGCATGTTAACTCTTTTTACCCCATGATCATACTAAGTACCATCCATACTCAGAGGTGAGAAGAGTTAGCCTGGTTTGACAGTCACCTCTGTGCTGGGTTTGTAACTTATTCACTTTCCCAACAGAGATACACCCATGTTACAACTGCGCAGCAGAAGCTCAGGGAGATGTGCAGTTTCTCAAGGCCTCAGAGCTCACAGTTAGGAGAGGTGGAACTTATCACAGGCTTAAGGCTAACAGCCCTGTGTCTCTGTTACATGCTCCATCTCCCTTTGATCACACCACCTCCCAGGTGCTCGAGAAGACACATCTGAGTGATTGTACAGAAGTACTGTCGAGAACTGTGCTGAGAGGCTCTTGCTGTGATTCTGAGCTCTCCAGCTAGACGCTCCTCCACCCTGACCTGAGATGTTTGGAAAGGATTTCCAACAGTTGTGTTTAGAAAGTTGGTGCACCTTGACCAAGCCCCCTCTTCCATATTGGTGGCCTCCTTGGCATGGCAAGCTCCTCTGCTCCCATTTGTCTTCCCCTCTAGGGCTGGCTTTGTGTTCCACATACCACAGGCTCCTTTGGTTTGTTGGTGAGGCATGTACTCTCTCACTTTTCTCATTCACTGCAGAGTGACTTGCACAGATTACTCTGGTATTCTGGTATTCAGATATCTCTGGTATTCTGTTCCATCACCTGTAAACTGATGAGTACAGCGGAGGCTTAGACAGCTGTAGAATGACAGGGCAGGTTATGATTCTCCCTCAAACTCCCTTAAGTGCTTCAGAGATGACCAAAGTGCCTAATCCCTGAAGGGTACAAGGTGGGGGTGGGGGTGGCAGGAAACTGGGCATCTCACCCCCAGAGCACTTCCAGAGGCATAGCTGTTGCCCGCAGCACCATACATTCAGGAGAATTCAGACAGTGAAAGCTCACAGTAGCTACACTGTACCTGGCAGCACTGGGGTCTCTTACAAGTCACAGTTCCGCCTAAGCCTGTTTCCATCTGGGAGACCTGTAGGTGAGCACCATATCAACTGGATTGGTGGTTGCTACTCTGTGCGGTGCCTTCATTGCAGACTTATCACTGCTTATGTGAACCTGGGGGGATCCTTCAGTTCCTCTGATCCCCAGTGGTTGCATTCAATAAAATGATCAAACTTGCCTGTCTGAATCTAGTTTTTTGAGGTCTGTCTTCTTAGGATGCTTTGACAAAATAACACAGACCAGGCGGGGAACTCTTGGTCCCTGTTATCACAGTTTTAAGGCTAAAATTCTCTAGCCAGGTACCAGCTGATTTAGATACTGCTGTGAACTCTTCCTGCTCACAGCAATTCCTCACTGTGTCCTTCCTTCCAAGGTAGAGGGAGGAAAAGGTTTCTTCTGCCCTTTTATAAAAGGCCACAGTCCTATGATCATAAAATGAGGACTTTTATAAAACCAGAAGAGAGAGTGGATGGGGGATAAGAGAGGGTAATATAGGTTTGGTAATGTCACCAAAGCATGTTGTGTGAGTGTATGAAAGTCATCATGAAGTCCACAA
Source organism: Mastomys natalensis (assembly GCA_021653895.1). NCBI lineage: Eukaryota > Metazoa > Chordata > Mammalia > Rodentia > Muridae > Mastomys > Mastomys natalensis. The sequence goes on from JAJTUV010001292.1 coordinate 123,101, forward strand.
AAATCATACAATTAATATATGCTAATAATACAAAGAGTGGCTGGGCCTAGTGGCACAGCCCCATAATCTTAGCTCTGCAGGAGGTTCAAACAGAAAGGTCGGAAAGTTCAAGACCAATTTGGCTCCAGAGGAAGTTCAAAGCTAGTCTGGGTGACTTATCAAAATTTTATCTGATAAAACAAAAGCCATAAAAAACAAACAAAAATAATATTGTTTTTTGTTTGGAGCAAACTGCTTCCCACAAACATTTGTATCTCTAGCATTCATGGAAAAGTCAGTCATGCTACTTCAACCACAGCACTAAGGGGACAAAGACAGACAGATCCCCAGAGCATGCTGACCAACCCAGTCTAGTTGAATCTGTGGGCTCCAGGTTCAGTGTGAGATCTGGTCTTAAAGTATAAGATTAAAAGCTGGAGAAGTGGATCACTGGGTAAGAGGTTTGCTCCGCAAATGTGAGAACCTAAAGTAGAAGTAGAACTTATAGCACTCACATATACACACACACACTCACAGAATACATACACTTGCACACACAGACACATTCACACATGCACAGGTACACACATATACACAGACTCACACAACACACACATACTCATACACACAGACATACATATAAACACACAGACACACTCATATATATGTACACATGCATATGAATATACTCACATAAGCACACACACATATATACACATAAACTCACACCACACACACTTGTACACACAAACATACATATATACACACTAACATATAGACATACTCACACATGTACATACATGCACACACACACAGAAAGACACATATAACACACACAGATACACACAAAGATATACACACAGACTCACACCACACACACACTCGCACACATAGACACACACACATACACACACACAGATACATACATGTCCACACATGCATATACATTCACACACCACACACATTCACACACATACACATAGATACACACATACAAATACACCATATACATACACTCACTTACACACATACATACAAAGACACACACACACTCTCTCACACACATAGACACATGCACACATGCATACCCTCACACAGAGAAATAAAATTGAAAACAACAGAAGAAAACACTCAATATCAAGAGTTTCCTCATGTACATACATGATCATACCTCCTCATGCACACATATGATCATACCTCCTCATGTACACATGCAAAAATAGGGATATAACTTAGTAGTAGAAGACTTGCCTAGCATGCATGAAGCTCTGACTTCCATTCCCAGTCCTATAAAAACAAGCAGCAACAACAAAACAGCTTGTACAAGTTTTAAAAAAGGGCACAGTTCTATTGGATTAAGTTTCTTTTCTTATATTATCCAACTTAAGCTACCTCCAGAAGATCCCAGTCTGCAGATGACAGTTACGCTGGGATTAGTATTTTAGCATATGAAAAGGGTGTAGAAAGACGTCTACTCATAACAAGGGATTGGAATGGGATTATCCACACAGACATACTTCATAAAAACGCACAAAGTCCCTGTGGTAGGAGAGTTCCAGACGTGTTTGAGGGACCGTGATGAGAACTGAGCAGCCAGGGCTGTGAGAGATGACAAGAGTCTTAGAGAGATCCAGGCTAACAAGACTGCTCTGTGCAGGATGAGGGAAGGAAGGGGCAGCTGTGGAGAGAGGAGAGGGAGGTAATTTCCCTCCAGGGAGATGACTTCAAGCATTTGCTGTGGATCCCTGCTTGTCTTCAGGAACACTTGTGGGAACCATTTCTTATATGCACTTAAGTGTCTCCCAATGTATCTGTGACTACAGGAGGCTTATCCTGTGAAGCTCTGGGGCCGGAAGCAGGTGGGCAGATGTGGAGTATGGAGACAAGAGAGTGACTACGTTATTAAGAGAGGAAAGCCATAGCTGGAAGTGGAAGCCTGTGAAACAAGATTGACTCAAATGCGGCACCCACACACACTAAGCAGACCCTACACTCCTCATGTCAGCCATAGCAACCGGCAGAGTTCCTAGACTAATGTAAGTTCTCCAGATGAGTTTGCTGAAAAACATAATCTTTCCAAGAGGCAGGATTTCAGAAGCACAAAGAGGAGACAGTGCCAAGCCTCAGAACCTGCTAGCGAGCAGAACCAGGGCCACTACTGTCTCCCCTATGGAGGCAGACTAAGTTACAAGGAGATCTCAACTTAAATCTCTCTAGAAGCACCAAAGAGCCTTTGGGTACTGCTGAATTTGGCATCTGTGGCCTTCAGTCTAGACATTGGTCTATTCTATTTCAGGCTGTGTAAACTCCAACCCAGAACCCCATTTTTCTCATCCAAGTGGAGTATGCTAGCAATCCCTGTCTTCCTGGGCTTTTTGCATGGTAGAAGTTCTAAGTGGTATAGATGATACAGGTAAGGAGGGGTAGCTGTTGCTATCCTCATTTTAAAGATAAAGACACAAGATTAGGAGATGCATGTAATGTGCCCAGATCTGAACCCCCTTTCAGGAATCAAAATCTAGTATAGGCCTGCTGTAAATAAAGTTTTAGATTCTAGATCCACTGTAGTGGGGGGCAGGGGGTAACAAATAAACAAACTTCTGCAGGACATTATGGAGTGATATGATAGCACTTTAGAAAAATATGCTAACAAAGTCATGGTAGGTGAGTGAATGACAGTGGTGGGACTCGAACTTGTGGCTCTAAATCGATGCTTCCTACATTCTCCCCATTAAGTGGAAATCAGTCAGGACTTGTTCAGTGAAGGAGCTTTCAATATACAAAAGTGATATCTGAACTGAAATCTGCCACAGCCAGTTCTTATGGTCTCAAGAGAGCTCCAGTGAGAGCTTGTACTGGTTCAGGGAGGAAAAGCCAACTTCTGACTGTCAGAATCAGGGAAAACCTGTTCAAAGAGGAAGTGAACCTACCCATAGTCATGTAAGCAGCCAAGGATACCTGCAGAAGAAAGGCCAGTGATGGAGAATAGGGGGAGAGTATGGTGTGCATGCAAGAGGGTACACAGGCAAGCACATGTGCACAGAGGCACACATGTCCTATCACATCTCTCTCTACTATTCCCTTGAGACATTGTCTCTCACTGAACCTGGAACACCCCCCATTTCCCTTCCATCAGCCACCCTTTGCTAGGCTGACTAGTCCACAAGCTCTAGGGATCTTTTTGGCCAAACTCTACCTCCCTCCTTCCTCTTCCACTCTGAGGTTTACACACACATATAGCCACACCAAGTACACACCATTACCGGAGATTCAAACTCAGGTCTTCATGCTTGTTCTCATAAACACTTCTAATCCCATAAACTACTTTTCCAGTCCTGAGGCCAGTGAATTCTAATGACTGCAAAAGCTAGTAGTGCTTTAAAGAACATTCAGGAGGAATCTTGGAGATGTGGTATTTGTAAAGAATAAGTAAGGGGAGAATCTTGAAGATGTGGTATTTGTAACTGGGGTGAAGCTTGTCCCCCTTCTCAGAGAAGTGCTTGTGGGCTAGGGTGGGAGAAGGCTGGAAGTCAGGGTAGCAGAGTCCAAAACTTACCCATTGTTATCTGGGCTCTCATTTTTCTTACTTCTGCATACTCATTTTTCAGCACTAGACAATGTTAATATTTTCAGAACTCTTATTAATATTTCATTCGAGTGCTTTCGTTTTCTCCTTAAACAAGTATTTAGAGTGGGTTGCCACATCCCTGGGTAATTTTATTAAATCTAAAGGCCAATTTCTTTTTACAACAGCAGATTGCTTTGATTTTAAGAGGAAAATCAATAGGAAAGAAAGAGTTTGCTGAAACAGAAGGTTGCTTCATAGCAAAGTGTCCGGGAACTTATCTATTCATTTTTAAATGGGAGAATCGCTCCAGCTGTAAAAATAATCACCTCTTGTGTGCATATAATAAGTGCATATCTGTTTAAATTAGAGGAGAAGAGCATTGAGCAATTTCTTTTCAACTGCAATACTTTAAGAACATGTTCCAGCTCAGTCCACTCAAATGCTGGCAGATGTCAAGTGCAAAGGTGAGCTTTCCCACCTGGGCAGTACTCCCAGCTCAGCCACCAGCTCCCAGTGCACCCTGCAGCCTGGCTTAGCTGGTCTCTGAGCTTGCATCCTCCTCCTGCTTTGGGGGAATTGATGCTTAGGAGATGAACTTGTCTAGAGGCTGCAGAAGAGACTGAGAGGCTAAAATGAGCATTTCTATTTAGTTCAAAGTAGCAGATCAAGCAACACTGAGATTAATTAAAAGAACCACTTTTATTGAGTTAACAGTAAGTAGAAAAACAATGAAATAATTGTTTTTGGAAACCTTTCCAACTTAAGATAAAAATAAACCCAAGATAACAATGAGTTCCCCTGCTGGCTCCTGCAGCTGATATGGGGATGAAGCCCCACAGGGTTAAATGAGATGGTTCCTCCCTTTCATTTTCCAGACAGAGCATGGATCATTTCTGTGGTCCATGCCTGTCTGCTGCTGCTCCCCAAACCACCAGGCATTTCCTGAAGCTAAATTAACTTCATGCATGGCTGGCAGCTGCACTTTCCTACTGCAGCAGGACTCTTGACTCTCATTAAGCCTTCAGGGCAGGTTTGCTGGAATACACATCCTGACACCAAGTCTAGGGTGAAGGTGACTGAGATAGGAGTTCCACCCAGCACAGCCTTCTGCTGAAATAACCACAAATTGTCACTTCAAGCCTCCACATCCATGACAACCCACCCAGTAAATAGTTACCCTTTGCAAAGTCCTATCAGTGTCCAGAGCCCTCCAACATTGTTTCCCAAGGGAGAGCCAGCCTGTCATATCCATTTTGAAGGTGAGGAAAGTAAGGCTGGCATTCGAAGCCTCTTAGAGTTGTATCACTCATGACAATAATATGATTCTTATAAGTATAGCATCAACATTTTACAGACTTTCTGGTTTTATACTCTGACACTTTTCAGATATGTAATCTCATTTGATCCTCAGTAGCATTTTGGTGACACATTAGGGCAAGGTGTGTGTGTGTGTGTGTGTGTGTGTGTGTGTGTGTGTGTGTGTGTGTGATATGTGTATATTACTCTTAATCTGTGTATGCAGATGTACACATGAGTATGGAGAGTTAAGATTAGCACTGAATGGTGTTGTAAGTGCCCCCACCCCTTATATTTTGAGACGTGGTCTCTCAATGGGCCTAGAACCCAACCATTGTGCTAGGCTTGTCAGCCAATGAGCTCCAGGTATCCCCTGTCTTCATCTTTCCATTACTGGAGTTTATAGGCACCATGCAGAGTATCATTTGGGGACAAATGCCCTATAAAGTTGTACCTGGCTTTTAGCATAAGTGCTGGGATCTGAACTCAGATCCTCATGCTTGTACAGAAGACTGAGTCATCTTCTCAGACAGAAGCAGAATTTTATCTCTGTGGTATTCATAAGAAAAGCAAGACTCAAAGAGGGTAAAAGATTGGCCTGAAGTTAGAACTCAAGAATAAGCAAGCCAGAGTTATCACTCAAGTTAAACTGGGTCTCCCACTACATTGGCTTCATTCTGTCTGATTACAGTTAATAGTGGGAAATAAAGCTCACTGAAAGAAAAGGTGTTTTCCTACAAGAAGTTCAGAATGGAGGGCACTCTGGACCCATTCAAACCAGGAAAAGTTTATCATCGAGGCTCTAGGTGAGAATGGCTCAGGGCATTCCCAAACTTGTGGGCATTTGTGTGTACAGAGGCCTTGACTAGGGTGACAAGGCTATCTAGGGAGATTGTCATTGCTGTGGGAGGTATCACTTCCTGATGCCCAAATCTCTGACATGGTAAGTGCTCTGTAAATGTTCATGGGATTCATCTGGTTCTTAGGAGTCTCTGTAATGTTGGGGAAAAGAAGATGAAGGCCCAATGGGTAAATGCTAAGAGCTTGCTGTGCAAACATGAGGATCTGAGTTCTAATTCCCAGTACCCAATTAAAAAATAAAACTGGGCATGACCTCTATAAGCCTAAGTGCTGGGGTTCTGGGTGGATCAGAAGATTGGTTTGGGCTTTCTGGTTGCCAGCTAGCTCTGGGTTCAGTGAGAGCTCCTATCCCAAGGGATTATGGGTAGGGATGAAGTAAGAATGATAGATTGGGCCACCTGACATCTTCATGTGGCTTCCAGAAACACCTCACACACACACACACACACACACACACACACACACACACACACACACACTTATACATACAAAGTTAAAATTTTTTTCAAGTGTGTTTCTAGGGTAGCAACTTAGCTTAGAAATCATCTACCCATTTTCCTACCTCCTAAATGAAGACTTGTAGGCCCCAAGATAGCTGTGCACTGGCCTAGATTTATTCACAGTAGAACAGGGCTTAGAAGCTGGGGCTATGCCCTCGTTAAGCATAAGGGGACCTTCTTTGGAGCTATATAGCTTCTTCCATGTGACTGCAGCATTCACTGGAGTAAGAACAAAGTACTGCCCACTGGACATCCAGGGAACACCAGGTTGACCCTCTTGTCACTCAGCAAGCAAAGTAAATGCACTGCAGTACTTGAGGAAAATGCTTGTCCTATGTAGGTTAAACATCCCACTTCTCCCCAGCTTCATTTGTTCTGTGCCTTTGACAGCAGACCCTCAGACAGAATCCAAGCAAGCTGCTGTTCTTTCCAGGTGCTAATGGTTCTCAGCCACAGGAAAAACCAAGTGGTGGCTCATGCAAGATGGAAGGACACTCAGGGGTTCTGGGGCTTCTGGCTCATGTTACATCAGCTTAGGTGATACAGGCTTCCAGCGGAGACTTGGGGTCAGTGTACATACTCAGTCAGCCAGGCAGTGGAAGCCTAGAGTAGCATTCCTGGCAAATGATGAGTTTCTCTTTTCTGTCAGAGCCGTAATGAGGTTTCAGTGCCAGGAGGCAAGCAGAGGGAGAGCAAACAGCCCAACGTTGCTAATGTCACTGACAGTAACTAGGCTGCACAAGCCCTGTGCTGCCTCTTCTGCCTAAGAGGAAGAGACAGAAGGGGCAAAGCTCAGCCCTTTTAATTGAGGGTGGATCAGAGAGGGAATTCTCAGGAATCCATCTTTGCATGCAGGAGGGAATCTGGAATTAACCCTTTCTGCCTCATTAGTTGCTAAATGCTGAGAGTAACAGCCAAGGCTGTGAACAAAAGATGCTAGGTGATGTTTCTGTGATCAGAGACTGTAGTGGGCTTTTGGGGAAGTCACAGAAGCAGCTCCAGACACTGGACAGCCCAAGCTTACCGGATTACCAACCTCATGTCTTGAGCTCCTCTTTAAACCCTGGAAAAGACTGAATTACTGTTTAAGGGTGAGGCAGACCTGGGTTCAAATCCAGTTGTCATCTATTTGTGGTGTAGGGGATAACTGCCTTGTGAGGTTTTTAGCGAGGGTGAGTGAGAACATCTCTATATCACAGGGATAAAATGTTACATATTGATTGAGTGACTTGTTTTCAACCTTGTGTCCATCCCAGCCTTACCTGGTCATGTTTAACTGCTAAAGAGCTTGTCTTTGGAGCCTGTTTCAGTCCATGTGCTGCTCAAAACACCAGAGATGGAATAATTTACAAACGTCAGAAATATATCTCATCGTGGTTCTGAGGTTGGAAGGCTAGGACATCCATGGTGGAAGGCCTGGAAGGTCCCACTGTCTCATAAGGGCTACTCTCTGATTCTGAGATGGTGTCTTCAGGGTTGTAAATCCTGGCTAGGAAGACCGCTGTGTGTTCTCCCATGGTGGAAGGCAGAAGAAAGGCAAAGGGTGAGGAAGCTAAATGCACCATGAAGCTTCCTTTATATGGGACTTAACCTTGTTCTCTTGAGAGGCCACATGGCCGAATCCTTCTCAAGGCATTAATGACATCTGAAGTTTGGAGAGGAAACATAAGTCACAGCCAAGCCTGTCAGCTCTGTGTGTGAGCTTTTGAATTAAAATATAATGAAGAGGGAGGAAGGAAAAAGAGAGAGGGAGGAAGGAAGAGAAGGAGGGACAGAGAGAGGAAGAGGGGGGATGGAAGGGGAATTATACTCCAAGAATACCTCAGGAAAGAGGACAGTGGAAACAGAATGATAAGGACTTGGGAAGGAAGAGAAATGTCATAGGGGTAGGCTTGCATTGAGGACTTGAGTGGAGGCAGGGACAGATAGGTTACAGAGGAGCTATGAGAAGTGACCTTTAACAGTCAACTTGACACAGCCTAGATTTGCCTGAGAAAGAACTCTCAGTTGATGCATTGCCTAGCTCAAATTGGCCTGTGAGCTTGTCTATGGGGTATTGTTTTGGTTGTTCATTAATAGTAGTGCTCTGCCCACTGTGGGTGACACCATTTCCTAGGCAGGTGGACCTGGGTTGTATAACAAAGGTAGGTAAGCAGGAGCATGCACGAGCCACCAAGTTCCTCCCTGGTTTCTGCTTCACACTACTGCTTGAGTTTCTGCCCTGATGGCCCATAATAATGAACTGTGACCTGGAAGTGCAAACCAAATAGATCATTTCCTCTGCTAAGTATCTTTTTCTCAAAAGTGTTTTTATCACAGCAGCAAGACAAAGAAAACTATTGAGGAAGAACATGAGAAGACATTTAATGAGTGGTTATTAATTAGCCAGTTCTTTACTTTATGCCAAGAAACCATTAAATACCATAACAGCAGTTGTATTCTGTTGGTTATTTAGCTGGGTCTTCTTTCAGGGAACAGATTACATGAGACGCCGGGCTATTGTTGGTTACATAGTTTAGAGTAGTATTTGGCACATAGTACACACTAATAAAACAATGGTTGTTAAGACATATAGAGAATTTGAAAAATGGATCATCTCTATCAGCATCTATAGTTCCTAGTAATGTTTTTGAGAGTATGCTCTTGCCTCTGCAGCTTGTGCAGGACAAGAGAGAGGAGATACCAAAGTGCAGAGATTTGTGTCCAAGACCCAACTATGAGAGAAACCAGTAATGAAGGAAGGACAGTAGCATGAGACAGGTCTGTTATCATTACCATCATGGCTGAAGTTGAACAGAATCCTGGGAACATCAAGCGAGGAAGAAATAATCAGCTCAAATGGGCTTAAGGCTAGGCACAGTAGAAATGGGGAAGAGCCTTAGCTGTTGAGCCCCAGGGAAGTGGTTCTCAGTACTGGCTGCACATTAAAGCTGACTGGAGTGCTTTCAAAAACACTAACATCTGCTCCCATCTCAGATCCGTTGAGGTAGCATTTCCGACTCTGGGCATCAATATTTTTATGATGTCCCCAAATGACCTAACACCATGAAGAAGCACAGCTTAAGGTATTTCGCAAGAGTCCTGGTACCACTTGTGAAAACACCATGCTTCTGATCTAGGCTTGGAGAAAAGACTAGAAAGATGCCAGGAAGGGTAAGGGACCTTCCTGAAGCATGAGCTTCCTTCCTCAGGTGGGACCCTTAGTGTGTAGCATCAGAAAGACCTGTGCCTGAAACTGCTCAGGCCTAGAAGCAGGAGTTCTAGAATCTGACTGGAGGAAGGAACTGATGAGTGAGACTCATTTTAATATAGAGCTCAGCCATCAGGCGTGGGGCCTGGCCTAGGTGGACAGGAATCCAAACCAGCATCAGGCAAGATGGTTCCAAGCACAGACCCAAGACAGAGGTTGAATAGACTAGGGGTTGATAGTCATAGGTTAATCATGTACAGGAACACAGTTTTTAGAAAGGCTGAAATCGAGTGCACATACAAGGATGCAGGTCCAGGGTCTATGGGGTGGGTAAGGGTGGCACATGGCAGCAATAATGCTGATGCTGGTAGAAGATGTGTGGATTGATGGAGCTGGCATTGTATGGTGATAATTTTATGATGGTTGAGGTAGTACTGATGACCCGGCTCCTGATAATCATAATATGCAGTGTAACAGATGACCTTGACACTCCTGACGTAGGTCATATGGCATTATTCCTTGCATTCCTGTAGGTCAGAAGTGAGCTTCACTGGGTCCCCAGCCAAGGGCCTCTCAATGCTAAAACTGAAGTACAGTGAGGTTCAGTTTCTTGCTGAGGGACCTGGGAAGACATTTGTTGATGGCTGAACCCAACATTCAAATTGATTGGGCTAAGATTCCTCTTTCTTAGAGGCTGTTAGCTAGGGATGATGTTTTGCTCTAGAAGCCTCTGATATCCCTTCTTCGTGTGTTTTTCCATATCGCTTCCATTAGCAAAGGCAGGCTGAGTCTTGCTGTATTGACTTCCCTCTCTCTGTCCAATATCTCTTGCCCATGAGGCTAGATTTGACTCATTGGAGGTCTTCACTGGAAGGGCACTTGCAGGATCCCCTTCTCTGTGGTGCGTATACAGGTCCTAGAGATTGAGGCATGACCTCTTCAGTGGGAAAAGTCACTTTTTAGCAGTGATGCTGAGAGGATGGCCTTGTTAGTGGCAAAGGGGCCTTTTCATTTTGACATAGGATCCTGAGGTGGAGCTGGAGGGTGCAGGGTGCTACTGGATCAGATTCCTACCAGCTCAAGAACAGAGTGTGACAGCTTGCTAGAGCAGTACTGGAGGTCAAACAGACTAGTAAGGGCTGGGCTGCAGGTAGAGAAACACATAGTGCAGCAAAGGATTAGAATAGGGCTAGACTCGGATCCTTCATAGTCTGTCATGTCCTCCACCCCATGTAGTGAGAATAGCTTGTGTATTGTATGGATGTATCATCTATAAATTATAAATCCTAGGGCCTATAAGAAGGGGAAGAATAGAAGGTGGGACATCCAGTAGGCAGAAAGAATTCTGGGAGACAGCCAAGTGTGGGAGATTCCCCCAGGAAGATGTGGCAGGTAACCAGCCACATGGCACATTGTAGATCAGAATAAATGGGGTAATTTAAGTTATGATCTAATAAAACAGAAGAACCTAGCTATATGGCCAAGGTATTTGTAAATATATTTTGAGTCTGAGTCTTATTTCTGGGAGCATGGGGCTGGGAGGAAGAACCGACATAACTTCTACAACCCTCCATGCCCTTCTGCCAAGCTGGCCTGTGAGCTCCTGAGGGCAGTGCTCGTTCTTTCTTCCCCCTGGATCACAGGGAGAAAGGAAAACATGGTGGGAAGACTGTGGTTGTCGAACACTACTGTTTAGTTAAACACTTATTATCTAACTGAAATTCACAGATCTTACTTTACTTGTGAAGAAGCTGAAGCATGGGTAAGTTGGGTGACTTGCCGAGCACACACAGCTAGTATTCTGCAAAGCTGAGTTTGAGCCCAGGCTGCTTCTCTCTGCATCAGTGTGAATGCTCAACAGAGCCCAATTCACCAGTGACTGACAGGGAGCAGTGGGCAGCTTTCTACCTCCCCGCCACGTGGCTTCTCTGATCTGCTCTGGAGTTAAACAAATGGTAGGTGGCTGCCCACAAGATGACCGTTCCTCTGTAATCCAGCCTATAGCTGTATTTCCTGGATTCAGCCTGTTTCAGGTAGATTTTCTCTGGACTGAAAACGTGAAGTAGACATTGTGTTTGGCTGTAAATCCTGGGAGAAAGATGGAAGGGAGAATTAAATAGTTAATGTTGTTCCCACAGAAGGCTCCCCCATTCCCTCCTGCCCAATGTGTGTGTGTGTGTGTGTGTGTGTGTGTGTGTGTGTGTGTGTATCCCTGCCTCTGGCAGCTACCTCAGCCACTCCAAGGCTGGCTGGCACTCATTATGGAAGGCAGACTAAGAGGCTGCTGCTGCTTCCCCTAGCTCCAGGCTGCAGCCCAGCATCCTTGACCAATTCCTGCCCCCTGCCCTGCATTCAAAGGCCACAACCCCCATCATGGCACAACTAAAACTCGCCAGAGGGCTGTCTTTTCAAGTGAGGTGTCTCAATTTTGTCCTGATTATTTTAATGGTCTAGAGACTGTTTCGGAAGACAATCTGTTTGTGGATGGTAAGCTAAGCCATTGCATCGGGAGTGGATGGACTGGAGATGAGGGTCTTGCATCACAATAAAGCAGAGCTCTTGTTGTTTTGATGTTGCTTTAATTTTAAGTCATCTGCACAGGGTGGTTTGGCTTGGAAGAGAGGACATTCACGCTGCTTCTCCCTTACCGAGGCTGCTGGATCTTTTATTACAGAGGAAATGGAAACCTCGAGGTGGAGGTGGAAGGTGGGTTGTTCCAGGTCATACTGTTGGAATACAAGGGAAGATCCCAGATTGGAAGGGTGTTCTCAGGTCAGGCTACTTTCCTGTGAGGAAGGAAGAGGGGCAAATGGCCATTTGAATCTGAAGAATATGGAGGGAAGGAAAAGGGAAGAGAGAGGAGTAAAGGGGGAAGGGAAAGACAAGAAGCAGAGGGAAGAGAGTAGAGGAAAGGGAAAGGGGGCATGGAAAAAGAAAGAAAATAGAAGCAGAGGGTAAAGAGTACTGCTGGATAGTTTTATGTCAACTTGATACAAGCTAGAGTTATCTGAAAGGAGGGAACCTTTGAAAAAAAAGACCTCCATAAGATCCAGGTGTAAGGCACATTCTTAATTAATGATTGATAGGGGAGGGCCCAGCCCACTGTGGGAGTACCATTCCTTGGAATGGTTGGTCCTGGGTTCTATACAAAGCAGGCTGAACAAGCCATGCAGAACAAGCTAGTAAGCAGCACTCCTCTACGGCCTCTGCATCAGCTTCTGTCTCCAGGTTCCTGCCCAGATTCCCTTAGTGATGGACTCTTACCTGGAAGTGTAAGGTGAAATAAACCCTTTCCTCTCCGACTTACTTTTGGTCATAGTGTTTCACCAGAGCAATAGAAACCCTAACTAAGGCAAGGTAGAAGGAAATTGAGGTGCGAGGGGCAGGGAAGAAGGGAAAAACAATGGGAGGTGGGGAGAAGGGGGGAGAAGATGGAAAGGAGAAGACTAGAGGCAAAGGAGAGTGAACCCACAGAACACATGGTGTTGTGGATTTCTCAAGGAAGTTCCATAAATAGAGCCCTGAGCTCTTGAGTGACAGGGGGCAACTCTGTGTAATCAGAATAAACAACAATGAGTTTCAGAAAAGTCCCCCCTCTCCCATAACATCCCAATGCAGAGCCCAGATCAGTCACTTGTGAACCAGAACCCAGACTGAGACTCATAAACCTGGATGAAACAAGCAATGATGGCATCTAAAAGTCTGGAAGGCCAAGAGAGCTAAGATAAGAGTACTGCAGGAGAAGATGAAACCACCCAACCATCCAAAGCACATAGCTGTCAGGTCAACTATATCCTGTGGCCCAAAGATCACTGGATTCAGAAACCCAGGCAAACACACCTATAAAAACAATGACTAACAATTAGGCTGCTAACATTAGGGTAGTAGACTTATTGTGCTCTCGGAGTCTTTGTTTTGTAGTTGTTTTGGTCCAAATATGGAAATGGTAACATAAGCTGGCATCTAGTCCCCAAGCATCCTCACAGCTTCCATCTCATCTTCCTGGAACCTGGGACTGGTCCATGCAGATGAAAGAGCCTGGAGAGACAACTGACCCAGAGGAGGCCAGGGCCCAGCAACTGCAGATGGAGGCAACTCCTGAGCAGATCAAGTTGGACCATTCCAGCCTGCCAGCAGGATCACAGCACAACACAAAACCCTGGCTGTTTGAAGCCACTGTGCTTTGAGATAGTTCACAAGACAGCAGTAAATAACAGAACAAAGAGATACATTTCAGAGTCTCCTTCGGTTCTGATAAACTAAAGTGTTCCACTTTGTGATAAATAACGTATGCTCTAAAATTTAGGAAAGCGAGTGGAATTCTTTCTCTCTCTGTGCCCAGCCTTGCACTTACTTAAAAGCGATGTGTTGAATTGGTATAGATTTTCAAATACCATAAGATGAAGAAAACAAAACCCAGAGGACTGGGAAGACGGATTTGTATGAAGAGTGCTTACCTTACAAGCATGAACACTTAAGTTCAAAACCCCTAGAATCCATGAGGAGTGAGGGTGGGAGGACTGTAGTATACTTGAAATCCCTGTTCTGCAGAAGAGGAGGCAGGCAGAACTCTGGGTTCTCTGGCCAGTTAGTCTCACCTCCTCAGGGAGTTTCAGGACAGTGAGAAACCTTGTCTCCCAAGAAAGATAGCCAATGCCTGAGAAATAGCATCTATGGTTGTTCTCTGACTGTGCTGACTGTGCCACATATGTATACCTGTACACATATGTGTACCTATAACTACATGAACATGCATGTACGCACACTCAGAATTGCCTTCTGCTTGGAATTTCAGTTCATTTCCCCCAGGTAAATGCTGTGTAAGTTTCTTAAGCTCTTTTGAGTCAGGATGGGACTCTGCTCATGTTTGCAAATCTATAGCTATATCAGTACTTCTTTATATGCATAGCAACTGTTTTGCAGTCCCCCCATCCCCCTTAATCATTATCTCAAACAAAAAGCATGTTGAATTTACTTCATAATAGATATATTTATTTTAGAGCTATAAGAACCTGTCTTAGTTACCTTTCCTGCTGGTCTGATAAAATGTCCTGACAAAAGCAACTTTAAGAAGGAAGGGTTTAGTTTGGGTCTCAGTTCAAGCGTGGTGGGGGAAAAGATGTCCAGAGCAGTGGTTGGATTGTGTCTACAGTCAGGAAAGAGAGTGTATTAAATGTCAGTGCTCCTCTGGTCTTCTCCAGTTTTCACAGTTCAGGATCCTAGCCCAGGGAATAGTGCTACCCACAGTTGGTAGGTCATCCAACCTCAATTAACCTAATTAAGATCATCTTCCATAGACATTCCTGGAAACACATTTCCCAGGTGGGATTGGACCTCATCAAGTGTCAGCTGAGGCTAACCATCACAGGTTGGTTTTTTTTCTGACAACTGTAACTATATCTGTCGTTCACTATAACACTGTCCCATGTGAGAGTCCCAATACCATGCAGGTTGGTCACGTTCTCATCTTACACAGGAGAAACTGAGTTTGAAATAACCTGAACACGTGCCAGCAGCACAGAGCTAATGAAAAAAATTTTTTTCAGCTTAAATGCATTAGCATTCCACAGGGACCCAAGACATGGGCAAAGCTGAAACCAAAGACAACGCTAAGAAAATCACATTACAAAGAAATTAGAGAGTTCTAATTGTCTCAGTCACTGTTTTCTCTGTGGTCATAAAAGGATGGCTGATCTCTAAAATGCAAGATTCCAAAAGTACAAAGATGTGGGCTTTTGTAGAAATTCCAGCACAGCCTTGTAGGGAGGGTAGTAGTGGTGGGTTCTGGGAGCTGGGAAGATACTGCTTCACTTCATAGTCTTGCCCTTGGCCTCATGAAGCAGAGATGAGCCATACATAGCCAGATGGTACCCCAGGGGATCACACGTAATGTTCCTTGGCCTGGATTTTTCAGCTGGGGCTCAGCTGTGGGAACATCGCTTCCTCTGTGAGACATAGCAGTAAACTAAGGCATTGGTGGTGTATCCTGGGATGCTGTCGGGAAGCTGAGCTATTCTGAAGGTTTAGACTGGAATCTGTCCTTCCACCTTATGGACAAGATTCTATCACTCCACATCCTAGTCTCAGTTTTAACTGGAAGAAGAGGATGATGGGGTAAAGGAAGTACTAACTGCTCACTTCTACATGCCTGTCAAGTCTCACAATGGGTATGCAGACCTTTTAGCATCATTTCAGATATGAAGAAGCAAGTTTCAGGGGCCCTATAAGCCTCCAGATATTGACCAGCTTAGCAGCAGGGTGTTCTGGGATCCTATGTGTGAAACTGATTGCTTGTTGCTACCTATAGCCATATCTGAAGCTTCGGAGCAAAGCATGCAGGAGCCTGCAGCTCAGGCTTCCAGATTAGAGACAAAAGCTGTAGAGTCCATTAGAGCATCCTTTATTCCATGTCCTGCATTCTGTCCAGGGAGCAAATACAACACAGCCAATGAATGTCTTTAGCTCCTAGATTTGGAGCCTAGTGCTGAATCCAAGTCCTAGGAATATTGACAGATAAGTGGGAAGATGTCACATGATATTTCAGGACTCAGGCTGGACCACCCAGTTCACACCTGGGGATTTGAACATGGTAGCCATGTAAGATATTGACCAAGTTTAATGTTGGTCAATCTCTGTGTCTTGGTTTCCCTGTCAGTAGAAAGAGGGCTAAAAACGGCACCTATTTCATGAGGCTACTGAAGGCATAAACAAGTTGATTTGCATAAAGAGCTGCAATCACTGCCTAGTACATAATAAGAAAATGGAAGCTGCTTTTATTTCCTATCAAGCTGTTTGAGTCTGTCAGCCACGAACCGAGACTAACTCCCAGAGAGGAGAAAAAGAAGGGGAAAGTTCCCTGTACAAAGCTAGGTCTCCAGAGTTACTTACTGGAGAATAGTCATTCTCTCTGCTATCACCTTGCCCAACACCCTCTGGTCACAAAAAGTCTCACACACTTCTCACTCAGGCATAGGGGGTTTCAAGGGTAGAGAACAGGGGGCTCTTCTCCCCAGGTCTGCAGAGCTGCCTGCGTATGCATGTCTACTTTTAGCGCTGTGCTAGGAATACATCTTGGAAGGGTACCTTGCAGGAGCCAGGAAGGCAACATTCTGGCTACCCAACACTACCCTCCATCCAGCCTCAGGAACAGCAGCATCTTCTCCCTATGGACATGAAGGCTTCTCGGTCAAACTGTCCCTCAGCTTACCCTGGGATCCTACTGCTAGTGGTCACTGACTTTGCCCAGAGTTCCTAAGCACATCTGATTCCATCAGATCTGACTGTCTACCTCTTCATCAGGACCTTTGCCCCAGGGACTGGAGACAGGCCACATGGTTAGTTATTTCCAGGAGGTTGCTTCCAGACTTAAAGGAGGGGAGATATATCTTCTGGAGCCAAGTGGTGGATGGGGGTGGGGAGGATAGTGCCCTGGGAAAATGGTGCTGCCAGTTGTCATGACAACTGTTGCTAGATGTCACCAGGAATCCGCATTAGAGATTGACCTTCCCAGAGGAGGAAAAAAATAATATGCTTTGAGTGGGATTGTTTTTCTTCGGTTGAGCTAGTCTCGCCAATCCATCATTCCATTCATCTGTCTATCCACCAACTCACCCACTCAGCCACTTATCTCTCTGTCCATTCATCTATCCACTCAAGTGTTTGTCTAATGCTGTCTGTTTACTAGGACTACTGTGGGTCTCTGGGAATTCATGGATAATGCGATGCTTGTCCTTAAATGATCAAATCAGAAAAAAAGAGGAAATGCAAATATAAGAAAATATTTCTGGACAGGTTAGTAGATTAAGGTACTTTGAGCCAAACCTGATGACCTAAATTTGATTCCCAGGACCTACAGTATTGAGGGAGAAACCCAACTCTTGCAAATTGTCCTTGGACCTTCAGATAAATGCCAGGGTTGGCAGGGGTGAAGATGCCTGGGATGGAGAAGTGAAGCATAGGTATGTGTGATGACTGGAGTCATAATCTTGAGATCCAGGAGCATTTGGAGGGTCCTTCGATGTCAACTGAGAAGAAACACTCCAGGAGGGGACAAGGAGCCAGGAGAGGGCTAACTATAAGGGGAGGTGGAAAACAAAAGGCTGTTATACAAGGAGTAGAAGTACATTTATCTTGGCAGTGAGAAGGCTCTTTCAAAGCACTGCAGAGACTTCTGTAGAGTAGGGAATAGAGGCTGTAGAGTTCAGAGAGAGTGGAGGTGGGGGCCATGGTGTTAACCTCTCTTCAGGAAGCTTAGAATGAAGGGAGCGGAGGTGTAGGGACCGGGTGGGAGAGGAGGGTTCTTCAGTAGGGAACTTGAATGCATTCTGGGGATTAAGGGAAAGCTACTCAGAAGAAAGTGACAATGGGCCACAGATGGGACATGCAGAAGTGGCCAGTGTTACCAGAGACTCAGCTCTGTAGCTATAGGGTTAGTTACTGTGGGCCAGGGGCACACTTCATATCTCTGAGTTTCCAGCACATGTGGAGGACAGGTTTGGGAGCAGTTATGAGGAGGTGACAATTTCAAAATGGAAGAGCCATGGTGTGTTTTTCTCTGTGTGTCTGGATCTATGTTTCTCTGTGTGAGTTTGTATGTATGTATCTTCAGTCTGTGACCTTGAATGGATCTATGAATGTGAAGGTATCCCTTTGTGAGGTGAGTCAGGGCAGCAGGAGTGTTTAAGACTTTTTGTACCTCTAACCCTGGTGTGTGTGTGTGTGTGTGTGTGTGTGTGTGTGTGTGTGTGTGTGTGTTGGTGTATGTCTATGGGGTGTGCCTGTGCCTTTTTCTCTGGGTGCTCATACCTGTCCATGTGTGTATCTTGTGTGGGATGACAGCAGAGAGTATGTGCCAGAGTTGGGAAGAGTTGGAGACCCTTCTACCCCAAATCATTCCTGTTGCTCAAGAAAAAGAACCACAATCTGCTTAAATAGAGCACTTGACTCAAGATCTCAGAGAATAGAGCTAGAGAAGCCCACTAATAAGTAATAAGCATGAACACCTGAGCTTGAGTCCTCAGAACCCACCTAGAAAGACAGGTGTAGTGTCATGTGCTTCATCTTAGTATCTGAGATGTAAAGAGTATGAATCCACCAACCAGCCTAGCTTGACAGGTGTCTTTGTAAAGGTTTTACTGCTGTGAACAGACACCATGACCAATGCAAGTCTTATAAAGGACAACATTTAATTGGAGCTGGCTTACAAGTTCAGAGGTTCAGGCTATTATCACCAAGGTGGGAGTATGGCAGCATCCAGGCAGGCATGGTGCAGGAGGAGCTGAAGGTTCTACATATTCATCTGAAGGCTGCTAGCAGAATACTGGCTTCTAGGCAGCTAGGATGAGGGTCTTATAGCCCACACCCACAGTGACACACCTAGTCCAACAGGGCCACACCTCCTAATAGTGCCACTTCCTGGGCCAAGCAGATTCAAACCATCACAACAGGCAAACTCTGGGCCAATGAGAGACCTTTGTCTGAACCAACTGGGAAGGACCTGGGAACAATACCAGAGTTTTTCCTCTGGTTTCCATATGCATAAGCACACCTGTGTACCTGTACACAGGAATACACACACACACATACTGAGAGAGAGAGAGAGAGAGAGAGAAAGAGAGAGAGAGAGAGAGAGAGAGAGAGAGAGGATCCTAGAAACAGAAGAACCAACTGCTCTGTTCATTCCCTGATCTCCATGTGTGTGCCCATTGTGAATACAGTTGTGCAGAACTGGACCCAGAGGTATCTTCAGAAGGGAAGGCCATTGGAAAGGTGAGACTTGTTGGGCTCAGCAAGATGTGTCACCCAGAACTACCTGGGTTATGTAAAAACTGCCCCATCTGACCTGAGGCCCAGTTCTAAATGGGTAGACATTGCCCTGAAGCCTATTTTCATTTGGCCCTGAATCCTGAGAAATGGCTGGCACAAGAGGGATGACCAGGTAAGGAAGGCTATACTGCCTGGGAGCTGAAAGATGGACCATCCCCCATGCAGGACAGGAATCAAAGCCTACCTGAGATAATTTCTCTCTACCAGCTGGCCAGAGCTGGCTGAAGCTGGTATCACAGCTGCAATTTCACTTCCTCCTGTGTGTCTTATTTTGCCATCTAATTTGGTGACAAATCAAGGTGATTTGTAGGGAGCAAGCCTGTATTTAGTGTGACATTCTCATCCAGAATGCTAGCTGTGTGCACACCGTTACCCTCACTCAGTGGATGTCTGTGGAAGCAGAACAGAACTAAAGGGGAGGGGGAGCCCCAGTACAGCCCAACTCCCCCAAATTAGGTCATTGTTACTGAGGTGGGAAAGAGCTAACTCAACTCAACTCCTAAGGCTGCTTCTAAATGATGACCAGGCATACCCCACCCCCACCACCACTGCAACAGAAGCCAGTGTGTGCTTTGGGTAAATGGTACTCACTTCCCCCTTTTCCTCTGAGCAACATTGTCTCATAGAAACAAAAGTATGCCTGTCATGTGATTTAAAAGTTTTTAAGAGACAACATTTTGAAAAGTTAAGAGAAAGGGCTAGAATGAGCTTCAATATTACATTTTACTTAATTCAATATACCCAAAATAATGTTATCATTTCAATATGCAATCAATTATTAATTCTTTTTTTATTCTGCCTAAGAAACTTGATGCATATTTTATACTTACAGACTTTCTCAACTTGAACTCAATACATTGTGAGCACTTGGAAGTCATGCATGTTTGGTGGCCTCCATATCATAGAATGCAGCTTGGAGCAGGGGCAGGGGCAGGGGCAGGGGCAGGGGCAGGGGCAGGGCAGGGGCAGGGGCAGGGGCAGGGGCAGGGGCAGGGGCAGGGGCAGGGGCAGGGGCAGGGGCAGGGGCAGGGGCAGGGGCAGGGGAAGGGGGGGTCTCTGATGTTGGTTCTGAGATGAAAGCTCTGGGCCTCAGCTTCCCCATCTGTGCAGTCAGGATGATAGTCTTGATTATTTTGATACCCTTGGAGTATTTTCAAGGTCTAAGAAATCAAACAACACACTGTTTCTCAGATCACTTGTTCTGAGAAGTAAGAAAACATAATTGCAAAATAGCACACTATGTAACTCATGTGCACACAATGAGTTTGTTTGGTGCACTCTAGAATGGCACATCTATCTGTTCAATCTGCTCTTTAAAAAATATCTACATTTTAGACCAAAACGAAGCATGAAACCTTGGCCAGATGTGCTTCCTACTCAAAGCCACCCCTCTTTGACCTCCAGTGTGATGACCTTTTACAGGAATGGCACTCCTCAAGGTACAGGATATAAAGGTAAAAGGGCCACTGCCTTCACACTGGGTAAAGAAAAAACAGGGGTACGAGAAGTTAACTTGGGGCTAGACACTGAATAGATGGCAGTACACTGTTGTACCCAAAGTGCCCAGGGAGTTTCTGGAACACTCTAAATAGAGGAACAGGGAGGAGGTGTCTCTAGAATGGGGACAAGGAAGCATGTGAAGGAAGGGAAGGTCTTTTCTGGGTCCCTGCTATAAACTTCTATCTAGTGGGTCCTGACAACTATGCCCTTAGCATTGGCAAGGCAGTACAGGCTTAGTTCCGGGGGTCACTCTATCTGTCCTTTTCATTTTCAGCCAGTTGTCACGTCTCTCTTTTCTGTCTTATCACACTGTATTTTGTAAGAGCTACTGTATGCATGGAAGCATGCCCACTTTGTTCTAGAACCATTTAAAATTCAGAATCTCCTTTCCTGGGAATTAACTTATTCTCCCCTTAGTCTTTAGCTTTAGTAAGATACATCTTGGCGATGTGGGAAAAGTATGAGATTTGAACAGCAAGTCCAGATCCTGATCAGCACACCTGGTAGACCATACTCCATCTCTTCATTCTGAATGTAGATCAGTTCCACAATAGGAACTCTGTTTAGCCCAGTTTGGTGTACAGGGTGAAGATGAACATTTGGAGTGATGAGATGCATATGTCTGTAATGTGGTATGAACATGAGAGTAACTATAATTCAGATCTCAGAGTGAGAAAGCTTTCTACAGACGCTCTGGCATCCCCCTGAAAAGGGGAAGTGCAAGGAAAACCCAGAAGCAGACACAGCTCTCAGATAGGCATGGTCTGGAAGCAGCAGGATGCAGTTTGGAAGCCATGTTGATGTGTACTGGACAGAACACTGGGCTAGCATCAAAAGCATACTACAGCTATGTTCCAAATTCCATGGCCCTGGGCTTGTTCCCCTTCTCTGCTAAGGTTGAATGAAAGTGGACGTCTTATTTTATGTGAATGAGTGTTGTGTCTGCATCCATTCTGTGCACAGTTTGCATGCCTGGTACCCAAGGATGCCAACAGAGGGAGTCGGATCCTATACCTTGGCACTGGAGTTACAACCAGTTGTGAGCTGTCATGTGGGAGCTGAGAATCCAGCCCTGATCTTCAGGAAGAACAGTTAGTGCTTTTAACCGTTAAGTCATCTCTCCAGATTCCAAGGCTTTGGCCTTTTTAGCACCACCTTGTCTACAGCACAAAAGGCACACATTGGCTCTTACAGTATAAAAAAAAGCTACCTGCTTATTCTGCCTGATTGAGCCATGGCTAGGCTGGCCCAGCCGTCAAAGAGCATGAATTTCCATTCACTTGGCAGGCATTTCCACTCCCTGGGGCAAGCAGCTTAGCAATTGCAAAGATGCTAGAACTTGACTTTGGCAGTGGGTGAATTCAAAGGCTCCCTGATGCAGCTCATCTTTCTATCCAAAGTTGTCCTTTTTGACAGGTTGGCAAAGGAGTATCCCAACTTCAATGGGAGACTCGAGTTTTAAAGCCAGTTTTGGTGCTGCCTGGTCTGTCGTTCCTGCTTTGGCTGATCCCTTGCCATCTCTGGTGTTACTTTCCATGAAATGACACTGTTTGCTTCGATTATTTTAAAGTGTCCTTTGCCCTTTGGTTGTCGGCATCTTTTCAGTAAGGCAAGTTGAAATCAGGAGAAGAAGGGATCTGGCTGGTGGCCCAGTCACATAAGCAGCCTGTTTGTTGCTGTAAAAATTAGCCACTGAATGGCCCAGATGTTTTAGCTGCCAGCAGTAAGAAAGCCCCTATGACCACAGACCTTGAACAAATTTCAGGCTATTCAGACATTTCTCTCAAAATAAACAAAAACAATGAAAGAGGCATAGACCAATAAAAAGACACTTATGGAGTTCCTGGTAGATGCCAAGGGCAGGAAGCTGTTGGCTGCACTGTCTCACTTTATCTTTTAGTATTGGGCTTAGACATCATATTTTAAAGGTGGGTCTCTCCCCTTAGAACCCCTAAAAAGGAAGTGTTTAGGAGCCCTATTTTCTGATGAAAAGTCTGAAGGTCAGAGCCATCACTCAAAACTCGGATTTAATTATGTCACTTTGCAGCTTAAAAATATGTCAACTCCTCTTCCTATTATACCCTCTGCTGCTCCCTCCCCTCCCACTCCCCACACCCAGCCCTGATCCCCTTGCATGTCACAGCGCTGGCCTCTGCTACACACACTCCAGGCTGCATCTGTGAACCTTTGCACATTTTTTTTTTCTTCCCACAAGGCTCTCTGCAGCCCTTCAGCTGGATGGCTCCTTCAAATCCTCAAGCCTTCAGCTTAAATGGCATCTCCTCTGAGAAGCCTCTTAGGAGAATCCTAAGTAATCCCCTTCTACCAATTAGTTTTCATTACAGCACCAGTTGCATTCTTCCTACCATGTTCCACAATTTAAACTTCTTATTCAGTTGCTGGCTCATTCAGTTAAACTCTGTCTTTCCCACCTGACTATAGACTCCAGGATAGAGGAAGATGTGACTTCTTATGCATCTGCAGGTACTTGGTAGGTAACACAGTACACGGTATATGCACATGTGCAGAGGTGATGTGCCGAAGAGCCTTGCTGACATGAAGAAGTCCGAGGTAAAAGTCCTTGCTCCTAAAGACCTCACAGACTTTTGGGGAGGTTGCTGTATTGCTCAAACTTTTGCATACCTGTTCTAAAATTCATGACATCAAGAACTTGAGGGAGGACAGATGAATTCTGTCTCATAGTTTCATTGTGGAGGGAAGGCCACAGTGGAGTGGCGTGGCTCACATCCTCACAGCCAGGAAGTATCAAGAATGTCTGTGCTCACAGGTTCTCTCCTTTACAGACTTTTACTCTATCCAGCTCCCAGCCTATGCTATGGCAATCACCAACATTCAAAGTGTCTTTCTACCTTGGTTAATTCTTTCGAAACATCCTCATAGACACTCAAACATGTATCTTGTTAACCTAAGAGGCTCTTCTGAATCCAGTGAAGTGGACAGAAATTTAGGTATATCTAGCCTATACGCTGTCAGACTGACACCCAAAACATCTCCTTAAAACCCCAGCATTTCACTCAGCCTCTCCCAAAGGGATCATGTCTATCTTATAATGGTAAAGGCCTTCAGTCTATCCTCAAAAGTCTCCATGGTCTTAACAATCCCAGCATTGTCCAAAAGTTACGGGTCAGAATCCCTTGAGACTCAAGGCAAATTCTTAGCTATGAGATAAAAAACAAACAAACAAAAAAAAAAACAAAACCAGAAGCAAGTTAAGGACATTCCTAAACACAATCAGTGAAGATAAATATTTCCATTTCTTACCAGAGGAATGGGTGCTTAGCAAGGAATGATGCAATCAAAGCATGGACCAAGACCTAACAGGGAAAACGTTAAATCCTGAAGCTCCATGTCAGTATCAGAAGCCTGAGATGGCTTGATGTTACTTCCGCTGAGTTTAGGTTCTCCCTCTGTGCATCATCATCATCAGTAGGCTACATGGCCTTTTTCCTTGGTCCATTTCTACTTACTGTCTGCTTGTCTGTAAATAAGAACCACATTTAAAAAACAAAAACTGTTGCATGATTGTTGCCAGCTTGATCAGTAGTTGAGCTCCCTTGGACTTGGAGTGGAACAGTCTAGGTGCCAGGGGACTAAGAGACCCAGTGACTCTAGGGAACCTTAGAAGTGAATGGAGGAAAAGATGAAGAAGGCCAGGGTCTGAACAGAGGTTAGGTAAATGTATGATAAAACCATCCATGAAAATTAAAGAACTTCCATGTTCTTAGGCAAGAACAGCCAGTAGGTTATGGGAGAGTCGATTGGACTGTATTTACAGCCCCACCCACACCCCACAGAGAGCACTGAGTAGATCATGTATCAATATCATGCATAAATATCGTAAAAGCCTGATGGCTTCCTCTATATATCTGCTATAGTTCCTAATTCATCACAGGGATATCCACATAGGAAGATGAAATATGGTAGCCTTGGAACCTCTGCCTCCCTGCTCCATCTCCCCGATGTGGCCATGCTTAAGGTTAACTATCATGTATGGGATTTGTTCCTGTGTAAAAACGAGATGAGAAGTTTTCAGATATAAGAGGATATTGTATGAGCAAAAGAGTAGGTCTCAAAGGGATCTTGAAAACATCATCCATTGGTATCTCTTTATCCAGGAGGGGACAAATTTCCACCTTTATTCCGACATAAAATCTTCATGTTCCTTTCCCTACTTGACAGAGGAAATCACCTGAAAGTAGCGTGAGCATCTTTTGTGAGATCACGGGAAAGACTGAATCCCAAATCAGATCTCTCTGACTCCATAGTGTATGTGTCCTCCACCTCAGCACCGTATTGCTCCTGTGCAGGAAGGAGAAAGAGCTGAGAAATAGAGAAGGGTTTGCTGGAAGCAAATTAACAACAAAGCAAGGTCAGCCAGGTTTCCTAACTCCTTCTGTAGCCGAAGATCCTGGGCTGCTTGTAATTAACATCCATTCTGTGTTTGTCCTTCTATGAGTGATGTGGTCAGAGCAGGTGGTGGCTGTAGGATATAAAAGCCTTATTTCTTGTTCCCAGAAAGCTTATGATTGCTCTGCCAGTGGTCATCAAGTAACTCAGATGGAATGCCTTCCTTTCTCTCCTGTCTTCATCTTCCACACCCCATGCCTTCTCCTTTTGTCAGCTGGGCATGAGATCTAAGAAGAGAAACCACTCAACAAAGTCTCACTGGAAAGGTTCTTGGAAAAGTTATCATCAGAAAACCAGAACAGGTTAGAATGAACAGGGCAATGTTTCAGGAAGGCTCCTATTGCAGCAATCACCTCATTTGCCACCACTGCTCTGTTCATCACAGGTATGAAGTTTCTTGGTTGTAGTGAGATGAAGTCATTACTAGAACCACAGGCAGAACAAAGGAGATAAAAAAGAGTTGCTGTCTGGCAAGTGTGAGATGTGCAGAAACAAGGCCCAGACTTGAGCCAATATTTGCCTCACACAAAGGCACAGGTCAGACCTAACTCACTCCATGGGGTTAAAATACAGTGTTCTAGAGGAGCAGGTATCCTGGACCTACAGAGACAAGGTATTTATAATGGTATTTATAATGGCTAGCTGTTGGGCCTTAGTCAAGAGTTTCTCTTCTGTGATTTTCCTCATCTATAAATGGTAAGGAAACATTCATCTGTAGCGTACATAAATGAACACTTGCCAAGCACCCAGCCTTGATTGAGCTATCACTTAATTGCAACGGAGATAATGATGATGATGGTGATGAAGACTGATCACAGCCTGCCATTCCTTCTGGGTATCTCTGGAAAATGAAATATCTTTGACTCCCACCAATATGCTTTAGGTTATGACAGTCATGGGATGGGTGGAATGAGTGAGAGAAAGATGACTCATTAATATTTAGCTCCTGTCCTGTAGCATCTATTACAATAGGCTAATTTGCATAGGTTTCTTTTCATTTATTTCTCATAAGAAGCCTTTGAAAAGGGATTTATTCATATCTTATGAATGAAAAAAATGGAGGCCAGAGAGGTTAAGTTGCTTGCTCAAAGCTACATAGAGATTAATTTCCAGAGCCAAGGTTTGACCCTAAGACTAAAGGCTATCTCTGTTATGGACTGGATGTCTCATGAAGGAATGTGGAATGTGATCCCTTGGTTTCTGAACTGTGAGGGTTTTTTTTTTTCTACTGAAACATGCCAAAATAAACCCTGCCCCAAAACAATCCCAGCAAAGGAGACATGAACAGAAGCTCCAACAATTGTGCCTGGACCTGTTTTTGACATCCACATTCATTTCTTCATTTATTTTGTTATTATTCACAGATTTGCATTAGTGTTCATTGAACCAGACTCTACTTTTGGCCTTAGGGGTAGAAAGAAGAAAGAGTCTAATGAAATTAATGGCAGCCAGCAGTGCTGTGTGTGTGTGTGATATGCCCTTTGATAAGTGTAAGTCATAGGTTGTATGTGGATGAATTCATCAGTGTCCAGCTGGGAGAGAAAAGTCATCCCCAAAATTTTCAACAAAGGGAATTCGATCAAAAGAATTATTAGTTCAGAATAATGAATTGTTCACTAGATAATGTAAAGGACAGGGAGGGAATAAGTTATTACAGATACAGTCGCTGCAAAGGCAGCTGGCATCTGCAGAACTGAAAGAAGAAAATGAAGATGTCAGAATTTGTAGAAACTTAGAGGAGAGACCCTGCAGAGCCCAATCTAAGGCTCCTGAGGAAGGGGCTCTTTCCTAATGGGTCAATTGTCCTGAACTTGGAAGAGGGAACCTGTGAGAATTTCGGAGAAGGAACCACCAGTCACATAAAGCTGATATTTCTGATGGAATACAAGATATGTGATAGGAAATGTGTAGAAAGCTGACTGGACTAGACATCATTGATTGATGGAGCTGCAAGATGGATAATGCTGGCAGAAAGAGGAAGCACATGGTGTGCTCACAGGAAACAAACTAGAGGATGCAAATCACTTCTTCCTTGTTATCCTCTTCAGTTCCTCCTATTGGCCAAGCCCTATGGAAACACCAGCTGCCAAGCAGAGATGTGATTCTCAGGGTAAAATCACAAGGCAGCCTATAGCAGAGTAGGATCCTGCCACATGTGACATCTGACCTTTTATGTCTGGGTTATTTTACTTAGCATCAGAGTCTCCAGTTCCATTCCTTTAATACAATGATAGGATTTTATTCTTAATGGCTAAATGAAATTGCATATATTATTTGTTCATCTACCTATAGGATATTATTCTGTAACTTGGCTGCTGTAGGCAGTGCTTGCGATGAGCCTAGGTGCACATGTATCTCTATGCTGATTTTGATTCTTTAAAGTATATGCCCAGGAGTAGTCTAGCTGGATTAAACTAGCTGAATCAAACAGTAGTGCTTGTTATTTGTAGTTTTGAGGACACCCAGTGCTGATTTCCACAGAGGCTACAATATGTAGTTTATATTCCCAAAAATTTATGTTTGAGGATTCTCTGTCTCTCTGTCTCTGTCTCTTTGTCTCTCTTTGTTTTCTCTCCTCCCTCTCCCTCTCCCTCTCCCTCTCCCTCTCCCTCTCCCTCTCCCTCTCCCTCTCCCTCTCCCTCTCCCTCTCCCTCTCCCCTCTCCCTCTCCCTCTCCCTCTCCCTCTCCCTCTCCCTCTCCCTCTTTCCCTCTCTCTCTCTCTCTCTCTCTCTCTCTCTCTCTCTCTGTCTCTCTCTCTGTCTCTCCTCTCTCTCTCTCTTCTCTCTCTCTCTCTCTCTCTCTGTGTGTGTTTTGAAATCCTCTTCAGTTTTTACTCTTGACTATTTCCTTGAAGATAGCCATTCATTCTGACCGAGGTGAGAAAGAAACCCAATATAATTTGACATGCATTTCCCTGATGGCTGAAAGTGTTGAGCAGTTCATTCATTCATTGGTCATTTATACTCCTTTTGGTAAGTGTTTATTCAGTTCATTTGATTGTTTATTAACTAGATTATCCATTCTATTGAATTATTAAGTTCTTTATATGTTATGAATGTTAATATTCTGTTCAGTGAATAGCTGATTTTCTTCCATTCTCTAGGCCTTCTCTTCACTCTCTTCCTTGTTTTCTTTGCTGTATGGAATTATTTTATTTGATACAAATCATCCTCAGATCTTACTTTTGTTTTCTGAGCTATGGGAGTCCCATTCTAATGAGAGCTCAGATCTTGAGTGACTTCAGGGAGTGTGCCCATTAAGCAAGGCATCCCTTTCAGAAGAGGGTCAGAGTTGTAAAGGATATAAGAAGGACTGAATCAAAGGAGGACAAACTGATGTTGATGACAGAAAAGATTGAAAGAGAAAGGGGATCCACCACCTCTCCTCTCACAGACACACCATGAACTGTTCATGTACAAAAGTATTTTCATTAAGACACAGGAATCCAGGTAAGAAATTATAGTACTCAGGTGAAGCACAGATATAAGAAAGGATTCACTACCATGGGCCAGAAGGACAGTTTCTCATGATGAATATTATGTCTTCTCAAGTACAGGTAGCATGTTGCAGAGGCTTTCCACATGGGAGAAGCCGAGTGAATGAACAACTTTGTTTTCCATAGATCCTAACCCCTAGACAAATCCATTGTAGCCAGTCTGCAGGTCTGCTCTCCCATACACCAGGCCTGCACACACAGCATTCGAAGCTTACCAAGTGGCCCCATAATCTAGGCTTTTTCCTGTGAAAAGTCTAAAGCATTCCTCTCATGGATCCCATTATACTACCGAGAAGTGCTGGAAAGGCTAATTGATACGGACGTAACTTACTGAAACAGAGCTGTAGAGACTGGAAGAGGTGCCTGCCTCCTCATCAAAATGCAGACACCCACACTAGAGCCTGAGGGGCATGAGCAATCAGGCAGACAGACTACCACCAAATGAACAAAGGAGACACAGTGACTCACCAAATCCAGGATGCTGTAGATCTGCAGGCCGCCTGACAAGAGATCAGAACAGTCCTCCACCCCATCCCCAAATCCTGTAAGCTATGAAGGAAAAACTGATAGCCCAGAAGACTTAGGGGATGGTAACTAACAGAACAAATGAACAGAACTTTTGTGAAAGAGTCAGAGGAGCAGAGAAAGAGAAAGGGACAGGTTATCTTTAAAAAAGAAAAAAAATAGTAAATGAGGTAGACCTGGTGGCACAGTTACTCTGGGGGCTCATACAGGAACGTCTCAGAGTTCAAGACCTGCCTCAGCTACCAAGTGAGTGCAAGGCAAGTTTGGGCAACTTAATGAGATCCTGTCTCAAATTAGAAAGTAAGAAGCGAGCTGGGGTATCTTTTGATGTTTCAGCAGTTGCCCACTATGTACAAGGCCCTGGTTTTGATCGCCAATATATACAAATAAATGAATAAATGAGTAGTTAACTAAAATGATAGAAACTCCCTTAATCCAGACAGTGAAATTAGCTCACAGAGCAGCGAAGCCAGGGGCACCCCAAATTGTTCTAGAGTGGAGTGGTTTTCACAAATGCATTAGACTCAAAGATTCAAAGAGCCAAAGACAAAAAGAGTTGTGGAGGCATTAAGAGAAAAGCAATTTATCATAATATGTGAGGCGACATGGTCTGCATGTGATGTGTTCCCTTATAAGCTCATGTACTGCATTTGCACACGTGGTCCCTGCATGTCGGTGCTGTTTGGGGAAGTGTTGAGATCTTCTAGCAATGGGCCTTCACTGGAGGAAGTGGGTCACTAGGGGACAGGCCTTGAGGTTTTGTAACCTGGCTCCTGGTTCCTGTCCTCTCTGCTTCTTGATGGTCAGACATTCTAGCAGTAAGTCAAAAAGTCAAAAAAGAAAGAAAGAAAACACACACACCACAAACCAAAACCCGAAAAAGCTAAAAAACCAAAAATGCTATCCTTCCTTAAATGTGTTTCTTGTTGGGTGTTTGGTCTCATCAACAAGAGAATCAACTAATCCAACCTCAAAATATTAGCAGTTGATCTTTCCAGAAACCTGTAGGACAGGAGAGACTGGGATGGTATTTTCAAAATGTGGAAAGAAATACAATTGTCAGAGCGTGACTACTATGCCCAGAAGAGCTATGTTTCAGTAAAATGGAAGAGAAACTAAGACTTTCACAGGCAGGTGAATGCTGTGAGTGTTTACCACCGGGCCTGCTTGGCCAGAAACACTGGTGGGTCCTGTTCTTCACTGCAGAACGAAAGGGTTCTAATTAACATTAAAGTTAAAATGCATAGTAAATACAGTATTACAGTCAGCTTCAGAGCATTTGAGTACTGTAATGTAGCACATAGATCACTTCTATCACTAATGTGTGTTAAAAAGAGAAAGGCATTACAAATAGCTACACTTATAATAATTTGCAATCAAATAGATACTATATAAGAGTCTAAGTTGTGACATTAATAATATAAAATATGAGAAGAATTGTTACAATGTAGCATTTTGTAGTGGTTAAAGGAATTTGAAGTAAACTTTGTAAGACTGTGGACTGTGTGTGTGTGTGTATGTGTGTGGTGTGTGTGTGTGTGTGTGTGTGTATGTGTGTGTGCAAGTGTATGAAGGTACATGTAGAGAGGCCAAAAGTTAATGTCAGATGTTGTTTCTCAGTTGCTGTCTGCCTTGATATGATACATGTTCTGTCACTGGCCTGGGACTGACCAAGATGCCCAGACAAGCTGACCAGTGAGCTCCAGAGATCTGCTTGCCTCCATCTCCCAAGTGCTGAGATTACAAGTGTGTGCCAACACATTCATCCTCCAATGTGCAGGCTGAAGATGGAATTCAGTTCTTCACACTTGTGGCCAAGAATGTACTTTCCGAGCTGGCTTCTGGGCCCTGTTTCCGTGATGTTCTATGTAAGCCCCTGATAACTTGCAGTAAAGGCACATGACAAGAATCTAGCATACTACTGCAGCGACAATCCAATTCAAGAGTGACAGCAAGAGAGGAAGATGGGAACTAGAAAACAATCACAAAGCAATTATTATATGTCAACAGTAGTCAGGCATGGAAGCTCGTGCCTCTAATTCTCATATTTGAAAGGCAGAAGCAGGAAGATTGTCACAAGTTGGAAGCCAGCTTGAAGTATAAAGTTGGAAGCAGGCCACCCTGTTTCAAAACAAACAAAAATAGCAAACTTTAAACCCTCACTTAATACTACTTAAAATGTAAATATATTAACTATTCTTAAAAAAAAAAAAAAAAAAAAAGAGAGAGAGAGATAATGACTTAATGGATCAGAGAGCCTTCAGAGAACACCTTGTGCCTGTAAGGAACTCTCTAGTTTTCAGGACACAGTGGCTGGAAGTGAAAGAAAGGAAAGAGAATTCTGCCAGTGATAACCAGAAAGAGCAACTGCAGCTCTATGTCTATTACAGTGAACAGGATTTTAAACTCCTTCTCTTTTAATTATTCTATTATCTTGCCCAGGTGAGTGTTGTGCCTGCATATATGTCTATACACTCTGTGCAGTGACCTTGGAGAGCAGAATAGTTCACTGTATCCCCTTCCTGCTGGAAATGGAATTACAGATGATTCTGAGCCACCATATGGGTCCTGGAGATCAAACTCAAATCCTTTGGAGGAGGAGTCAATGCACTTACCACCAAGCCATTGCTTCAGCCCCTACACAGAAGAGACTTTAAGTTGGAAGCTGACACAAGAGACAAAGGAAGTCATTATATAATTACGAAAGTGTCAACTAACCAAAGAATACAGTAATGACTAAACTCATGTGGTTAACATCAGAACTCCTAAGTACATAAAGCAAGAAGAACCAGAACTGCAAGGAGAAATGGATGAGAAGGAAACAATAGCGGGGACTTTAGTACTCTACTCTCAAGAAAGGACAGATCTTCCAGACAGAAAATCAATAATGAAACAATCCACTTCAACTGTAATACAGACCAAATGGACCTGGCCGACAGGTACAGAACATTCCATCCACACATCCATTTCAAGAGCATACAGGGCATTCTCTGCAATAGATCAAATCAGGCCACAAGCCCAAGAATACAAAAAATCATATTAACTATCATTTCATCTATCAGTTACAAAACCAGAAGTCTATAACACAAGGAGTGTTCCCACATATGTAGAAATCAAACAACATATTTGGAACAACCAGTCAAAAGAGTCAGAGGAGGAGAAATGAGGAAAAAGAGAGAAATGAGGATGAAAGCCTGGTACAGTAATGCTCATGAAAGGCAGAGATGATAACGTGGCCCTACAAGGGAAGCCTGCAGTAATGAGTGTCTACAGGAAGGATAAAAAGGAGTCACAGGCAGCCAGACTTTAACCTCAAGAAATTTAAGAAAGAAACGAAAGTCCAAAGAAAAAGAAAACAATAAAGATCAGAGTGAACATAAATGAAATAAACTAGCAAGACAGGGAAAGATGAGTTAACACAACCAAATATGCACGTGTGTGTGGTGTGTGCAAGTGGATGTGTCTGAGTGTGCATGAGCACATGTCTGCAGGTTCCTATAGACGCCAAAGGACAACCTCAGGTGTGGTTGTTTAGGAGCTGTCTATACTAATATTTGAGAGTCCCTCACTGGGAGCTAGGGCTCAATAAATAGGCTAGACTTGCTGGCCAGGAATCCTCAGATGACTCTGTCTTCATCTTCTGGGTGAGGGGTGGATGGGAGGGAGCGAGGGAGGGGTGGAGTTGGGATTACAAGCATACACCATCACTCCCTACTTTTCACATGTGAGTTCTGGGGACTGAACTCATCTTCTCGTGCATGCCTGGTTCTTGGATCCTCAGTAGCTTTTTAATAACCGAGTCATCTCTTCAGTCCAAGTTTGGATTCTGAAAGAGAGAACTGACAAACTTTAAGTTAGACTAAGAAACAAAGAGAAACTCGAGTGAATAAGATTAGAAATGAGTGCTGAGCCCTGTAACTGATACTCCCTTTAGCTGTCTTAGTTAGGGCTTTATTGCTGTGAAGAGGCAGCATGACCGTGGGAACGCTTATAAAGGAAACCATTTAATTGGGACTAGCTTACAGTTTCAGAGGTTTAATCCTTCATCAGCATGGTGGGAAGCATGGTGCCATGCAGAGTACTCATGGTGCTTGAGAAGTAGCTGAGAGTTCTACATCTGGAGCCACAGGCAACAAGAAGAGACAATGAGCCACTAGGCCTGGCTTGAGCTTCTAAAACTTCAAAATCTACCCCACCAGGGACACTGTTCCTCCAACAAGGTCACATCCTCAATAATGCCATTCCTTATAAGTCTATGGGGGCAATTTTCGTTCATACCACCATATTCTACTCCCTGGCCCTTAAAGGCCTGTAGTCATATCATAATGCAAAATGCATTTAGTTCAACTTCAGAAGTCCCCATAGTCTGTCACAGTCTCAACAGTATTTAAAATTCCAAAGTTCTAAGTTTCTGGTACTCAAAACAATCTCTTAACTATAACACCCTGTAAAGTCAAAATGACAAAAGAAGGTCACGCACTTCTAACATACAGTGGCACAGAATATACACTACCATTCCAAAAGAGAGAACGGGAGCACAATGAGGAAATACAGGACCAAAACAAGTCCAAAAACCAACTGAGCAAACTCCAAACCTCTGCATCTCCATGTCTGACATCAAAGTGCTCTTCAGATCTCCAACTTCTTTCATCTTTGTTGACTGCAACACATCTCTTCATCTTGGGCTGGTTCCAGTCCCTGTTAGCAGCTTTCCTCAGCAAGTATCCCACAGCTCTGGCATCTTCAACATCTTGAGGTCTCCATGGCAATCCAGGCTTTATTTTCAAGGCTTCACACAATGGCCTTTATAGGTTTCCATGCAGGGGCACCCCTGACACACACCAGGTCTTAGTAGGTTTCCTGAGGGAGAGTCATGGAGTGAGATTCTATAGCCCCTTTCTTATATCCTTTGACTATAAAACCAGTACCAGAACCACGTCGATGAAGCTGCCAGGGTCTGCTGCTTGCTGGGGCTGGACCATGACTCCCTTCTTCAAATATATTTTTACCAGCTTTATGTTTTTGTTGGTGTCTTTCACTGCCTAAGCTTGGTCGTTCTGGAACTTGATCTGTAGACCAAGTTGGCCTTGAACTCTGAGATTCATCAGTCTCTGCCTTCTGAGCAGTAGAATTAAAGATATGCACCACCATTCTTGGCCCTAAGTTTTTCTTTAATTTCTTCTCACTTTTCTTTAACTCTTTTTCACAAGTTGGAAGCTTAGCTGGGTGAGGTCTTGTTCCTTTATTCCACTTAGCATCAGGTTTTTCTTTAACCCGTTCACACTTCCTGATGCCTCTTGTCTAGATGTTGCATTTTTCCTTGATCAGCTTGCTCCTTTTCATTGTAGATCTGTATAAGACTGGCTACTAATAGCCACACAATATAGTCAATACTAGGTTCTTTGGAAATTTCCTTTACCAAAGCTATCAACCAGTTTAGTCTTAGCCAGATGTTTTGGTCAATGGCAGAAGAAGTCTCATTCTTCACCAAAACATTGCAAGAACATATAGGACACATATTAACATTATTCTCCTCTGAAACCTCTTGAGCTGAAGGCTCAGCAATTTAAATCACCTTCGGCAGCACTGTTTTCCATGCTCCTACAAGTATGTCCCATTAAGCACCTCTTAAAATGTTCAACTGCTTTTCCAATCCAAAATTCCACAGTCCAAATTCCTCTAAACATAAGCATGGTCTGGCCTATCACAGCAATACTTCACTCCTGGAAACCAACTTCTATCTTAGTTACGGTTTAATTGCTGTGATAAGACATCATGACCAAGGCAACTGCTATAAAGAAAAACATTTGATTGGGCATATAGTTCAGAGGTTTAGATCATTATCATCATGCCAGGAAGAACTATGGCACACAGACAGGCATGGTGCTGGAGGAGGAGCTGAGAGTTCTGCATCTAAATCTGCAGGCAGCAGGAAGAGACAATGAGCTTCTAGGCTGATTTAAGCTTATGAAACCTCAAAGCCCACCCTTGACCCCCAGTGACACATTTCCTCCAACAAGGCCATGCCCACTCCAAAAGACCACATCTCCAATAATGCCACTCCTGGTGAGCCTATGGGGGCCATTATCATTCAGACCACCCTACAAGCAATCATAAGAGACTGTTGTAAATAATTATATGTCAGTGAATTGGATATAACCTGGAAGATAATAAACTCTCAGACAGACTGATTAATTAAGAAAGAGAAAGTCTCAACCATATCATTAATGGTAGAAGAACAACAGGAAAAAAATGACCTTTTCTGTAACCATAGAAGTATTTGACAAAATTCAACAATCTTACAGGACAAAAACTATGAGCAAATTATATGGAGAAAGAGTAAAATACAGGTACTTGTATCGAGTCCATAGCTGAAACCGAATGGGCAAAAAGTTGAAACAATTTTCTTTAATATCAGGAAGAAAACAAGTTTGCCCACTCTTGCCATATCTATTCAACATAGCATTTGAAATGCTAGGGGGAAAACTAGGCAAGAAAAATAAATAAGAGATATGCAAACAGGAAAAAATACACAAACTATCTCTAAACCCCTAAATCTGGCAGGAAATTGTTGGAATTAATAAAAAAAGAGAGAGAATATTACAATATACATACACAAATCAGTTGCATTCAAACAGAGGGACAGTGAACTATGTGTACCAGGAATGAAGGGCACAATCCATTGTATAACAACATAGAATACTTAGGAATAAAATTAATCAAGGAGATGAAGAACTGCACATTGAAGACTCTGAAATGTTGATGAAAGAAGTTAGAGAAGATACAAGCAAATGATAATAAACACTTTGTTTCTGGGTTGGAAGAATTCTTATTATTAAAATACCCATGTTTCACAAAATAATCTGTAGATTCTACATGATCTGTATTAAAATAAAATTCAGTCCCAGGGGACTCAGTGCCCTCTTCTGGCCTCTACAGGCATGGGCATACATGTACACACACACACACACACACACACACACACAAGAAATCGTCATCTCAGAATGCTATTTCCACTCCTCCCCTCAGTGCAGCATTACTCACAACAAGCAAGATGAATTCAAACCAAATGCCCACCATTTTTTTTCTATCAATGGCCAAAAAAAGAAAAAAAAATTGTGAACCCTTCTCCCACATTGGATTAATATTAATATTCAGCCTTAAAATGAAAATTTGTGGCAATGTGTATGATATTGCAGAATATTACATTAAGCAAAATAAGCCAGCCACAAAAAGATAAATAGTGCATGATCTCATTTATATTTGGATTGGAGGGAGAAATAAGTGACCTCGTAGAAACAGAGTAGAATGATTGTTGCCTGGGGCTACAAAGGAGAAACAGGCACATAACTGTCAAGGACACCAAGTGTCCTATGTAGGATGGATAAATGCTTGTGACCTTAGGTATAGTAATGTGACTATCCTGGACAAAGCTTTGCTGGATGCTTGAAATCTGGATCTTAAGTGTTTTGCCAAGAAAATACACTTTGTAAGAGTGATGGATATCAGGTAGCTTGACTGTGGTAGGTAGTTCACAGTGGGCATTCATATGGAACATGAAACTGTGCAGTACAAACATAAATTACTCTTTTTTGTTGAATATTTCCCATCAAACATGGAAAAATAAAATTTAAAAAGGTGTGTGTGTGTGTGTGTGTGTGTGTGTGTGTGTGTGTGTGTGAAAGAGAGAGAAAGAGAGAGAGAGAGAGAGAGAGAGAGAGAGAGAGAGAGAGAGAATGAATCATTGTTTGCTACAACCTGAGCCAAGGCACAGAGGAGAGGAGAGAGGAAATGAGGTGGGAGAGCCAGGCAGGGACAGATAGAGTGTGAGAACACTGGAAGTAAACTGTGCAGTGAGGACGAATAATAGCTCCAGTTCATATATTTCCCCTAGTTTTATCCTCTTACCTGTCAGTGGATAGAACATTATTACCTTCATTTTATAAACAAGGTAATTAATATCAGGCAGATGAGAACTGCTGCCCTACTACAGAGCCCCAGCAGGAGCCCCCAGCACTGACACGTGAGTGATCAGTGTGGGGCGTGGCTGCGTGAAGAGAGGTCCTGAGTCTAGTAAGCAAGGTGGTTATGAAGGGTGTGGGATGCTCTTATGTGCGTCTTAGGAGAACTTTTATCAATCCAGCACTATAACGATCCTCTGTGGAAAGGCTGAATGAATCACACATGTAGATCAGATCCTCAAGGGTGCAATGCTTGAAATTCTATCTGGAGAAACCCATTTCTCCTGTGTTGTCCCAATCCTTTGGGACTCTTGCATCAAATGAGCTGATGTTAGCAGCAATATAACTTTCCAAGCTGAGAAACCATAAGCTTCCTAACCCCCAAATCTGAGAGTGTAGAACCAGGCATTAGCTTGACCCCAGATCATGAACCCCCCAGATGCCACTTCATCTAGAGGGGCAGAGACTGACTTCTCACCTTGTGAGGGAGTTGGCAAAATCCAGTCTAGCCTCAACCCTGTGCTTGTTATAGCTAATTTTACATTTTGCTGTCACTTGTTATTAGGTGAGAAAAACACACAGGCTCACTAGAAAACCCTCATTTAAGGGGAAGTAAAATACACATTGGCTCTGGCATGCTCAGGGAAAGAAGCAATTACCGAGTAGATATTGCTGAGGGTGCCTCACAACTTCACAACCTAAGAAGGGATGCAGCAGCGGAGTAGCCAGAAAACTCCTCTGGTCTCACAGCATGATGTGACTTCTGATGCTCTTCTCTGGCCACATCCAAGTGACACCATGCTGAGTTCTTCAGGGTGACAAATGAAAGGACATTCGTCAACTCCCATGGGGAATCCCTGGGTGATTCACTGTTACTCAAATAATTTTATAATTTGGCCAACTTATCCACAGGTCCTGGCTGGCTGCTGACACATATCGTGCAATTTACAAGTAACAGGAGCAGCACTGGGTCTCTGGGACAGAGTCCTGGTGTGTGAACATCGGCTGGTTCTGTAATAGACTGGAGCTGCCCTGTAGTTGATGAACCACTTGCTGAGAAGAAGAGAGCTGACCTGATAGCAGCTTAATGTGTTAGATGTCTTAAGTAGAAGGCACTGTGTTGGACTCTGGAGATAAACAGAGAAATAAGGCAGACAAATGCAAAGGGAATGGGGTAAGGTGGGGGAGCACAAGCTCCTTTCACATTGAAAAGGCCCATCCTCAGCACCTTATTAGATTCCATTACTTTCAGAAGAGGAAGTTAAAATAAACATAGGCAGCAAGGGCAGAACAGGAAGTAGGCTGCAATATCATTTCCTAGTTCCCTCCTGATTTCAGTCTATGACACCAGCTTATTCAGGAGGTACCCATCTCACCTGATACAGGCAGGGCTCTCAGTTCAGAGAAGCGAAATGACTTGCCAAAGAGTTTCATCTCTTAAACAGCTGGAGTTTGAACTTGGAGCCTGCTTTACTACATCTTAGTAATGCTATAGAGATCTCAGATATGAAAAAGAAGAAGAAGAAGAAGAAGAAGAAGAGGAGGAGGAGGAGGAGGAGGAGGACGAGGACGAGGATGAGGAGGAGGAGGAGGACGAGGAGGAGGACGACGAGGACGAGGAGGAGGACGAGGAGGACGAGGAGGACGAGGAGGAGGACGAGGAGGAGGACGAGGAGGAGGACGAGGAGGAGGAGGGAGAAGAGGAGGGGGAGGAAGAAAAAGAAGAAGGAGGTACCTTCTTTCTTGAGAAATGGTAAAAGAAACATGACTATGGAGAGAAAGGCCTATCTTCTACTACAGGGATGACCCCTGGGCTCCAATGAGCTACCATCCCTTTGCTTGATTCTCCATCTTCCTAGATTACCATCATGAGTTATTGGAAGCTCAGAGAATCCGAGGCTAAATAGTCCCACGGTGGCCATCACCAGGCTGAAGAACCAGGGAAACCAGTAATTTCTAAGTCCAAGAAATCAAAGGCCTCAGAACAGGAAGGATTCAATGATGCAGCCAGACAGAACTTTCCTTGAGAGTCGATGGGGCAAGTCCATGTTCAAAAGCTAGAATTATGTGGATTCTGACATCCACAGGCAAGCACATCTACAAGAAGAGTGGCAGTGGAGTCAAATACTCCCCTCCCATGCCTTTTCCCCCCCATTTTGTCTGGATTCCAGACTATTAGATAATACTATTCCTGGCATTCATGGGAAGTCTTCCCTATCTGTTCCTGGGCTGCGTGCTTGTCGTCACACTGCCAGACACACCTTCATAGACACATCCAGAAAAGTATCTCTGCATTCTTCTAGGCATTACTCAACCAATCAAATTGTTCATCTAGATTTACCACAGCCAAGTACCTGGAAGAAGAGTCATGATGGATGTGATCTCAGAACAGCTGTTGTCAAACTAGACTACTTAAAGAAATCACATAAGAATGTTTAGAAGCCCCCTCAACCCTCGCCACTGAAAACAGCTGGGAGAGGTCTTCTGGCCTTGCCCCTCGCCAGCTGCAGCACTTGGATGAATGGGACCTGTACCTTGCCTGGGCAACACAGTAGAACTTGCCTTGGTGGACTTGATCAGGTGAGCCCATCCAGAGGGCAAGAGTGGAGGAGAGTTGCCCCTAACACTCATTTGCTGTGAAATGGTCTGGGTGCAGGGTGATGCCCTCTTCCCTCACCACCAGAGGCAGTTAGAAGAGCTGGCCCCCAGGGCACAAGAGGGGAGAGCTAGTCCTGCCTCCTCACTGGGTATAGCACTCTGGAGAGAGGGCTCTGCACCTAGTGTGAGCAACACCACAGTGAGGCTGGTACTGAAGTGAAGGCACAGGTGAGCTAGCCCCAAGGGTGTAAGAGCGGGAGAGCTGGCCCAGAACCTTGCAGACTGCAGCGCCTGGGAGACTGGGCCTCTTTTTTGACTGGGCATCATGATGGAGTAGGCTCTGGAGGCATGGGTGTGGGTGAGGTGGTCCTGAGGGCGTGAAAGCAGAAGAACTGACCCTGCCTCCTGCTGATGGCAGCATTGGGTAGCCTAGCTCAAGCAGTGCTGGAGCGCTCACCCTGGTGGTGCAGATAAGGGAGAGCTGGCACACTGACCAACTCAGCTAACACTTAGGCCCAGATCCAGGATTCTGATTTGGCCCACCCCCAAACCTATACCATCTGTGAATGAATGGGATGCGTAAAAGGGCCGGTCCTGCTGATACAAAGCTGTAGGATCTTCATGACACAGGACAACAACAGGGTAACCCAGGAGGAGTCCCAGTAAGGATCCAGTATTGATGGGTGTTACAGAAGCCAGAGATCTCAAACCAGACCATTGGTTCATTGCAATTATTATTTGCAAGTGAAGATGGAATGTACACAGGGACATACTGTGACATACTATAGCTTCCATGATAAAATGGTTTGGGTATTTTTTTAATGCTTTGAATTATTTATTTTCTTTTGGTGCGTGCGTGCGTGCGTGCGTGCGTGCGTGCGTGCGTGTGTGTGTGTGTGTGTGTGTGTGTGTGTTACTTCAGGGGTTGCAGAGCAAAGGGGAATATGAGAGGATGGAGTAATGAGTGAGCCTGGGGTGCATAATGTGAAATTCACCAAGAATCAATAATAAGTTTTAAGAAATGTTTAGGAAACGCTGATGCCCAACTTCATGGCGGGGATTTGGGAATGGCTATGGCCTGGTCATTTTTTATGGCACTAGCTAAGAAGCACTAGCTAAGAAGAAGGCATCTTAATTGAGGAAATGTCTCCATAGGATTGGCCTGTAGGCAAGTCTGTGGGAAATTTTCTTGATGGATTATTAATGTGGGAGGGTCAAGTTCATGGTGCACAGGGCCACTTCTGGATAGGAGGACCTTGATGGTCCTTGATGAGGCTCAGGAAAATTCTTCCATGTGCCCTGCATGAGTTCCTGCCATGACTTCATTAGAGACAGTACTACAAGCTGTACATTGAAATAAACCCTCACTTCTCCTTTGGTCATAGTGTTGTATTATAACAATAGAAACCCCAAGTCAGATACCTGAGCATGAAAGGAATCGGATGTGTGCTGGTTTTATACTCTCGTATGCAGATTCCTGTCTCTTTCTTAGAGCCTACCAAATTCTTGCTATATGCTTTCTGTCCTAACTTTTTACTTTTAAAGATATAGTTATTGGTATTGCTAGCAATTTTCTTTTAACAGAGAGATGGAGACTGATCTATGATATTTGCTGATTTCTTTAATAACAAAAACTCCCACCCAAGCTTCCAACATGAAGTGACAGAGCTCAGAGGTGGGAAAAGAGGTAAGGCAGGCACTGACTCATTGTTCATGGATACCAGAGCTCCCAACAAAGAGTACAAAGGGACAAAAGTAACCTAGCCCTCGAGGCCATTGGTGCTGTTTCCATGAATACTTTCCGGACCAGAGGCAGACCTGAGAAATCAATTTTTTCATCCCTCCTTTTGTTTTCTTTATCATCCTTCCTGTTCCCATGATGTCATTGACATCCAATCAGAGTTTCTGAGCAAACTGAACTCCCTGATGTTATACTCCAAGATGACATCCATTCTGACCAAAACAGAGCATGGAAGTTTTCTTGCCTGTGCATCACTAAATGGAGAACACACATGTTTCCTTAATTAATTGGAAGAATTGTGGGTAACTCTGGGCCTCTTCTTCAGATCCCTGATGATGCAGACTGTTAGGTACTCTGCCTCTCTATGAAGTGCTCTTATGACTCCACTTCTGAG
Organism: Mastomys natalensis; assembly: GCA_021653895.1. Lineage (NCBI taxonomy): Eukaryota > Metazoa > Chordata > Mammalia > Rodentia > Muridae > Mastomys > Mastomys natalensis. The sequence continues at coordinate 164,963 of JAJTUV010001292.1, forward strand.
TAAATCCTATAGACTCACCCCCTGGACAACTTGTATTAAATACCAAATAAGGAACACAAGTTCATTTACTTTGAACAAAAAGTTCTGTGCAGTAAAGGAAATCCAATCTTATGTCCAAATTGCTCCTAAGAAGTCCACAATTGGCAGTCCTGGTGATGACCCTCTCAGGCTGTAATTGTGTGAAAAATGGATGCCTTCCCACAACTAAGATGAAAGACCAAATCTTCTCCCACTAGGTAGTGGTTAATAATTTCATTAAGTTATTAATGAAGTTAGCAGAGCTCTCTGCCTTAGTTGGCAGGGAACAGCAAATGAGGCTGTTTTGTGGAGCTCTTTTGAAAGCTAAGAGTTCATTACATGTGGATTATTCTTCCTTGCCAGATTACAGCCCCCTGGAGGCTGGACTCTGTAAGACATAGATGGAGTGATGGATCACATGGAGGTCGGTTAAGAGTGTGTGCGTGCTGGAGGCTGTTTGGACTGGGAGAGATGGAGCAAATGGTTCACTGAAAGGCAAGTGGTACGACCTTCCTAAGGGGATTCAGAGCCCTAGGACTCTGTCCTAGCTGTTCCCAGCTGGGTGATTTGACCAGGTTTACTTCCTTCTCTGGTATGTTTTCCTTATTATTGAATCTAGAGAGGGATTTGGGTCAACTGACTCCCAGAGCTTTACTGTTCTAACCTTCATAGTGGCTATTCAGTTCAGAGGGAATACAATATCTTTTCCCATGCAGGTTAGCACCAAGCTTCATACCAATTCACTTATAAAAGCATAATCTGATGCATTTATTATAGTGGCGAACCCTCCCACATGACATCACAGATCACCCATGTGGCTTAGAAGCTATTTGACTTGGATTCTAGAAAATGCTATGTTCCCAAATCTGCTATTCTCCATCCTCTTATTCTTTTTAACATCATGACCTAGAAATTTGGGGTTAAGATGGGGGGGGCGGTATTTGCTTTTGTCTTTGAATTAATGTCTTTGAACTAATAAGTATATGCCATCATTCATGGTTAATTCATTTGGAAAATTACTATGTGTGTTTAATGCTTTGGGAGAGATGTGGAGTTCTGGTTGCTTCCCCTCGAAGTGCTCTAGGCAAAATCATTTACTCCCTCCTTGGCATCCCCTTCACACTTCTCATCCAGATCTTCCCAGACTGCATTCTGGTTGGGTTTTCTATGTGTCTGTTTCCCTCCAAGAAACCCCAAGCCTTCCAAGACAGGAGCTGCATCCTATTTCCCACAGCCTTTCTTTCCACGCTGTGCCTCACCCATAAAGGTTTGTACACCTAAACGTTGAGTTGTGCTCCTTATGGGAAAAGGAAGAAGGCAGTGGATTCAAAATTTATTTGCAGACCCTGTGAGTCTTTCAAAGGACTTTTTCCTTGCTGAAGGTAATTTATCCGATGCTTTACTTGTCTCCTCTCCTCAGCTGTTTTCCAAGTCCACAGAATGACGTCAAAGGTCAACTGTGTAGTCAGTCTCAATTGCCCAACATACATTAAAAACAAAATAAAAATAAAATGCTAGTGTCTGCTGAGTAAGCATTCAAATATATAAGCCTATGGGAGCTGTTATCATTCTAACCTCCACGGTCGGCTGTGGATAGGACATTAAAGTTACTTCCCTCTGAGTTCCCTAACTTTTTGTTGCTTTGACAAAACATATGAGAAAACTCAAAGAAGATTTATTTTGGTTCATGGATTCAGAGACTTCATCCTGAAGGCAACTGTGTTCATTGTTTGGGTCTGAGGTAAGACAAACCATTGTGATGAACAAAAGAACCTGTTTACCTTATGATGGCCTGGAAATATGAAGGGACACAGAGGAAATGAACCATGAAAGACATACATCCTAACCTGCTCCTACCTCCTAATGGCTCCTTCAAGGTGAATTCATGATTCAGTCATCTACTAATGATATCACTATCCAGAGACTATGCATTTAACACATGAACCTTTTAGGGGAACATGTATCCACATGGAAATACTTCTCTTCTCACTATCCCTCTTCCTCCTTTTTACAGTCAGAATTTTTTTTCAATGTCTGTGCAGTATACTCTTTAACAGAATCAAGCCCATAACTTCAAGAACAAGACAGGTAAGTTCATAGCTGGGAAATGAAAGTGCTCAACTGAACATAAGATGTGTCTACCCATTGTATTACTTTTCCTGGGAATAAACAAATATTTATTCACCCCAGATGTGGCATAGATGACAGATCCAACAGAAATTCCATCCAAGTCTAACTTAGTGAACAAGTCTGTCTACTGGGGCTATTTATAGGCATGTAGGTAAGGGGTCCCAGGACCACGGATGGCTCAAGAACAGAAGTATCACTAAAAGTTCATTCTAGCCTGAATAACAACTCATGAAAGCTCCATTCCTTGAGCTCCCTGCATGATCTTCAGGTACTTCAACTGGTCAGCAAGCCCCTTCTACCAGCACCTATTTACTGATAATATAATCTTGGGGAGCAGCCTTGTGATGTTCCTGGCTTGGGAAACTTTCTGAGCCTTGTGAGTTGTATTTACTCTGTGAGTCTTAAAGAGACTCTCTCCTTCATTTTTAAATTTAGAGTAAAATCTTTGTATAACATAGTGCTAACAAGGTTCTGGCCAAGCCTCCTGCCTTTATTGCTGGAGAAGCCACTCTGTCCTTGTGAGCTGTAATCTCATTTTCATGCACTATTTTTCATAGCTACACCAAAGTAGGAAAAATCCTTCAGTTCAACAAGCACCTGTGTGGCACTCCTACTCTATGTGCTGCTTTCTGCATTGAGCTTACAGATCAAACACACTTGTCTGTCTAACTTTTGCTTCACATCCCTTTAGGCAGTCTTCTTCTTTCCTAAACTCCCAGATATCGCCTTGTCCTTGAACTTGTCATTCCCACTCCCTCTCTACCCTTTCCTGCTGCTAATATCATCATGGCTCTCCTAGCAAGGGAAAACCTTCAAGATCACACAGGCATGGATTCTCTTCATTGTTGGATTTCCCATAAGCAGTGCCTAAGGTATATTCCTCAGATTTATCAAGAAATTATGTTAGGAAAAAAATTTACAATTTCTTTATCTTTTTAAGTACTTAATTATTATTTACTTTCAAAAACTGTGTTGAAACAGTGAAAAAAAACTCATTTGCATTAGAACAGATTACCATTTTGACTTTTAGATCTCTGGAGTCTACGGACATAGTCAGTGAAGACCTGATGGAGGCAGGCATTATTGGGCACCAGTACTAAGTCTATCAGTGGTCTAGCAGAATTGTTTGTTTCTGGTGTGTCCATTCAGTAGGTGGTGAAACACCATCCAAATGGCTAGTTAATGGGCTGCTAGGTTAAAGGGTAATGGAGGGGATAGAGAGATGGCTCAGCAGTTAAGAGCACTTGCTGATCTTCTAGAGGACCCGAGTTGGTTGACAACACCCATGTCAGGTGGCTTACAACCTTCTGTAGTTCCTCATTTAGGCCACCTGACACATCTAGCCTATGTGAGCACCTGCATTCATAAGTACATCCACATATGCAGACACACATACACCTACACATATTTATAGATAATATAAATAAAATCTTTTTAAAAGGATAATGGAAGGAGATTTCTAGGCCTCTGATGGATCTCACAGGTATGTTGGAATTTCTTCTGGGTCACAGATTCATTAAACATCAAGTAAAAGAGTTGGACATGATGGCCTACCGTGCCTTCTTAGTACCTGGTAGTCTAGCATGGATCCTCTGAGGAAGTAGATGGGAGAGGGCTATCGGGGCATACAGAGGATGCAGGCAGCACCTGCCATCAGTAGTTATACCTAGGAAGCTAAAGCAAAGCCTGCAGTGATGTGCTGAAAGGCCTTGGCTTGTCCTCAGGAACAAAAGCAGAGCAAACTGGAGTCAGTGCTCAGCAGTAGAGCATGGCTGCTTGCTCTCAGGACAGCAAGTAATCTGTCTGGCTCTTCTTTGTCCCTGATACTGGTATAAATGTCTTTGCTGCTCCATGGGTACATGACCTGCAGTCAGCTAACATGCTACACCACTGGGTTGCCTGCAATAAATGACTTAATCCATGTAAAGTTCTCAGAATGATGACCAACAAAGTAACAACCTGGGCAGCACTGTGACAGTGAGTGTTCTGTTATTGATGTGGGTGTACATGAGAATGGGGAAGACATTTGGGATAGACACATGAGTATGTCTTCTGGGTCTTTGGTCCTGTAGTCCAGTGTTTAACATGCTACTCCACAAATTCTCTATGCTGGCATGGCTATAGAGAGTGGCTGGCCTCTCTCAGAATCCCAGGTCTCTAAACTACTTAATCTGCAAACCTCACATTCTCATTTGTATAAAAGAGGATTAAGACTCACCTGGGAAGATCGCTCTGGGGGAGTAACTTCAATCTGTTAGGAACGTCTGTTGTAGATAGGTCTGGTGTGAAACCCAGTGCCCTACCTACTCCCTGGCAGCATCTGTGTACTTTAGGGAACAGCGGACATTCAGAGTCCTTCCCAGAGCAGTGTTGCGGATCTCAAGGAAACTTGACATTGTGGACAAAAAAAAATCTGTGGAACTCATAAGCCTGAAATCTAGCAGGGATGAATCTAAATAGGCCTAGAAAGGACTGAGGGAAATGTATGGAGGCCGGATCCTTAGTGCCTTACAGCCAACTTTCCAAGAAAATGTGCATCAAAGAAGCAGCCATGCTGAGGGGGCTCCGTGGGGAAAGAAATCAGAAGGTAATCATTTCTGTGGCTAGATGTCTTCGGGGAGTCATGTTTACTCTGTTCCTCTTGCACTGAGATCTTCTCATTGGAGATTTCGTGGGATGCTTGATGAGCCACTGTCACATGCCAGGTATTTTCCCAGGGAATTATAATTCACTAGTGGAAGACAAAAGTTATCTATTCTCGTGGGGCTCACAGTCCCAAGGAGAAGACATGATAAGCCATAAACAGTGAATTAGAAAGCAGTACTGTGCATGTTAGGGTGAAACTGTACTAGAAAAAAATTTTAAAATTGCATCAATGTAGAGTCTTTTCAAATTTGTAAATGTTGGAAACAAGAGGATTGGGTCTTGAAAGTCTACAGGATGGTCAGAGCACTCACATTGGGAAGTCAAGAAGAGAAGAAAGATGTGAGAGTCAATACACAGAGATCATATGCAGGCACACATATACATGCATGTATATGCATGTTTTGTTCTTACTCATCTTTCAAATTTTAGCACAGAAATCATCTCAGTGTCTTCTTTTCTACAGTGTTCTTGCTTATGTCCTCACAATCCTGTTTCTTATCTCATGGTGAGATGGTGATGCTCTCATCATTTGATACCAGGTTTTATTCTTCCTGTGTCATTTATGTCTAATAAAGTTCTTTATATAGTATGCATACATGTATTTAATCATGGGAAGAATCCTTGGAGGGCCCTCTTATGCTTTGTCTGTGCCTAATAATAGAAACCAGTAGGCTAAACTTTGCTGGATGTCCGTAGCGGTCCCTGGGATGTTACACTGACTCTCAGCTCATCTTGCAAATGAGAACACACTGGTCCCTTTCCTGCCCTGCTGGGCCAGTTTGATGAAGCATCCATGAGCTGCACAGCTTGACTGCCTCTGATGGACCTTTAGGGCAATTGAGAGAAGCACAATTCTTTCCTTATGAGAAGAGAAAGCTTGAGTTGTAGCACCCATATCATCCTAGATTCCCTAAGGGCTGAGGTATATGGTCCACAAGTTCAAGGCTAGCCTGAGCAAGTTAGAGAGCTGCTCTCTCAAAATAAAGAGAAAAGAGGGTTAATGATAGGGCAGAGTTACTGCCAAGCATATGTGACACCCTGGACTTGACTCCTAGTGCCGCCAATGAGAGAGCGAGGGGAAGGAGGAACAGAAAGAAGGAAACAGGAACAGAGGAGTTAGAAAAGGAGAACTTGAGAAGACAGGAGAAGGGAAGAGAGAAAGGATGACAGCTGCAAGTACCCTTAAGATGGCAAGGCCAGTGTTCTCTCCAGTCCACTGTGCAAGGATGACACATTTTCAGTGTTTCTGATCTCAACCAGGAAGAAGTTAGGTTTTATGAAAGGAAGCCAGAGGTGGAAGTGTTCTGAGTGTGTGTGTGTGTGTGTGTGTGTGTGTGTGTGTGTGTGTCTGTCTGTCTGAGTGCCCTTACCATCAGCAACCAGAATAGGGAAGAAAAGAGCGAGAATGCCTTTATAACTGAAGTCCCAGGAAGCATCATCATTTGACAATAAAGACAAGGCTCAGATCTGGCCCCCAGTGAGTCATTACCACTCAGGGCTACCCATGGTGGAAGGAGTCCCTCATACATTATAAGGTGTGTATTTAGCCTCCTTCCTAGCTGCCACTTCACTAGTTGCCAATTGCATGCATGAATCTTAGATATAACCATTCAAAATATCTCAGAGGGGCAAAACCATTCCAAGCTGAGGGCTAGGAAGTCCTATCCTGATTCCTCAGTCCAGAAACAAAGGCTACTGGCCAGGGAACACATATCCAACTTCCTTTTCCCAATGTCTTATGAGAAGTTGGCAGCCTGGGTGGACACAGGGATCCTGGATGGGTCTCCACAGACAGCAATTCCACTTCAATGGTGGGACCTGGCTATGTCCATGTACTTTTGAGGCTGATCCAGGATCTTATCCAAAATCCAAAGTCAATGGGGAATGGAGCCATGTGGCTGGTTGGGGTGCTACCTAACTGAACCATTATCTGGGTGTTTTTGTCAGTTGGGATTCATGTTGATTTATTAGTCCATTTTTAAAGACAGTGAAATTTCAAACTCAACCAGAGACTCTGCTCGTCAAGATGTAATTAGGAGAAAATGACAGGGGTAGTAAATATGTAATAGTTCTTTCCTTAATGCCATCTGATGGTATTCTCCATCTATCCGCACAACCTAGGAAGCTTGTTCTCTGAACTCACTGGTCACAGAAGACCAATTCCCACCATGCACTTACATGATGTGTGTGAGTAGACTGTCACACACAAGCTCATGTTCGGGAAGTTTACTGAACTACAAATACAAGCATATGTGTGTCCATACACTCACAGCTCTGAAATAGCTCCTTCTGGGGAACAGGAGGATTCATTGGCCAATGGTTTGTGCATATAATGTTTAGTCAAGTGTCATGCATACTCCCTACCAAAATCAGTTCCAAATGAAGTTTTGTGTTCCTATATCTATATCATCTATATCTATAACTATATCTATCTCTATCTCTATCTCTATCTCTATCTATATCTATATCTATCTATCTATATCATCTATATCTATGTCATCAATCTCTATATCTAATCTACATCATCTATCATCTATCTCTATATCATCTATATCTTCTATATCTGTGCTTATATCTGTATCTATATGTATATATATGCAAATAACATATGTTCATGTGATTTAGGAAGTTATAACCATGTACAAACACACACACACACACACACACACACACACACACACACAGTTCAAAGGGATTGAATGACTTGCCTGAAGTAACAGAGTTATTAAAGTAATGAAATCCACATTCGACCCCAGACTTGGCTGCTTTTTACCTCTGTATACAGTCTCCCCTCAAAGCACACTTCCCAAAAGATGCCATCCTGAGCTAGAGCTGGAAGATAACTAGGAATTCATCAGGTCACCATGACAAGAACTGGATCATACACAGGTAAATGGGATCCAGAACCCTGAAAAGGGAAGTACGGTTTTCTGGGTGCCTAAGGAGGCTCTAAGGAAGAGAAGGGAGGCAGAGCCCAGCTCACGCACAGACTCAGCCAAGAGTCCCCAGGGTACAGGGCTCAGGGATGACTTGACTGAATCCCTTTCCTCCAGCAGCTGAGAGAGCTGTCTTTTGTTGAGCTGTCTCCTTCAGTCAGAACCAGCAATACAAGTCACAAGGTGACCCTCAGTTCCATTAAGAAACCAGGCAACACTGATGTCCCCCAGTAGCTGTCTCCAGCCTCCTTGCCCAGGAAACAGGCCCAGTTAATTGCAGGGTGATCGCCATGTTCTTGCAGAGCATTTAACGTAGCGTGTAATTGCAGGGTAAACACATACAGGGCTATTTCCAGCTCCCAGCCCAAGACTGGGCTGGGCTGGTAATGACGGTAGAGGAGGGGCCCTCAGTGTTTCAGAAGTGATGGGTCCAGGTCCAAATTGGGTCAGCCTCCAGCACCCCTCTTCTGGTTTCTGACTGATCAGATACTTGGGCTTTTAATAGGCTAGCTTGTACTCCCCAATGTTTTAATCCATCATGTCTTCTTTGGCGGTACCACAGACCTGAAAAAGGAATTGTTAAGGTGTCTAGACTTGGAATCAGATAGACATGTTTTGTTGTTCTTATTGTTGTTGCTTTTAAATCAAGATTCTGTTACTTTGTGGCCGTGAGACCTTGGCTAATTTGCTGCACCTCGATGAGCCTCGGATTTCTCATCCATACAATGGGAGCAAAAACATGTCATAACGTCTGAAAGTAAATGAGATAATGAATGGAAATGCTGAGCAAGGTGCCTAATGTACAGATATACAACAGGTACTCAGTGTCAGGAAGCTATTTCAGTAGATACTCAGCTTGTTGTATGGGGAAGACTGGGTACAGAATGAGTCTTCAGGGCTCCATAAACTCTATAGTCGCATTGCTCAGTCACCCAGTGGAACTGTCCTCAGGAGGAGACAGACTGTGGCATCTCTCTACAGCTGAGAATGAGCACTATGGGCTAAATAAATGGGGCTTTCCTTTGCCCAAAGGATCTTGGAGGCACCCCAAGATCTTCTGTCACAGCTCACCCATTCTCCCAAGATCCTCCCACTCTCTCATGGCCAGGGCTGTGTTTTCCTGGGCCAGCCTCCTGCTCCTTTCTAGTCTGGCTCTTCCTTCTGACTCCCTACATAGTCTCATCCCTTTCTAGTCTTTCCCAGACACAAGAGTATTTATAGACATGGATCCCAGCCAAGTGGCAGGGGTGGAGACCCACTGGCCAGCTCTGTTTCCTCTTCTTGGCTCAGGTGAGTCTCTATGGATCTCCATGGGCCCTCTGACTCTTCTGTTTTGAAACATGAAGCTGTCCCTAGGGTATGCCTTGTACCCGTGTGTCTATGGACCCAACCTCTGATGCTTTCTCCAGTATCCTTGTGTTCCCCAGCTCATTTGGTTTCATTATCTTGATTTTCATATTCTCCAACTTGGCTGGAAGCCCACACTCCTTGGCGTTTCTATTTGAGAATCTTTGATGCTCAGACAGACGAAAGCTCACTCAGAATCCCAGGCATACTGAGCAACTTGGATGGTTACCATGGCTTTATCTTGTAGACAAAGAAGGGGGCTGAACAGAGATGAAGCATGCTGGTTATCTGGGCCACAGTGTCTCCTGAATGTGGATAAGATAGAGGTCCCAAAATTCCTCAAGGTGGAGGATATATAAGGTAACTTGGAGGCATCTAAATACAAAAAGAGAAGAATTCTCGCTCTTGGAGGTCAAGGTTGGCCCTTGATTAATTTCATAGTCTATCATAAGAATGGTAGTCTCTCTGACCTCCAGCTTTCCCATTGGCCATGATGGCACACCCTGGAGAAGGAACTGGAGAAGCTCCAACAGGAGAGTTGGTTTTGTGTCTTTTTCTAATACATAGGGCCTTTCTGTCCCTCTTACCCAGAGAAGACACAAGAGAACCTATCCTGGTACTGGAGTAAGCTTCGTGGAAAGGACCTGAATAGGATGGTAGGATCAGTGAAGGCCACCCTGGCTGTGGTGGAGCTTGTCTGGATAGAGATGGTAGGCATATGGTTCCCACTGGCCTCACTCACTATCTACTTTTTTCTATCCTGCTCATGGTAATGAATGTGGCAGCCCCTGGGAGAGATCAAGATGCCAGCATTGTCTGCTTGAAACTGTCACCAAGGTGACTGCTGTCCTCCCTCTTCAATAGGGACCATGGAACTTATTAGAACTCCAACCTGCCTTGATACACACACCACACACACACACACACACACACACACACACACACATCAGGCCCTTCTGTTAGTCCTGTATCTCCTAGGTCCAGGGCAGGAGTGGTCCAGGTGGCATCTGCACAGAGCTGGCCTTGTGTGATAATAACATTCACCCTTGGCCTGGCACACTTATGGGTAGACACCAGCGGCACTGGCAAAGTAAGGTTATGATAGGACCTGCCCAGCTGATTCCATGCATACTATGTTGTAGCTTGCTGTGAATCTGGAGCATTGGGTGGGCACAGGCCTAGGAACATTATATGTAAGCGACCAGCATGTAGGAGGCATCTTGTCCTCATTTTAAAATTTTGTTTGTTTACTTGAGATAGCCCAGGTTGGCTTCATAATCACTACATTGCTGATATTGTTCTTAAATGCCTGATTCTTCTGCTTTGACTTTTTGGTATAACATCATGGCTTTCTACTCTCACTACAAAGCTGGAGACACAAGGACAGAGACAGAGCAGGACTTCCTAGGTGTCTCACAGACAGCAAAAGCTAACTGGGTCTTGATTCAGGCACTCTGGCCTTCAGTTCCTGTATCCCTGGGTTCCACATCACAGAATCAGCCTTTTCTGTCTTTATGTCTCTTCATGGGTGTGGCTGGTTCTCAAAGGATCTCCTCCATGTCTCCATGTCCATCTCCAACTCTGACTGATCACTCATCCTGCTGGGACTTCTCTAGTCTCTCTGTGCCTCTCATCATTCATGAAACTCTTCCTTTAAAAAGCTAGTGCTCATTGTCATGGTACTGTCACATCAGAACACTCCACACAAGTGCATGGTCTATGCTGACTAGACTTTCTTCCAATTCATGCTCACCTTCTTCTTTCTTTCCATCCCATTAGACCTCTTCCTCCTCCTAGACTCGTGATTTTCAACCTGTTGCTTGTGATCCCTGTGGGCATCAGATGACTCTTTCACTAGGGTTGCCTAAGAACATCAGAAAATACAGATATGACTCCTAACAGGAGCAAAGTTACAGCGATGAAGTACCAACTTAAATAATTTTACGGTTGGGATCACCACAACATGAGGGACTACATTAAAGAGCCATAGCATTAGGAAGGTTGAGAACCACTGCCTTAGACAGTTTCTGTTCTCCTTTCATGCCCTATGCATACACATGATTCATGTATCTATACAAAATCTGGGAACCACATGTGAGAAAAAACACATGTTTGGCTTTCTGAAACTGGCTTAATTCAGTTAAGCCAGCTATCTCCAGTTGTATACATTTTTCCTACAAACAATTTTGTTTTTCTTTATGGCAAAAATAAAACCTTCTTATCTATTTTCTCTATTTATTTCTCTGTAGTGGGATACCTAGATTGGTTATATAGCTTGGATGTTGTGAATAGTGCTAGAGCAAAATCTGATATACAAGTGTCCCTGTGCTTATGTTAATTTGGTGTCCTGGTAACTACCCAGGAACAGAATTGCTAGGCCATATGATAGATCTATTTATAGGTTTTGAGGTATCTCTATACTGACTTCTATAATAGCCAAGCCTACTTTATGTCCCCACCAACAGTGAGTAAGGGATCCCCTTTTCCTCCTCCTGGCTAGTTGTTTGTTATTGCTTTGTTGATGTCTTGCTCTAGCTGGAGAGAGATGGGACTTCAGTGTACTTTTGGTTTGCTGTCCTCTGAAGGGTAGTGAGGTTGCCCTTCATATGTGTTTGTTGCCCATCTGTACTTCATCATTTGAGACTTCAGTGCTCATTTCATGATTTCATTGACTGATGGGATTGTTTGGGTCACTTTGGTATTTAGTTTTTTGAGTTCTTTGTATAGCCTTGATATCAATCCTTTGTCAGATATTCAGCTAGCAGGGAACCCTCCCATTCAGTCAACAGTTTTATTTGATGTTCAGATTCACCCTTCATGGTGATCTCATCTCTTTAGCAACCATATCTCTCTTGAGTACATACATCTTCAAAAAGAAACTGATTTTTCTGGATTTTTCATGGTAAAGACAAAAGGATACAGTTAAGAGGAGTAGTTTCCTGATCATACTAAACTCCACAGTTTGTGACTTCTATCCTTATCTACTAACCAGCTAGATATTGGTAGTCACAGAAAAATACTCCTGAGATGCTTAGATGTACTGAAGTGGAAGCCCAGGCAAACAATGCCTCCAGCAGCTAAATCCAGAACAGAACATGGCCAACAGAGACTTGCCAAGGCCTGGGTAGTTGTGGCATCCTCAACCGTCAAATCCAAAAGTTTAGACTAGGGTGGGTTTGAATCTCAGCCACAAAAATTCATATACCTACCTGTCCTACCGCAAGAGGAGACAGGTGCAAAGCTGCATTTCCTGACTCATAGTTCCAGAATGATGGTCTTGGGTTCCCATGTCACACACAAGCAGTGAGCTGGCAAGGCTAGGACAATCCCTGAGCCCATCCAGGCAGTGGCTCACACTAGGCTACTAGAGCCAAGAAAGTACACTGACTCTGAATCCCCTTTCCAAGTCTACTCATCAAAACACAGGAATCTAATATGAGACAGGCCTTTTCATTTTCTAGGAGTGTTAGTGTCATGGGCTTCTACTGCAACATAGGTATCATCAAGGAAAACCAGAGCCTTCCTCAAATACAGATGCTGGGCAAGAGGAGAAGGACACTAAAAAGATATAGGTTGTAGAGAAATATGAGAGGGCCTCAAAAGTCCTCTAGTCTAGCTATGGGTCTTTCGAAGAGAAAACCATGCTCTGAAATGCCTGTGCATGGTGAGCACTCTGTAGGGGTTTACTCGACCAACGTATGAATGAAAACACGATCTAGAAAAAGTTTGTATCTAACTTTTATGCTTCTTCACACTGGACACTTGAATTCCTTTTCCTTTTATGAGCTTGCTCTGCTGCCATTTCCTCCCTCCTGGAAAGAGGCTCACTATGACTGAGGAAGTAAAGTAAACTCACAAGTCTCAGGAACCAAACAAAATTCACAAGTCTCATGAAGTTCCTGAAATTTACAAGATTCATAAAGCCCTGCCTCAAAGTTATATAAACCACAACAATCACTAGGGATAAACCACTCTCTGACCTCCTCAACTGCCTGAAAATAGTAGAGAGAGAGAGAGAGAGAGAGAGAGAGAGAGAGAGAGAGAGAGAGAGAGAGTTTCCATGAACTGCCAGCCTATGCTGGTGGTCTTACCCAAGCTGCTGTGAGCTTACAATGATGCAGTGACCTTTGAGTCATTCCTGCTCCTATCAGTAACTTCTTAATTATAGTCCTATAAGAAACCCCAGTAAACTCATTAGTTCACTAAACCAGCTTTGAATAGCATTGTTTCTTTGGTCTGTCATTAGTGACCTCACAGAAGTGAATAGACATCTCACATCTCCATATGAAAAGTCATATAGCAGAGCTTCAAATTCCATTTTTGTGGGATGGAAACACCATAATCTTCCCACTCCCCATCACCAGAGCATTGAGGCAATGCAGGGAGGTGCAGTGAGAATGTCTTGAAGAGCCGAAAAATCTGTCCAGACATGGACAGGGCTCACCATTAACATGACTCCTCCAGCCCTACTTGGGGGCAGCACCCTGATTCCATCGTATGTATCTAATGCTTTTCAGCAGCCACTCTTTGTTAACTGACTTAGGTAAAGCAGTCCATAGGAAATGTCCCTGATGGCCGTAACAACCCTCCTCTCTCCTTGAAGTGTGGACCATCTCTCTGGGTTAAGTGTGCTTCACACCACCGTTTTCTGGGTGGAGAATGGAGACAGTGAGCCCAAACACAGCTGTATGTCATTTGTATCAGAAATACTAGGGTCCAGCTGCTGGGGCTGTGATGACATTCCAACAAGCCTTGTTGACATTCCAGAGGCATCACCACCACGAGGTTAAATTATAAGTTGATGATGACAAGCAGACACACAGGAAAATGTCAAAATTAGCATGGCTAAGCACAGCATCCTCTTCCCTTTACACTCACTCGGCATAGCCCCATTCTTTCCCCCCCTGCCTATTCTTGGCCCCACCTCATTTTACAATTGGGGCTTTAAGGGCAAAGGAACAAGAGCAAGTGTGTCCTGGAGTCTTCCGGTTTCGGTCATCTTAGTTTTCTCCTCGACCACCTGATGCTGGGAAAACTACATTCTGGTGAATCCATGACCTTGAAATTATCATTGTTCCTCCATGTTCATCTATCTGTGCATTGAAGATAATAACACATTCCTCTCAGAACGTCTGCAAAGCAAATGAGTGCACAAATGTACTTTGTCACACCCGGGACTCAATAATGTCCCTGCCTCTGCTCTGTCCTTGATCCCACTCTGGAAGTGCTCCAGCCAGAAGAGGGCCTGAGAAGGTGGAGCACAGGTGAGAGGCAAAGCAAGTGGGCTTCTGTCAGGAGTCCTGTGTGCCTGGAAACTAAGAGATTGCAGAGATGGGTATGAGGCCTGGGGGGAGGGCTACATCGACATGGGGACATATACAGTTAAATTTGTAATGGAGAATTATGAAAACACAGCACAGGCATTTTACGTAGAGACACCTTTGACTAAAGGAAACCATTTTTATTATACAATTTTGAAGTACCTTTACATGAACTGTGTTGCTCAGTTCCCTCAATGGTTGCTTGACAGAGTCAGGCCCACTCATGATTGAACTAAGTTTTGTCTAGCTTAATGAAGCACAGGGCTAAAACTAAAGCATGGCAAAGGATGGAGGAGATTTCAAGCAGAGGAAATCATCACCTTGATTGACCTTAAAGGAAAGGTTGAATCCCAGGGACTGAAGTCTAGGCTTTGAAGCTGGGAGGGCTAACCATGGGTTCTAAAGAATGTGTCCATTCAACAGTCAGAAAGAGATGCTAGAGGAGATGCAGAGAAGGAAGAGTCGACAGTATGGAGACAGATCATGACAGGGCGTGATGTGGGGCTGATCTGAGAGACAGGGGATATAGAAGAAAGGGTGATTGACAGCACCAGAGTGGGGGATGAGTTCAGGATGTCTAGCTGAGTCAGACATTGGTAAGCTGGTCTGGAACTCTCTTTACTATTTATGACTTTCGCTTCTGTTGGGAGCCTGAGTTATTACAGCCAGAAAATTGATGTACCAAATTGGTTTTCAGGTTCCTGGCCCTTGGAGACCTGTCTGCACACATGCTCTCCTCTTCTTGGCCCTGACTTCCTTAGCCAACTTTGAATTTCCTTAGATGAGAGTGGTGAAGAATCAAAGGCCAGTCCAGGACAGGGTTGGAAAAGAGGGGTAAGCAGAAGAAAGGGAAAAGACTGGACCACCTGCACTAGAGAGGCACCCAGAAGAGTATCACTCCTTTCCTATAGGCTATAATGCCTGCTTTTGTACAGGTTCCATGATTCCATATCAACAAAGGGTTTCCCAGCTTGAGAGAGGTAGTAGGATCAAAGGGAAGGATTGGAGACAGAACCCATCAGGGTTAGCCACCAAAGCCAACGGTGAACAGCTTTTGAGAATTCACCCCTGTATCCATTCATGCCACAAATATTGAGTGGCACCTGCCTGTGTGCCGAGGACAGTGACAAATGGAGCAGAAGCAAATGCCTCCCTAGTGTGGCTTATGTTCTAGAGGGGACAGTTAAACAAGGCTCAGAATAAGCAAGTTAGACAGCAACTCTTTCAAGTCTGGAGATTGTCTCTGAAGGAAATGGAAGCCAGAGGGATCCACAAAGAGCTGGAGGAGCAGTGACATAGGTCAGGGCACGGTTCATGAGGGAAGGTGAAAGTGAGCAGGCTTGGAGGACTTGGACACAAAAAGTGATTGGTAGAGAGGAAACTTCCCATAAAATGAGAACAAAAGGATAAA
The DNA here is from genome assembly GCA_021653895.1 of Mastomys natalensis. Taxonomy (NCBI): domain Eukaryota; kingdom Metazoa; phylum Chordata; class Mammalia; order Rodentia; family Muridae; genus Mastomys; species Mastomys natalensis. The sequence continues at coordinate 180,772 of JAJTUV010001292.1, forward strand.
AGTGAAGCTGCCTTAAAGAGAAGGATGGAGGAAGGCGTTGTCCGTGGACCTCCCTCAGTCTCCTGAGGGCAGGTTTATGGATAGTTAGGTGACAGGTGTCAATCACTGTCCAAGAAGCACTCAGTACAAATCAGTTTCCAGAAAAAGAGGAGCTGGCTTACCTAAGTCTTCTGTACACCTCTCAGGACCTTCTGCCCAAGGGACCCACACACCAATACTACTGGACACTGGACACAAGGTAGCTTCCCCAGGAAAAAATGTAAATACATAAGGTGGGGCAGGATTGCTGCCCAGGCAAAGGCAGAGAGGTGGTCAGCATGTGCACACACATGGATGCATGCATGGATACACACACACACACACACACACACACACACACACACACACACACAAGTAAGCAAAAGCACACCAGAATGGGTCTTTGAATCTGCCCTTCTTTTTTATTGCAAGCCACAACTCTGAGCCTCAGGAACATATAGGGGATTACTTGCTCACAAAAGACAAGGAAGGCCCAGACCATGACTTCAGTTTCCTGATTCTCAGCTGAGGATGCCCGGTTTCCAGGCTTCCCAGAGCACACAGACACCCTGAAGAGAAAGGAGATCAATAAAGTACTTCATGGAATTAGCCCATTTCTCAGTTGGAAAAACTGAAGCCAAGATGTTGATAGAATTGTGCTTCCGATTCTGAGAGAATCGAGGACAGTACAGAAGGCAGAAAGTCAGAAGTTACTGTGCCCTGGATGATACACAGAGTCTTCCAGGTCTCAAACAAATATTTAGAACTATCCCCAAGCAAAAGGACAAGGTATGTGTAAGCACCACGCAGCCACATGGACCCTGTTTGTGGCGTGTTCTCTGCTGGAACTGCCTGGAGGAACACAGCAAATGTGCTTAGCCAGGAAGGGCTGTGTATAATCTAGGCCAAATCCTATTTGCTTTAATAAGCCTGCATGTAAACACGGCTGTGGCTCCCCGCCCTGCAGCAGCTGGGTAGGATAACTGAGAGCATCCAGGCCATTGCTCTGTGTCTATATGATCAGGAGGTCTTGTGACTCAAAGTCAAACACACCCCAGCATAGAGGGGGGGCTCAGTGCTCCTTTGTGTGTGGATGTTGTAATTGAAAATTAGAGCAATCATGTCTGAGGCTTACATCCTGGCTCTGCTTGGCACCTAGAAAGGAGAAATGGACCACTTGCCCAGCACTGAGGTGCTTCCCTGTTGAGTAGAGCTGTTTTGGTCTAGATTGAGACACTGGATGGGTGGAAGCATTTAAAGAAGGTGGGTCCCTCATGAAACTGACAAGAAGAGTACAAGTTATATAAACACTGAACAATGGCTGGAGAGAGAAGCACCCTTAAGCGGTGGCAGGCATTGCCTGTAAGTTGCACAAGGACTCCTGAGTTGCAGCTCTCACGAATCCTCATGCTGTGGTGGGACTTTCTAGGGGTGCAGCTACCACCAGTCACTCATGCTCCTGTAAGTAACCCCTCAGCCTTGAATAAACCCACTGGTACAGCATGGTAGACTTGGATAGAATGGATGCTTTGTTATGTTATTGTCCTCTGTCTCAGAGTAACAGAACTAGACTCGGACAAACAGAACAAGAACTAGTTAGGGTTTTACCGCTGTGAACAGGCACCATGACCAAGGCAACTCTTATAAGAACAATATTTAATTGGGGTTGGCTTACAGGTTCAGAGGTTCAATCCATTGTCATCAAGGTAGGAACATGGCCGCATCCAGGCAGGTATGATGCAGGAGGAACTAAGAGTTCTACATCTTCATCCGAAGGTTACTAGTGGAAGACTGACTTCCAGGCAACTAGTTTGAGGGTATTTAAGCCCATCCCCACTGTGACACACCCATTCTAACTAGGCCACACCTCTCAATAGTGCCACTCCCTAGGCCAAGCATATAACAAGCCATCAATCACACCAGGGAACACAGTCTTACCACCACCACGAATGCCATGGTTTAGCCATTCTGCCAGTCTTCTTCAGCACAGTTAAACCCATGCCTCCCTCTCCTCAAGCCAAGTCAGTGTAGTCAAGTAGTTTCAGAGAGTTCCTTTCAACTACCTTGATCACCTGCTTCTTCCTCATCTTGAGAATGGTGAGTTTCAATTATCTACATGAAGAACCTTGGTTTATGAGTCTAGCTCCAGGCAAGAGCTGATGCCCAGTAGGGCTGCACAAACCCCAATGGTTTGTGCTGGCTGCTCTCTTGTGCCTCAGATATTTGGTTCTTAGTATCTCTTCCAGACCCCTTTACCTAACTATGAGTCCTCCATCAGTAGCTTCCAGGACTGGTGTTCCGTACTGCACTGTATTCTAGCTGTGTCCTTGCTAGGACAGTCTCAACCCTATCACCCAGCCTCCGGACTACAGCTACCATATTTTAGAGAACATGCAGATTTTGATCACCCTCTTTGGGGTATGAGGGATCCCTTCTCCACAGGTACTCACATCCAGGGCTACCTGTGGAAATTCAGACACTGGGTACTTGCCCTGGGTCAGCTCACTGGGTCTATTCTTCCTTCTCCAGTTGCAGCCCTTAATCTGCACAGGTAGAAAGGGAAGATCTGGAGGAAACTTGGCAAGGCATTTCTGCACCCTTCTTTGTGTTTGCAACAAACGGTCATGTAGCCTTTCACATTGCTATGACAAAATACTAGGCAAAAGTAACCTAAGAGAGAAACGGCTTATTTTGGCTCAAGCATGCCCAGAGAGAGGTTTGATTTCTGGGTAATTCTGAACTCTGATAAGGTGACAAGATCAACCATTATAAACCAAGTCCCTTTTACTGTCCCTGGTGGGCCCAGGTCCCAACAGATGTGATGCTACCTGAAGCTTCTGATATTTAAACTCTTATTCTTTCTCAAAACTGGTGTGTTTTGTGTTCTTTTCCTGGGAACCAGCTTCTGGCTGGAGTTAGACTTAAACCAAGGCAGGGAGAGTGAGGGGCTGAGCAGAGGCATCAGTGAGCCTCTAGTGGGTTCCTGTGCTGTTCTTCATGTAGCTAATTGAAACTCACCATTCTCAAGATGAGGAGGAAGTAGGTGATCAAGGTAGCTGAAAGGAACTCTCTGGAATTACTTGACTACACTGACTTGGCTTGAGGAGAGGCAGGCATGGGTTTCGGGAAATGAGATAGGTATTTGGAGTGATTTGTTTTGTTTTGTGGGGCACAGGGGCTGGACAGTCTCTTGTGAAAACTCTCAGCCTGGAGATCATAGAAACTCTGGGCAGTGCTGATCTCGATTCATCTCTATGAATAAGAAACTTCTCTTTCAGAGTGTAGCATCCCTAGAAGTGTTGGCAGAGAGTGTTTCCATCCTCCCTACTGGATTTCCATCACACAGGCAGTAGATGCTTCTATCATCGAATGGGCATGGATCAATATTATAGGTCAAGGCTTTTGCTGGGATCTTCAGAGGATTCCAACAAGGACGAGACCCAGAGCTTTAAAGATAGCTTCTGGTGTAGTTAATAAATACAGCACCTAATGCTGCTAACATCAGTGGTCATATTGTCTTGACATTTGTCAGTCTGTAGTTTGTAGTGTGAATATGCTTTTCAACCTCATTCAGCTTTTGAAGCTGTCCCTTTTTACCTGAAAGGATTAGATGGTGGTGCAAGGACTCCACTCCTGTCCTCATGAGGTACGAGCGAGGGGGAGGAGCATCACTTTAGGTTCCAGATTTGAAAACTCCTGTAACTCTACAAGCCCCAGGCCCAGGGCTTGTTATTACTTCCACTGTGTTTCTCTGTCTTGAATAACAATGACTATTGAGGCTCACAGCTCCTATCCACACAAAAGCAGGCTAGCATGTCCCTGGCTTCTCCCTCTCCCAATGAAGCCCCAAATACAGATTGCTGGACACCCATCACAAGGTCAAGGCTGAAGACAAACATTTGAGTGCTACCTCTGTAGAATGATGCTGTCAAAGCCTCTCACTATGATGAGATTGAAGAAGTCATGCCACACCTGGTTCTCTGTGTTTTGTGTCACTGTATGTATAGAGGTGTGTCCTGACTTAGTTAAGGCGTTCCAGAGAGTTCCTTTCAACTATCTTGGTCCCCTGCTTCCTCCTCATCTTGATAATGGTGAGTTTCAATTATCTACATGAAGAACAGCACAGGAACCCACAAACTGCTGCTTTCAAGAGCTGGTGTGTGAGTCTCTCTCCCTCTCTCTCTCTCTCTCTCTCTCTGAGTGTGTGTGTGTGTGTGTGTGTGTGTAGGAAATACATTCCTTCAGGCTTTGCACTGCCCAGAGCCCTTCCCCAATAAAGAAGGAAGGGGTTGGCCTTAGGACAGAGGCCTCTATGCTCCTTGGTGCTTTTTCTGATTTGTACTAGGTGGGCCACTGTACCAACAACCTCACAAACAAAAGCAGAAGGGCCGGCATGGCTCAGTGCCTCATGAAATCTTTTCAACTAACTCCTGTGTGTTTGCTGTGGATCCTGTCTGCTTGAGCTCTGTGTGCCGCTAGGCATCCTTTGAGAAGTCTGCATATTGCACGGCATCCTGCAGGGAAGCAGAAATGAGTGGCAGTCGAGTGGGGTGGGCCCAGAAGTATCCCTGTGGGGCCCAAGACAGCAGTCAGCAGGAGTGAGGCAGGACACCTGGATTTGTTCTGAGCACTGTGGCACCATGCTGGAGAGGGTTTCTGGCCCATGCTTTGAGCAATGATACCACCTGGGGTCAAGAAAAGAGCAGGCAGCTTGGAGGCGTTTGTCAGCATCCTCTCTGTCTGGACAGGAACTGGCCTTAAGGAACACCCACAAGGCCCATGACAACTCCTGTCCAAGTTAGCCTTGATTCTCCCAGAGTCTGCTTTAGGTATCATTTTGGGTCTCTGGTCCCCAAATAATAGTGGAGGCTGCTGGGTCCTATGGAACAATCTCTGGTTCATGCGGTAATTCATTTGACAGCACCATTCATTCCCTAGCTCATTCATTTCTTTGGACAGTGCACAGTAATGTTTGACTATTGGAGAAAATGAGGATTTTGTACTTGTTATCAATTGGGAAACAGAGGCTCTAAGACACATGTGCCCAAGTCTGAAGCGCTCTCTAAATCACAGGGCTAAACTTAAATTATAAAGTCCAAACTGTCAGACATACTTTATGTCCCTTAGATCCACAGACTGTTTCTCAAGTGGCTGTACTCTGCATCATCCTGGAAGCGTTATATAAATAAATGCAGGTGTTTGAGCTACATTCTAGAATGAGACACTATTTTTAGTAGAGGGACTTTGGGATCTGTATATTTAAAAGCTTAACACTGCCTCCCCTGCTTCCAACTGAGGCTGAAATCTGAGGCTGTCCATGCCTCCCTTAGACCAAGAAGGAGATTGGCTCCCTGTGGGCAGCCTGGTTCCATGCTGTTGACTTAGCCACATGCCTGACTCCTCTTGCCAGATTTCATCCAGACAGGTTGTGCTGTGGGTTTTATTGCTTGTTTTATGGCTGGAGTTTCCTGTCTTGCCATATGGTGAGTCCCTGTAAGGCACTGAAGGAGCAGAGCCATGTGCAGGCAGATGGGCACTTCCTGGGCCAGAAGTGCAAAGCCACCTAGCTGATGAGTCTACCTCATCTCCAGTTGCTAGCTGGAAGAGAGACTAAAGTGTTCTGGGCTAAATACAGTCGGAGACCATTAAAGCCATGTCCTAGGCTGGGAAGATGGCTCAGTCAGAAAAGAGCTTGCATCAAAAACACAAGGACCCAGGTTGGATAGCCAAAACCCACACACAAAAAGGCAAGCATGGTGGTCCAGGCTTGTAAAACCTCCACTGAGGAAAGTGAGACAGAAGAACCCATGATGTTCACTGGCTAGCCTAGTCTACTTAGCAAGGTCTAGCCTTGGGAGAGACTTTAAAAAGTTCAAAGTGAATGGTACCCGAGGAAGGACATCTGAGGTTGATCCCTGGCCTCCATGAGTACTCTGATATGCGTGCGTGTGCGTGTGCGTGTGTGTGTGTGTTGTGCATGAGAGAGGGTATACACACACACACACACACACACACACACACACACAGCACATGCAGAACATGCATTCTGGTGCCCTGCTTCAGCCTGCTGCGCTTTCCATGGGGAGGACGATTTACTTGCAGCAGCAGTCTGCTCTGAGCTCCCTTAGCTCTTACAGAGGCAGGGGCTGGGAAGCTGAAAACTGTGAACAGTGGATAGAGGTCTCTACCAGGATCCTGTTGGGACAGACATGGGGACAAAGGAGGGGCATCATTGTCCTTCTGGATGGTGAATGGGAAAGAAAAGTCACTGGCTAATGTGGGTCAAACTTTGAACAAAGACAAAACCACTTAACTTCAAGGGCAGGAAGTACCACCCACTCTGAGAACGATGAATATTGAGGAGCTTGAGTAAGTGGCACAAAATGAATTCCTACTATGCGTCTGACACACAATGAGTCTGTGAGACAACATGGCTAATGGCGAGAGTCACAAGAGTCCTGGGGTTATTAGCTGCAGAGGCTTCATTTCTACAACAGCAAAATGGGGACGATCTCAATAAAATCTATGAGGCTGAGCCTGTGGGGCAGGCTTGAGATCCCAGCAAAACTGGGCAGGAGGATTGCCTGTTCATAGCAAGTTCAAGTCTCACCTAGGTGATTTAGTGAGAGCCTACCTCAAAATTAAAAGTAAAAAAAGACCTAGAGATTATAGCTCAGTAGTAGATAGATCACTTGCCTATTATATGTGAGGCCCTGGGTTCAATTTTTCATGACTCTAAATTTCACTAGTAATTGGAAATGACTAGGTAACAGATCTGGTCCTGTCATCTGCAAGGCCAGGGCAAAATTAAAACGTGGGCCTCTTGGTTCCAAAGTCATTAGGACTTCAACCAGGTCACAGTAAACACCGAACCGGGCTTGTGACCTTCTGAGTGCAGGGAGCTGAGCCGCTGCAGTTTACACAGGCTGGCTATCTTAGGCTTGTGGAGAGGGATTCAGGGGACAATGCCAGTGCTGACCTTTTGACCCTGACAGCCTTTACCAAGTCTACTAATCAAGCATGAGTCACACTGGTGAAACTGTGAGTTACCCACTATGCTGAGACATAGTGTTAGAGGAAGAAACAGCTAGATAGAGCCTACATATTATAGAGTTTCCAGCAGAGGGCTGGGGAGGCTTCATAAGGAAGAGGAGGGAGGATGGCATATTCTCTGTCAGTCCTCCAACTGGGTTCTGTAGTTATAAGCAGAACTCTGCGTGGGGAGTGGGATGGGCAAGTAACTTGGGGAGTTGTCTGAATGTGGGTGACCAGAGATAGGAAAGAAGGCAATAGCGGACAGCCCAGACATCAGCATGGGTGATCAGAAAAGAGATGTGACTCATGAAAACAGGGTGTGGGGAGAGGATGATGGGAGAGCTATTTCAGGGCACATCTTTCCTTCTGACAGGTCCATGCAGAGGGATGCAGGGCCGGCTTAGAAATGTGAAGGAGTGCACAGCCCTGGTGATAAGATGTATGAAGGTGGTTCAGGCAAGCCTGTGGAATCATGCCTGATACTCCAGGATAAATATGATAAAAACCAGAGTAGAGCATATCTCCAGATTTGCTGAGGACCAAACAGCAAGAAATCAGCCCTGTACAAAATTAACTCATAAAACTCAGAGTTGTGAACTCATCTCGGGGGAGAAGTGAGGAGGAAAAGCTGCTGTTTCTGCAGAAGCCCCTGATTCTTTCTGACCCTCAGTCTTCTCATCTGTACAGTGGGTTCTAAGTCCCATTGTACAGCACATGGAATAAACTAAGAAGCCACATGGAAATGACTTCTCTTCAAAAGAGGTCCTAGGCAGCAGTGAGTAGCACCAGGCTTCCCATTCTTATTGCAACACCTGATCCTTGGTGGGTTTTTTCTCCTCAGTTATATTTTACAGTGTTGCCAAGTTTTAGGGTGATTCAGACGTTCCTTGCCAGAGAGGATTTTTGATATCTTAAAAGCTACTTTGCCTCTATGAATCCTCAGTGAATTGTACATGAAATATTGACAGTCTCAGCTAATAGCTGGGATGCTCAGAAAGCTTAGGTGATTTACTCAAGGTCACACAGCCTACCAAGCAGTATGATTGGATTGCAGACCCAGGCCACATGGCCACATGGTTCCTAAGTTCACAGTCACTTCATTCTTTAGCAAGAGCAGGAAGGAAGGAAGCATATGCGTCACAAAACTTGGCTTCACAGCAGTCCCCTCCTCTGGACACCATCTGCACAGGTATGCTGAAAACTGAGCCCAGAGAACGTTCTGTTTGACTGAACAGTTCATGGTAGGGAGTCGGCCCTTTTGATAAGATGAGGCCTTAAGCAATGCCTGCTGGCAGGACTCTACTTCCTGCTTCTGAACCAACACCTGGGCAAGGTGGGGATTGTTGGCCGTGCAAGTCCATCCCCAGAATTGTAGGTGACAAAGAGACACCAAGTGGCCTAAACTGAGAGGAGGGGAGATGAACTCTGTCGCCCAGGTCTCTTGGGTTAGTCACTTACCCCAGTAGGAGGCAGGTGGCACCAGTCCCAAGATCCCTTAGGACTCTGGTCAGCAGGAAGAACAGCTCAGGGAGGCAGTTAGGCCATGAGCCCTGAATGAATTCCAGCTGTGTGGCCTCAGCCTCTCTGTGTCCCACTTCCCTCTTTACCACGAGAGTGAAGATAGATCCTACGTCACAGCTAAATGTTCATTCTTACTATTATTATTAGTTGCTGTTTCTGACATGTAGAAGGTCGGGGCATCCCCAAAATATGTCACTTCCTGTGATGGGAGCTCCTATCTGTGATATTTGGACTCTACCCACCTATTCTTTTGTTATTGGGGTAGTTCATCCCTTTCTCTCATCAGACTCTGTGACATCAGCTCCCAGGACTGGGTGTTCTGAATGCCTGGAGACCATATAAGACTTCAATAGAGCTGAGGAGAGGAATCTCTAAATAACGACACTTAGCACCTAGTCTTGTGGCCTGAGTTTGATTCCTGGGATCATGACAGAGAAGAGAACCGACACTTAAAACCTGTCCTCTGGCCTCTACTTATGTGCTGGATCTAGACCTGCCTCTATCACACTCTGTGGGTCCTCAACTTGAGGGACAATCCCTGCTCTGTCAGCCAAGGTCCTGTGAGTGTGTGGTTGTAGAAGGATCCACTTCAAAATGATGACCTAGTGTCATCTGACATGTCAGTACAAGCCAACATTCCAAAGCCTTCCATGAGCACATGAACAATTCTGTGATGGATTAGTAATGGCTGCCTTGAGCACAGCAATGGGGAGCGAAGACTACATACTGCTAGACACTCCATTCATGTGCTTCTATCCTGCAAGCGAGAAGGGTTTAAAGCTCAGGGAAAAGAAAGCATTTTACCTGAGTTGCCTTGCTATTGGGGGTCAGAGGGATCTCAGCAACAGATTTCCTAAAGCCAAATTCCATGATTTTTTTTTTTTTTAAAGAAGGCTATTGAGTGGGATAACACAGTCACAAATGCGACTTTATTGTCTTGTCTTTCTGGACTTGATTTGCCACCTGAAAACCTCTTAACTGACCCCATGAACCAGAGACCTGCAGGAGTGGACATATTCATGTCTCCTCTTGAACAGTGTGCACCATCCTAGAGATCTCATGCAGCAAGCAGGATGATGGCAACGACCATGGCATTGATACAAGATAATACTCTGGGTGAGGCTCAGTGGATAAAATACTTGCTGCACAAGCATGAGGACATGAGTTCAGATTCCCAGTACCCACATAAAAGGATACTATAACATGTGTCTATAACTCTAGCTAGTTGATCAGTGAATTCCAGATTCAATGAGGGACTCTGTCTCAAACTATTCATTGAAGAGCAATAAAGGAAGATATACAGAACTGATTCCACCCTCCACTTATGCACACAATGGAGAGTGCACATGCATGCATGCACACATACCTGTATACACAGATAATATTGCATATTGCATAGAATATATAGTTTACATTGCCCCACAGTCAGCATAGCTCTGACATAATCAGCCATCCCACACAATGGCAGAACAGGCCTACTTCCCACTTGACTGTGTGCAGTGCATGTTTAAGCCCTTTGCCTCTCTGGGCTTCTGTCTAAATAATGAAGGCACAAGAACATATGTTTCCTTTAGAGCTGCCATCTTCCTCAGTGCCTCAAACTGTCAGCATCGAAATGAGGAAGTGAACAAGAAAGGTCCAAAGCTGGACACACTGTGCTTTGCTCCTAGGTCATTTGACTGTTGTACAGGATACAGGGGGTGGACCCCAGTACGCCTAGAAACAGCAAAGGAAGCAAAGGAATTCAGTGATCTCTGGGCCAGAGACAAAACAGGGAAGCATTGACAAAACAGGATTGGGCAGGAGTCAACCAGGTTGGGAGCTGAAGCTCAACACCTTCTAAGGCTTGAACCCCAGCTCGGCCCTTTCCAGCTGTGTTATAGGTGTCTGTGGCCACATCTGCACATCGGGCATTCTTACTCACTTAGTCATCTCCCTATTCTCAAATGCTAGCTTTCATTACAGACACTGCAGGGATCCTGAGAAGGTGCTAGGGCAAGATGCAGTCAGAGAACAGGGTGGTAGCCAAGCCCTCAACAGGGAGATGGAGCAAGGAGGAATGTGGAAAGGGGCTTGAGGTGGGGGTAGAGAACCTTCCTTGAAGGCTTCCTATAGGAGGGGTTTAAGATTAGCCCCAAGAGAGTTCTCATTTGGGCGGAAAAGCATGACATCAGCTGTTTTTTGGGTTTTTTTTTGTTTTTTTTTTTTTTTAACAAGAGTGATTTCCACTTCCTTGGCCCCCATTGGTGCTGCTTTGGAGGAGAATATGAATATTAAGCAAATTTTTCATATACTTTGAAGCAATCCAGACAGTGCTGGCAGTGGCAGGGCAAGTTTCCTGCATATTTAAAGAGCATCCTGTTGATTAGAGGGGGGATGGAACTGCACCTTGGGTGTGTTCAGCAACCCTGGGTACAAACTGACAGGAGCACTTTATTCCTGCCTAAACATGATAGCAAAGGAGACCGCCTGTATCCCACAGAGCCTGTGATGCTGTGAGGTTTAGGAGGCAGTAAAACAGCCGTGGAATTCACGTGAACACACTGAACAAGCTTCCTGCTCAGATCCTCCTCTTCCCCATTGTCCTTCCATGCTGTTGTTGGTTACTAGCTATCTGATCACCTGTTGTGTTCTTCAAAGCTGTTCAGGTGTCACTTCTAACAGGGCTGTCCTGATACACGCTGCCTCCACTGTTGGCTCCCAGCCCCCACAGGCAGAAGTGTGTTCAAGAAAGAGGACAATGAGGATCCTGAGGCAGTGCTGCTAGTACTCCTCAGAAACCAGCATGGTAAAACCATAATCTGAGTGGGGAGGGTGCTGTACCATCAGCCAGGGATAAGCAGGAACCTGACCACAAAGGCTCTGGAAGTTAGCCAAGCAGGGAAGTATAACCTGCTACTCACAGGATGATATGAAAGGGTTGCCACACAGGTCCTATCTGGTGGTCCGAAGATAGCCTCCAGGCGACCATTTGGGGTGTAGCTCATTCACCTGCATATAGCATTTAACAGTGAAGTACATTGGCTCTAGGATTGAATTACTCAGGTAGTGCTAGAGTGGAAGCTGAACCCTCTTCTTCTCTAGGATCTAATTCCTTCCTGTTCAGCTCCTGGCATGACTTCAGACTTCCTTTCTTCAGAAGAAATGGTGTGCCGTTCCCCAGCAATTCCACAAAAGCCTTAGAGTAGAAATGAACTCACCCTGTATCTGCAGATGTACCTTCCTGAGCCAATCTCTGAAGCCAGACATCCATCCCTTCATCTTGGTGGAGCCGGCCCAAAGACAGACCATGAACCAAATATAGGAGTGGCAGCTGCCTAAAAGAAACATTGGTGTTGTCATGGGAAGGCTGAGGGAGGATGGATGCTAGAGATTCAAGAACAAGAGGTGTTTACTACAAGAATGCTTGAGAGCTTTTCCTTGCAGTCAAGCCAGTTCTACAATGCAGGGATCTCAGACATTTTCTTGCTCATTTCTCCCTTTGTACCTTTGTACTAAAGTTGCTTGGCCAAGAATCCACATGGGTCAAAGAAGTCTTAGTGAGTTCAATTTCCAACACACACACACACACACACACCACACACACACACACACACACAGAGAGAGAGAGAGAGAGAGACAGAGACAGAGACAGAGACAGAGACAGAGACAGAGACACAGAGAGAGAACCAGGCATGGCTACACTGAGTACTGGTCCTGGGTAGGTAGATAGAAGGATCCCTGAGGCTCAGTGACCAGCGAGCCTAGGTCATTGAGAGACATCTATATTGTCTCAGAAAGAATAAATGTAGACATTGCCTGAGGAATAAGCAATATTTGAAGTTGTCCTCTGGCCTCCACACACAGGCACACATGTGCACCTGCATGTACAGGAGCACACACATATGTATATAAAGAAGTCAGTCTTAGCATCCAGAGCTGTGGGTACACAGGATTATGGGGATGTGATAGAGGCTACATGAAGATTCTCCCCCTGGCAGTTACTCCAGACCCTAAATAAGTCCTAGATCCCTAAAGTAGCTTTACTACTTTCCAGATACTCAATCTCTCTTCTCAAGGTTGGCAGAGGGAACAATAAGTCCCACTTATTCTGGTAGTTGGACCATGGTGAACAGTCAGGCAGCAGTGTCTATGCACATAGTTAGGTGGCCACGGGGATATGCTTCTCCCCATAGGTAGGTGATGACTCCAATGTATCTTCCTCTTATAAGCCACAGGATGGGAAGATGTTGACCAAGATGGATGGGGTATTGGCCAAGGTGATCAAGAAAGTGAGGTCAAGGTCCTTAGTGATGTCTGTATTGGGGAATCTCAGTGCTTTTAGGTATAGCAAAAGGAGAGAACAATGCCCCAGGGTGAGCCTGTCTTGTGACACACTTTCTGATGACAGTCCCCAAGACACAGCTCTTTCTCTGTTTCCCACTCATCTCTGGAGACATTTCTTCAAGAACCATTTACTAACCCTGTTTATTTCAGTGGCTACTGCCTCTGCACTCCTTCAACACCACACCTCTCCTTTAGACACTCATGTTATTCTCCACCCAATACCTATTTCTTGAGGTCCTACTATATGTCAGTTTCCCCATCTATGATCTGTTTCTTTCTTATTTGTCGGTCTGGCCTTTGTAACAGTTTAATGAAAGGCCCCAGCTGTACCAGTAGGCACTCAAGAGACAGATTGCCATCTGGACAGGGAGAATTCAATATAAGAAGTTTAGGTAGAGATCATTTGTCAGCTAGATACCTGGCAGACACTAACAAAATAGTATTACAGAGGCAGCTGCTGAGGGAAGCATTACTACCCTTGGGGTGAGGGAAGATGGAGAACTGTGGTCATGAAGAAGATGCAGAAGCATGGAGGGTGATGATGCCCAGCTGGGGTCAGTGTCTCTGAGCCTCAACGGCAACCCCATAGGCCACAGAGGCTAGTGAGAAGAGATAGGAGTGGGCATACTGTATCTTGGGGGATTTACACAGCTGGTTCTGCAGTTGTTGGGAAGACCATACACCAATCTCAGCCACAGCTTTAGGAGGAGAACTGCCTCATCAGACACACAGGAGGAGAAGCAAGAGCATGCCATTAGAAGGGAGCCAGAAGTTCCTTTTCCTCCGGCATTACAGGAGTCTAGTGTCTCCTGTTGGCAGAACATTACAGAGACCAGCTAGTCAACCAAGGGTTCCCAGCTCTAGCAAGACAAAGCCACACAGAAAAGCATGGGCTTGAAGCTCAATGATGATAAACTGTAACAGAGAATCATGGGCCATACCCTCTACCTTGAGGCCTGGAGAACTGACTGGAGGGGATTTTTTGGAAAGACCTTGATGTTAGAGACATTGGATCACATCTATGGCTAATTATAACTGTTCAAGCCACCAACACTTGTGTCTCCATTTTCCAGTTTGTCCAGTGAGGATAGTATGTTTGGACCTCCTTCTCTGTTAATATAGTGACTGAGACAATGTTACACCATGTCCCTTGCCTCATAGATCCAAGACAGTAAGCTAGGAATCAGCAAATGCATCCTCCTCCACAAAAAGCCTTGCTGTATTTCAGGCTGTGAGCATCTTCATAAACCACAGATCCCTTTGGTGCCCTTGGCTGCTCCTTCTAAGCAACAGAGCACACACTAGGCTGTGTCAGAGAAGCTTCCCCACAACACGAACACGATATGAAAGAAAGCAAGTCAGTCTCTGTTGCATAAGGTGCCTCAAATAGCCTCAGACAAAACACTCCCAGCTTCCCGGCAGAGGGGGAGGTGGGGAAGTCATGGGAAGGAGGCTGCTCTTGTCCTTAGGGACCAACAGCCAGGGCTGGCAAAGCTCTTTCCTATACCTAATTCTGAGGCACATTTACAGCTCTGCTGGCATGGTGTGGGTGTTAGACACAGCCTTGTCTCATCTTAGTGCTCAAAATGAGATGTTACTGCTCCTTGGATCTCTGCTTAAGGCATCAAGGTAAGCCTCCTGGGATGCCCCAAGGAGAGACTGAAAAGTGTTCCCAGATTCAGGTGTACTGGTGGCCTTGAAGCACAAAGCAAAAATGGGGAAGGTCGCTGACACCAACACTATGGTACACAGCTCACTTGGTGGCAAGGGCTGAGGTGAGGCCATAGGTACCCACCTGTGGACTCTAAAACAGCTCTGATCTGTACTAATGGCTTATGGTTGAGCCCCTACCTGCACAGAGGCAGGTGGGTCATGGAGCTATAGGCACTTGGCTCACAGCTGCCTCCGCTCTTATTTGATTGTTGCTTTATTCAGTTCATTCGGTTCTTTGTCCTGTTTCCTAAAGAGAGGAGACCTTAACAGCCAGACTTACCTCAGGGCTTCTTGCAGCTCCAGTCAACCCCTTAGCTTCTGTGTTACTTTTCCTCTTTGCCATAACAGACCGAATGCCTGAACAGAACCAATTTAAGGTGGGAAGGATTTACTTGTGGATACAGTACACTATGGTGGAGGAATGGCAGGGGGACCATGAGACAGCAGATCAAGATGCAAAGACCTTGGACCCCAAGCAGTACTGAGTTATGATCCTGAATACTTGCCCCTGTGACCCTAGGTTACTTGGAGGCCCTGGATCCAACCTCCACAAACAGTGCCACCTGCTAGGGACCAAGAATCCTGCCTAAATACTCCCATCAAAGCAATGTAGTTCAAGCCCCTCCCACCCTATGCAGCCTGAAGGCTGTCCCTCAACTCCCCCTCACCCTGCAAAATGACTTTAAACCCCAAAGTTTAGCCTTCCATCACCTGAAAACTCAATTTTCATTTCTGCTTCTTCCTTTTAATCCATCAGCGTATGCCAGTCAATACAGACAACTCTGCATTCTCCAGAAATGATCCTCTGAGCTTCCTTGTGGCTTCTGGGGTCTTAAAGCCAGGCTTATAGATTACATTGATTTATGCTTCTTTTACTGTAGATGGAAGAAGGCCAGCAGCCAAGTAGGTACAATAGACCAAGATTTGAGTGTCAAGTCTATCACCTGAAAGCCGTGGCCTCAGACAGATTTGATTCAACTCCCTCAGCGCTTTATGGAGCTAATGATAGGATTACTGATAATGCAGGCAAACTTATGATCGTGGCATCTAGCAAAAGCTGGTTATAAATATTGCTACTGCATCATATTAAGCATATATTAACACGCAAAGAAAATCTATTGAGCTGATTAAAGGGAAGGGCCTGGCAAAATCTGAAGGTGGTGACATTGGACTTAAAAGTCTTGCCTTGCTATTTTGGAGAGCTTCGTGTGTTGTTTCCAGTAAGGAAGCAGCCTGTGTTCATGACAGGGAATTTACAATGTCTGCACAGAAACAAAGACAGGAAAAGGATTGCCCACACTCTCACAACTCTGCATACTGCCATGCTATCAAGCTTCTGGTGCATTCTATAAAGATGATCTCAGAGTTCTGTTTACAATGTTTGTACGAATCATATAGTTTAGGAATGTACTATTTAATCTAGGTGTGGTGCTGCACACGGGATATACAGCAAGACTGCTGAAAGAAAGAAGGCAGGGAAGGAAGAAAAGGAAGATGGAAAGAGGAAGGAAGGAAGAAGAGGGGAAAACAATGATAGTCATGTCAAATACAAAAGAAACTAAAGCATGTAATAAACAACCGCATACAGCCCACTATTGATATTTAGGAAAGGCTTGGGGATGTAGGTAAGTGGTATATCGCTTCTCTAGAGTTCACAAAGCCCTGGGTTCAAGACCCTGCAATTCAGCATACTGTGTGTGTGTGTGTGTGTGTGTGTGTGTGTGTGTGTGTGCATGTTTGCATGTATGTATGTGTGTATGTATGTATGTATGTATGTATATGTCTGTATTATATATGTATATACACATATATACATATGTGTATGTATTATTGGGCATGTTTTCTTATAATCTTTCATATTTGTCTACCATATATTTCATGTACCATAATTACTTTACAGTTATTTCTTATGTCATAAAATAATTTTCTGACTGTAAGGATACTTAATCAGCATTATTTGTTCAATTCTATCTTTAAAAAAAATCCTTTTCATCCATTCTTTGAGTTTCACATCATGCACTGCAATCTCACTCATCTCCCTGTCCCCTAATATATGCCATCTACCCTTGCAAACTCCTCCCCAAAATAAAAAACAAACAAACAAAATAAACAAAACAAAGCATAGACAACAGCTCGTCATGGAAACTGTAGTGTAGCACAGAGCACCCACAATATATCTTTTTGTCCCCACATCTTAACTTGAAAATGTTCATTGCAATGAGTCACTGGTCTGGTTTGAGATCTCTGGCTTCTATGACACCATCAATAACCAGGACCAGCTCCACTCTGTTGCTTGGGTGAGGCACAGGGTGTTGCTCTCCTGAGTGCTGCATCTGGTGAGAGGTGGGGCCATCTCTCCAGAATACCACAGCCAGTGACATGCGGGCCCAGTTCTGTACAGTCTTTGGACATCCACGTGGTCCCAGGCAGCTGCCTAGACCAGGGACAATATATTCCCATGGTCTCTAGTAGTAATATGAGCAGTGGACATCCATACCGACCCCTGCTGCTGCATAGCCATAGACCCAGAGATGACCCTCAGCAGCAGCATAGGCTGGGACTTCACCATGGCCTCAAGTGGAGGGGCCGACTACTCATAACAGGCCTCCCTCTCCACCCTGGTGTCTCTAGTTCTATCTCTCTTCACAATGCTCAAACTCTTCTGCATCTTTTTCTCTTCTATCTGTCCACCACATGGTTAAACATTGTCATGGCTCCTGCTGTAGGCAGGTCACGTGGCTGGTGGGCCCTAGGTGACCGACCTCCTCTGTCATGTGCTGTGGTGGCAAGAGGGTCTCTAGGAGTCTATAGCCTGCTTGTGTGGCACAGTGGTAGGTGGGTTTATGGACATCTGCCTCCTCCCACACTTCGTGGCATGGAGGTCAGCAGGTCTCCTGACTTAACCTTCACAGCCATCGGCACAGTCCTGGGACACTATGATGACCTCCGGTTCACTGACCTCAGCCCAGCAGACAGACATCCCAGTAACTCGGAATTTAATTCTCCCTCTGTTCCTACATTTTTTCCCATTATAAATATATATTTGTCTAAATTTCAATTTGTTTCCTTAGAACATTAGAACATGGAATATAACTTCATAAATAATTAAAAAATAATGCCTGATGAGGGAGTTAAGTACATCATTTCCTGTGACTGAGAATCTAAAGAGAATGTTGTTAGGGGACTAGTCAGCTCTGTGGCCGAAAGATGTCCTTAGGGACCCAGCTACCATCCATCTTTGGCTTCTGTTTTCTTCTGTGCACAACATGAGCAGTCAGTGTGGCAGCAATCGGCATGTGTTCATTCCTTTTATCCTCATAGCAACCTGAAGGAGTGTGTGCTGCTATCACTCCCATTGCAGAGATGAGAAAAGTGAGGATCAGATCATGTAATCCAGCAAAAAAGAAGTACTGTTGCCATGGTTCCAAGCACCACATCTTCACCCCAGCACCCACAGGCTTGAGTTTTGATTTGATCAAACTGGAGAGTACATAAAATTTGGAGGTAGAATATAGCAAAGACGTCTCTTCTCTTCGTTGTTCAGAACAGTATCAGCTGTACTGGTTCATTTTCTCCTCACTTCCCTTTCCCTCTCCCTTTCTCTCCATCTCTTGCTCTCTCATTCTCTCTCTTGCTTTCCCTTGTAGTCAAAGGCAACTTGATGAAATGTGTCTCTCTAGTGAAAGTGTGCTACCTATAACATGTGACACGAACACATAATGTGTCTTTATCACATGGAGACCTGTGATAAAGGTCTTCTGCAAACTGGTCACACTTGGTGCCCAGTACACCCCTTCCCTGAGGTAAAGCTGGGGGAATACTGAATTCATCAGGCATTTTTTCCAGGGGACAGCAGGGAAGACGGGGTGCTGGGCAAGCATAAGTTTACTAAATGCATCCTCAGGGTGGCCCTGCTTTCCACCTCAGGCTAGAGAAACTGTGCATGCTTCAGGAAGGAGTTAATGATGCAGTACCAGAAGGTATGGCTTCCTGGTCTAGTCACCACTGGAGTCAGAGAGCTCTGGCCTGGCACCGCTCAGTACCACCTCTTATGTGGTATATTAGTTACTTTCATGTTGGTATTATCAAACAACATGATCAAGATCAACTCATGGAAGAAAACAGTTATTTTGGCTCTGGGCTTCAAAGGAGAGTCAGTAAAGGCGGGGGAAACAGGGCATAGTGTCCAGAGCAAAAAGCTAAGAGATTGCATCTCCATCCCCCTGTAGGAAGCAGAGAAAAAGAATTAAAGTTTGGTGAGACTATACATTTCGAAGCCCTCCCACTGTGATATGCTTCTTCCATCCAGGCTCCAGCCCCTAAAGTCCCTATACCTCTGTAAATGGCACTGCCAACCAGGGACCAAGTGCTCAAATACATGAACCCATGGGAGACATTTCTCATGCATACCACCATACATATTATGTGACCTTAAGCAAGATAATCATTGTCAAAGAAACTCAATCTCCTCATCTACGTAATGGGACTCATAACAGGTCCCTCTTCCCAGGACTGCTGTGAAGATGGTGGCAGTTCATGCATGAAAACCACACGTCATGGTTTCTAATCTGTAATGTGCACTCCAGAGTCCTACTATTTCATTAATAGTCTTGCCAGGTAGCTGTCATTGTTATTCCTGTTTTACAACAGGGAAAATGGATGCCCGAGAGTTATAAGAACCCATGTCACTTAACTGAGAAATGACAGGGGCAGGATTCACAGTCAAGGTTTTCTGACTCTAAGGATGTAGTCTGCCAAGGAATAGATGAGGCCTGGGCACGTGGTATCCTAAATCATGTGCCAAAGATCAATTTGTTAAGTGACAGTTTTATAATAAGAGATGTAATTGCTGGGCTGCTAGCAAATGGGTGCCAGCGGTTTGGAACTTTTTTCTTCCAAAAAACGTGAATGGGAATGCAGCAGAGATGGTGGTAAGGGCTGGGTCTCTTTCAGGGCCACCTTGCAACCCTGCCAGTGAAGATACTCAAGAAAGCCCTGGATCCATGTCAAGGAGGATGGATCACTAGGTCTTTGCTTCTAATCTGCCAGGGGGTTGAAGTCAGTCCCTGCCCCTCTCTTGGCTTCAGAATGGACATGGCCAAAGCAATTAGGGTAAGGAATTATGGTTAAATTAATGTCTAAGGATCTCATTTGCATTGTTGTTAGAGTCCCCAGGTCCCTACTCCTGGATGAGTACGTCCCAATTCCATCTTCCCTTCAGCATTCAGGAAGGGCATTCATTGCTGATATATTGAGATATGTGTGTGTATGTGTGTGTGTGTGTATCACTTTGCTATTGCTTTATTACTTTTCAAGTGACAGGCAGCAGAATAGACTTTGTCTCGATATTGTCTGAGAGAACGTGGTCTGCATTCATTATAGAGTTGCATTTCATTCTGACAGTGTTTCTTTTTATGTGTGGTGGGGCTGGGGGGAAGGCTTGGTATCCTTCTATAGGCCTGTTTTAGCTGGAAGAATGAGCTGGAGTTGGACTCTGTTTCTCCTATATGGAAGCAGTGCCCACTGAAAGGAGAGCAGGCTCAGGAGGTTCATGAAACTCAGAAGCCACTTTGAAGACTCAGGAAGTTAATGATTTTCCCCAGGTCCTATAAATACCAAACAATTGCTGGGGTGAGAGAGGACTCTACAGTGGATCTGCCCACAAGTTGGGCAAAGAATTCAGGTAATCAGCTGGTGTGAGATTTCTAGGTGATGATGCTACCCTAGTCATCTGAGTTACTCTAAGTGACCACGATAAACCCATGGGCTCATCAAGCTGGATTGAATAGAATGGTTTCTCTGGAGTGTTGGAGACATTTCTTTGCATCCCCACAGGAAAAAAAAAAAAAACATAGCACAGAGTTGCCCAGAAGCTCTTGCTCAGAGATGAGAGTGAGGATCCTTACCTGACAATCAGCTCCAGAGGTACTATGACTGAAAGGGGATTGAAGTCCCAGGAGAGTCATGTAGTGAGTGCCTGATTCTAGACAGAGGCCCTGGAAGGTCTCCAGATGCATGCCCTGAGGCAGTTGCCTGTCTGAATATCAGCCTCTTAGAGGCCTTGGACTCTGATGCTGTCTGGTTGTCTACTTTCACCGATGAATTATAGATCCTTTTGCTCCCCTCTGCCTCCCAAATATCTCCCACCCACCCCTTGGAGTATAGAGCTCTTCAGAGAGTCTTAGTTTAGAGAGTCAAAAGAGTCTTCCCAGAGGTGAGCCGTAAGTGGGACCTTCAAAAACTGAAGTGGCGATTGGAAAGAAAGAGGGAGTATGAGGCAATAAGGAACTGTATGATGATCGGTTTAGTAGGGATTGTGGTTGGTGAGTGTGTGTGCTGTGCGCTCTCTCTCTCTCTCTCTTCCCTCTCTCTTGTAGCTGTAGAGTTCTCATCTTAAGGATAGTTAGTCCATCTTCCATTCTATGAAGTGATTTTTGTTTATATATAACATTCTCCAAGACTCAGGCACAGTCAGCCCTTGTCCATCCTCCCACCAAGGAGCAGGCCTGGGATCATGGTCTCCCAGCCCTCAGGAGTAGACAGTCTGGTTTTAAGGCTTATTCCTGGCCTTTCAGAATCTCCTCTTCTCACTGAGAAACATACACAGCTATTTCTATCTCAGAGAATAGTAAGATGATAACTAAACCCCAGGAGGCCTTGCTGTGTGCAGACACTGTGCTGCTCAGGACTTTAAAGGACTCACCCTTCCAAATCACATGACAGCCAATCCTCATTGCTGTTAGATGTTGCCCTCTCTCATGCACAAATGAGGAAACTGAGGCTTGCCCATACCAAGAACTTTGATTATCCATCCAGTCAGGCTGGATGACAGATCGCCAGACTCAAAGGTAGGATATGATATATGTCTCATGACAGCAATCTCAGGCACGTTTTTAGATCCTCCTCTTTAATTCTGTGTTTCCTTAGAATAAAATAAGAAATCATGAATACCCAAGGTAACCTATGGTACTATATAGTATGTATTTATTTGCAAATGGAATTTAGAAATATTCAAAGCGAGCCAGGCGGTGGTGGCACACGCCTTTAATCCCAGCACTTGGGAGGCAGAGGCAGGCAGATTTCTGAGTTCGAGGCCAGCCTGATCTACAGAGTGAGTTCCAGGATAGCCAGGACTACACAGAGAAACTCTGTCTCGAAAAACCAAACAAAAAAAAAAAAAGAAATATTCAAAGCATAAACATTGAGTGTGCCAGATACAATGTCAGGTTGTGAAGGTACCAGTTACAGAGGCCATGGTCTGTCCCCAGACATGAGCTGAAACTCCAGTTCTTCAGAATGCAGAGGGCTAACTCTGCCAACTGGCTCCCAGAGAACCATCAGAGAGGACACCATGGGTACTTGCCATGCCTGTGTCTTCACCACCCAGTGTCTCCACACCCATGAAGATGTTATCTCATGCTGAAGAGAGTTCAGTCATGGGTTGGGATGTGGGGTATCCAGTTTTTCCCTGCTCCTTGTTTTTTGCATGTCCCATTAGCTCAGGATGATATTTAAATTCCATTTGTTTATTTAATATGTGTATGTGTCTATGTGCACATACATTCCATGGAGTATTTGTAAGTCAGAGGATAATTTATGAATTCAGTTCTTTCTTTCTACCATGTGGGACATGGAGATCAAAGCTAGGTCATCAGGTTTGGCACCAAATACCTTTACCTAGTGGGTCATTTTGATGACCCTCAGAATGTTTGTAATGGTTGGATTTTTTTAAAAAGAGCTATATGGCATATGAACATTGTATTCAAGTGCTGGTGTGACAGTTGACATTGTCAACTTGACAGGACCTACAGTCACCTAGGAGGCAAACTTCTGGCTTGTTTGTGAAAGGATCATCTAGATTGGGTAAATTGAGACCAGAAGTCTCTGCTGAATGTGATGACACATTTCCATAGGCCAGAGTTCTAGACTGAACAGAGAGGAGAGAGCAAGCTGAGTGCAGGCATCTGTTCTTCTCTGCTTCCTGACTGCAGATGCTGTGTGACTCCTGCCTCAAGCCACTATCCCTTCCCTCCTGGATGTGGTGGGCTACATCCTGTACCCTCAAAGTGTGAGCCAGAACACCCTTCCTTCTTTCCTTAAGTTGCCTTTGTTATGTATTTTGTCCTAGCAACAAGAAAGGTAACTGTCATAGCCAGTGTCCATGCAAACAATCATGTTTCATTCAACAATCCTTCTCATTCCTTCACATCCATTTGTGTGGGCGGCCATTCTTGTGTCCTTGAGGCACAAGGAAAATTTGCCACTAAGACCTTTTGACTGAAGACATGAACAACAGCTCTCTGCTCTAGGTACCTCCTCAACATCTTACTGTATTTACACAACTGTATTACACCGACTCCTCCCCCATCACCTTTTATAATTGGCTTAAGGTAGAAAGTGACAGTCCATCACAGACACCCAGACCAAGGACCTAAGAAGCTTCCATTTGCCCAAAGTTCTCAGCTAGGAAGCAGGCGAGCCTGACAAGTCCCAGCCACTGTGGTTTTCTAGAGCCAGGGCCGATCCTCACGCTGTGCCCGTGCCACACAAACGATATGTGGGGCCATGGCACCATGCAGGTGGAGGCTAGGTGGCTTTAGAGCTTGGAGCCTGTGATCCTGGTGGGTGGTAACCATCACAGGACCAGCGCTTCCATCTGGAGGACTAAGTGAACTTTAAGGTCCCTTTCAAGTCTCTAAGACATGGCTGTGTGATCTCTGGCCAATCCCACTGAAGGCTGGCCACACACTGTCTCCAAAGGCTCCCTGGCACCATGAACTCTGTGTGGGTACCTCTCTCCAGCTAGACTCTGTGGAGCAGTGGGGTTCAAAGCAGGAAATAGTGTGGGATCTATTTCTCCCATTAATGCTGTTGTCAAACCCAGTAAGCCACCTGGGGACAAGGTAAAATTCAGCTTGAAAGTCATAACCACCTCTGTCATTCTTCCCACTAAGGAGCATCACCCACTACCCTGCTGGAGCCCAGCTCTCAGCACCAACCCATTAGGGAGTAGTGGAAATCAGTTGGATCTTCCTCTAAACCTTGATATTGCCGATCATAAGCTATGAGAGTGAGAGGTGGCCATCCTGCTGGTCTAGTTGGTTCATTTCCTGTAGTAGTGATCTTTTCTTTTTTTTTCTGGAGGCAGAGGGCCAGAGGTAATAATAAAAGCTGCCTTGGGTCCAGGATGACACACTCTTGCTTTCTGCATAGCAAAGACTCTCACCATTATTATCTCATCCCACCTCAAGGTTTCTTCCTTCATGGAGATCCTAAGAGGAGGCAGGACAGAAATGTCCCTATCCAGCCCAGGGAGAAAGAGCAGTTCAGAGAGACACTACCCCAGGGTTACCTTCCTTTGTAGTCCATCAGTGGCCTTCCTCCACCCTGCAAGCTTTCCCTACAGACAAGTGCTTAGGCTTTGGCCTCCTCTCCTTTGGACACACTGGTTTTTATCTGTAATGTGGGTCCTGGGTATATTCCTAACTTTGGCTTCCTTTCTTGGATGGATTGTATAGGTGTGAATGGATGTGTGGATGGGTATGTGGAGGGGTGTGAGCATCCATGTTGTGCTGACACTACTCATCACACTCTGACCCTGCTGTCTTGTCATGATCACTGCCCTGAACCCTGGCTGAGTGATCTTATGCATGTTCCTTCTTTTCATACTCACATAGAGCCTGACTCTGAAGGGCAGCACCCTCAGAGTAAGCAGATGCCCCACAGGAAGCCCAAGGAAAGAAAACCATCTTAACTTCCAGCACCAAATGGAAGCCACCAATCTGTATAGCACAGAACACTTAGAAGCATCTATAAGTCCTCCCACAGATTTCACACGGAATTTTTGCCCCTGGGGGACCTGAAGACCTCAAGACAGAAACTTCTTTTTGGGTGACTCGCTGTCCTCAGAAGTTAACGTGGATCCTGCTAGGCTCACCTTTGTCCTTGCCCAAAAGCGGGCGGTTTCTACAGTAGAATTCTAAGTAAAAGAACAATGATGTTTGAAAATAACCACAGAACACAAGATACCCCAGGATGAGTCAGGAACAAAATGAGAGCAAGGACAGAACCCCAAGCATCTTTTCCTTACTGGTATAGTAGGAACATGAACACTCACAAGTGCATCTGTAACTCCAGTTCCAGATAATACGACACCCATAGGAGTCAAGCATGTGTGTGTGTGTGCACACACACACACACACACGCATACAGACACAGGATGGAGTGGGATGCAGAGGTGGTGATTTCTGCCCTCACTCTATGGTTCCACAGAGTAATGCCAAGCTCTCCCTCCTCTTCCTGGAGGCTTCTGGTTGGAGCTGATGAAGAAATAGAGATAGTGCTCCAAAATTAAGAAGTTACCTTCCATCATTTCCACACCATGTGCCTTTCGGCACAGTTCTGAACCTCAGTGTTTGCTTGTGTGGATGGGTCTGGTAAGACCGATGCAGTCTCTTTCACGAGATTAGGAATTCTGCCTGTAGAATTAGCAGGTTGGAATTTATATGTCTTATAAGATCTCTCCCAAAGCTAGCATCCTGATACTTGGAGGGAAGGCAATACATTCAGGATGGCGATGTCCAATTACCAGTGGGAGCATCTTGGGTCTACAAGAGCCAGCCAGCGGGAGGACCTCTATGGTACTCTGAAGTCAGGTCTCTGACATGGGGCAGGGTTGCTGCAATGGGGACAGCAGCTGTTATCTGGCGCTCTGCTGATGAAGTCAAGCTACCTCCTTGCCCCCTCTTCCTGTCTCCTGTCTGTCCCAGCCGACTGGAATCACATCTTATCAGCACAAACCATCTTCCCCTGAAAGAAAGGGAAGTCAGAAGGGAAAAATGCTTGACCCCCGACTTGAGACCCTCAGTCTATCTCTGCCACTTGTTTCCATAGTGATTACCATGAGCAATGACCTGCCACTCACTCATCTGTGGCTTCTTTGTCCTCCATCCATTCCTGCATCATGCTTAAGGAAAAAGTATAGGCTCTGAAATGGAACCTGAGAGCTGGAGCCCCAAGCACTGCCCTCCCTCTCCCCACCCCACCCCCACTCCCTTGCACACACCCACCTCTTCCCCTGGCTGTGGAAAGACCTTGTGCTTGTCTTCCATGAGTTAGGTCTGTTCTCTGAGGTGACCTCATCTTAGCTGTGAGACGGAATCTTTCAGATCCAGAAGGGATTGGGTCCCTGGTCAAGGGATGTAAGCGGTGAGCCATGGGATCTGCTTCTAGTTCCCGCCTGTCGAGCATGGAGCGTCTCACCTCCTTGTGTCTGCCAAGGTCTGTGACCTCTTTTCCATCCCTGAAATGTTAGTCCAGCCTGTCCTTGACTGCTCCTGGGAGTCATTCAGATTCCCCTACTTCCTCACAGTCCCATCCAAAGAGCACCTTGGCTTTTTACTCCGGGACACATCTATATTCTGCCCTTTGGAATGAACCAAGACTCGAGAAGCTGCCTTGGCCAATAGCGTTGCCTCTGCACTCTGGGCCTTTAGCTATCAGACTATCTTTATTCTTTCACGTTCAGAATTAGCATGTTTAGACAGAATGGGGCATGGAAATTAGACATCCCCACCCCAGTTTCACCCAACTATAAATAGATCTATTCTTTTTTAAAAATCGATTTCTGTGTAACTTATTTTGAAATACAAGGCAACTATATGGCAGGTAGTGTGTCTAATCCTCTGTGGGAAGCTGTATCCAGATGCCCCATGCTCAGTCTGGCAGTAGGCAAACAATTGGACAGCAACTATTCAGCCTTTCTGCCGCTTAAGGAGGGGACATTAGTATTACAGCAGCATGCTGGCTTGGCTCAAGAGCTTCTTGCTCTCAGTTCCAGCTGCTAATCATTTCTCTCCTGTCCCAGGCACGAGCAGAGCAGAAGCTGCTCCCCCAGTATATTGACCCCCACCCTTGCCTGTTTTCACCCTCTCAACCTTTTTCCCTCCACCCTGCCTAACACAAAGAAAAACCTCCCTGGTCTGTGGGCTGGCCTTGACAACCATTGCCTCCCCTGCCTCTTGGTCTCAATGACTGTAACCCTCAACTCTTTGCTCCTCTAAACCACTACCACTGGCCATAACTGTGTCTCCTAATCTAGTATTGAGTGCATACAGGCTCTCTACTAGTCTTTCACTTGGGACCCTTTAGGGGTGAGCTCCTTCGGCTCTGAGGCTCTGGTGGGTAAACTGGGGTTCCTTTGCAGTGAGGAGACCCTGAGGCCTTAATTGTCCATTTCCCTTGCAGGGCTTTTACTCTCCATGTCCCTCCTCTGTGCCTGTCCTGGCAGGCTCCTATCTGGGATGGGGTCACTCTGCTGCTTTTATTCTAAGAGTGTCATAGCTGAAAAGCCCATAAAACTCCCCTTCCTGGCCTCTGTGAGGTGGGATATCAGGATGCCTACCTGCTTGCAGCCAGCCTGACTCCGTGTCCAAATCCCCATGTGTGTCACATGGGCATCTCAGCCCATGTATCTATTGCCAGGCTGAACAAAGGGCTCTCTGCCATACTCAGGTGGCCCATGCAGCCTGACCTCCAGGCCCTATGTAACCCTCCCCTTCCCTCTCTCACCAGCCTGCTAATCTACAGTTCATGCTGCTTTTCCAGGACAAGGGATCTCCATGTTTTCACATACATTGCAGGTACTTTGAAATGAAATTTCAGTGAACTCTATTCCCCTTTAAATCTTAAGTTTCCCTTGACACCCAGACTAGTTCAGACTCCCTGTGGTGTTTTCTTTTAATGTGTATAGTCCTTTGCGATAGCTTGTGTGCTGTGATTATTTGAATTTGACAGATAGCTGTGTTCTCCCTCAAAGCTCCAAGTTCTCTGAGTGAGGTAGCCGTGTTTTCCCCAGCTATGAGCTCCCCAGTTCAGTGGGTTCCACTGGTTGCTTGGAGGAAGGGAAGGGTGCCGTGACACAGTGAAGGGGGTGAGGGGAGAATGTACCCCTCATCTCTGTTCCTACTGAACAAATGTTCATGAATATACTGCCTTTGAGAGAAACCTGAGGTGCTTCCTCCTGAGACCTAAACCTTACTCCCTAAAAAGAGACATATGTAAAAGATGTCGTGGGAAGATCTACCGGAAACGTGGTCATATTGCCAAATACAAGCCAGGTCTGGGAAAGCAGTTTGAGTCGGAGTTTATAGAATGAGCCAGAATGGAAGTCTAACTGGTTGACAAGCATGAGCCCAGGCTTAGCCAGTGAAAGAGCCAGATAACAGAGTTGGATAGGAAACCTAGGGGCTTGCATGTCAGCCAGCCAGTGCTGGTCACATGACCCTTCCTGATGGTTTGGCCAGGCCCAGGTAGGTACTCCAATGAGAAACTAGGTCTGGGGTGAGCCTATAATCCCAGATATTCAGACTGCTAGGCAAAAGGATAATCAGTTCAAGGCTAGCCTTGACTGCAGAGTATGTTTGAGGTGGCTTCAGAGTAAGTTTGAGGCTAATGTAGGCAAATTAGATAAACTGTCTCAAAATAAAAGGTAAAAAGAAAGGCTATGGCTATGGAGATGTTGATGCGCTTACCTAGAATGTAGGAGGGCCTGGGTTCAATCTCTAGCAGGAGAGACTTCATCCTACAGAGTAATCACTTCCTTCCCTGTCTCTACTCCATTTCATCCAAGACTATATAGGTATTGTTGCTGAGTGATTGAGGCCATGCCCTTCATGGAACCAGTGACATCCAGCTGTACCCTGGGGCCTCCTTATGGCTGCCCATGGCTGCCGGGGTAGAATCAGGACATCTGTAGTGAGCATTGCTCGGATGCACTCCTCAGTTAGCCACAGTCCTGTGCACCGGTGCCAAGTGCCTGCCTGCCGTGCCTTGCCATCTCTGGACTTGCTGGTGTGTCTTGCCAGAGCTGTGAGACTCACCCCACTGTGGAGATCCAGCGGGACTGCTCTGCCTCCCAGAGCTACAAGGAGCCTCGTGCCACGACAGGCATTTTCCCAATCTATTTGTACTTTGCTTTTGATGGAGCGGAACCAAAGAATTGGAGGAATTGGATCCAGTCCTAGTCTCGCTCAGCTGACATACTGTGTGACCTTAAATGGCCTCTTCACTTCTCTGGACTGCAGCTTTCTCTAAAACTCAAGAGATGGAGTAAAGGCAAAATTACCAGACCTGAAAACAACAAATAGTGCTTTGAGACCTACCCAGTTACCAAGAGGCTGTGCTGACCTGAGAACTAAACTTACCTTCTTGGACTCTTCCCCTCTATCCCATAGGGCTGTTTGGAGGATCAATGAGAAAAAAAAATCACAAATGGACTCTATATTGATTTTGAGACACTTACCAAACGGAACATGCCCAGGAGATGCCCTATAATATTTAAGAATGCTTGCAAGTCTACCAGGTTCTATCTTTCTTCTTTTAAAGGCAGACTCTTCATTGTAACCCATGCTGGCCTTAAAGTTAAAATGTAAGCAAAGCTGGCCTCAAATTCCCAACCCTCTGACCTCAGCATCCTGGGTGCTGGGATTACAAGTGTGTACCACCCCTGGATTTTCTACTATCATCTTGTAGTGGTGGCTAAACAGGAGAGTAAAAACTTAGGTCTCATCCTATGTTGGGTCAATAGGAAGGGCTGAGGACCCCACAGTAGGTTAAGAGGGCTCACTGCAGCTAACAGTTGTTGGGTAAGGACTGGTCTCACATGCAAACCCAGTGTTTTAGACAGACACCAACCTAGCTAGTGGGCAGGGAGTACAAAACATAAGTGTGGACCTGTCCAGGTTCCAGTTCTATACCACCTGGTACTAATTGTTTGGCCATGGGTAAAGATCTCAATACTTCCAAGGCTGTCCTTATTCCAGTAACTTCATGGATTTACTTACTATCAGTGTGTTTGAGATGAGCTGGAAGTGACTGATGCTGAGATAGGTTATTGTAAGAATCTGGGAGACCCCTGGCTGCAGTGGAAGCCCTTTCAGGGAGTTGGCAGCTAGGCAGGCTTCAGGGCCTGTCCAGTAGGGTTGGAGACAGGCTCAAGACAATGAGGAAAGAGACAGCAAGAGTACCGTGGGGCTCAGTGGGCTGGGATGCAGACAATGGCCAGCCTTCCCTATCTGGACGAGGCAGATTGGCGCCCTCTCACTCCTTTTTGAAGACAAGTGGTTGATGTATTTTTCTCCCGGCTCTCACCAAGAAGGCCTTTTCCTCTTTTTTTAGGTTGACCCCCCAAAATGCCCGTATCTTGGCAGAAGAACAGGAAGAAAATATTTAAGGAATCCAGCTCGGGAAGCCCCAGGCATATATTTAAAGTCTTGGTAGCTCAGGAAATCCATCTGCCCCGGGGCTTTATTCAAAGTAGGCCAGAAAAGGAGAAAATGAGCATACAGGTTTGCACTGATCTTTCCCTGGAGATTTGGGCCAAGCCTGAGGCCCTATTCCCTATGAAAGCCTTCGCTTTCTGATTGGTGATTGTCAAGAAAATGGCAGTGGGGTTGCTGTCAATAGGACAGAATGCCAAAAACTCAAAAAATCAGCATTGGCTCCCTACCATACCCCTCCTTATGGCAGTCAAGTCTATGAATTAAATATCTGTGCTTCTTTGGCTTAGAAGACTGTTTGTTTGGAACTTTATGAGTGTGGGCAGTGTAGACAAGGCTGCTTAGATAAACAGGATAGCCATTAAAACTGCATTTATGGCACCAAGGGAGGGCTTGCTATATCCTAAGTGGGAGGAAGCAGGAAACCACACTCTGTCTTGAGGATGATCTCACCGGCTTACAGAGCAGCGGTCTGCACAGAGGGAAAGGCGAGAAAATGCTTGGAAAGGTTCAGAGAACCATAGGTGACTTGTTTCTCTTTTTCTTGGCGTGCTCTGTATTCGCTGTGATGAATATATTTTGCTTTCTGATGAAAAACTTTTTTTCTTTTCCTCCTCCTCTTCCTCCTCCTCTTTTTCTTCTCTTCCTCCTCCTCCTCCTCTTCCTCCTCTTCTTTCTTTTCTTCCTCCTCTCCTCCTCCTCTCCTCCTCCCCTCTTCTTCCTCCTCCTCCTCCCTCCTCTTCCTCCTCCTCCTTCTCACCTCCTCCTCTTCCTCCTCACATCTTCCTCTTCCTCCTCCTTCTTCTATTTCTCCTCCTTCTCCTCCCTCTCCTCCTCCTTCTTCTTCTAAGAAGTGTGTGAGCCGAGGAGATTGGTCAATTGGGAAGGTATTTGTTATGAGGACCTGAGTTCAGAGCTCAGCAGCATGTACGAACATGTGTGCCTGGAACTCTAGTGCTGGGAAGGCAAACAGGAGGATCCTTGGAGCCTGCTGAGTGGGCTGGTCAAATCAGTAATCTTTGGATGAGTGAGAGAAACTTGTCTCTAGAAGTAGGTAGATGATTGAGAAACACAACCAAGATCAATCTCTGGTATACACACACACACACACACACACACACACGCACACACACACAACAATAACACCACCACACCCCACACACCCCACTCCCACACAGGGCAGGACAAGACATCCCAGGAATTCTTGGACTAGACATAGAAATTAACTGAGCACCCAGCATGTGCCAGCCCGCAGCACAATGCCTCACATGGACATTGTGCAGCAGCAGGGCCATCACCACCCATTACCTATGTGAGGAAACACCGCTGGCACGGACCAAACGGTGGGTGAATGAATGAGTGAGTGCCTCCTCCAGTTGGATGAATGCCTAGAAATTGGTGAAAATGACCTCAGAATAACTCATGGGTAGGTACCCCAAACTCAGACAATGCTCTGAGTGTGTCATTTCCCATCTGACCTTCCACAGTGACACTGGTTTAAGACTTTGGTGTCCCAAGTTCATAGGTGAGGATCCTGCACCTTGAAGGATCTTGCAGGTCACAACTTGCCTAGCGCCGTGGCCTGTGATTGACAGTATGAGTCTCCTCTCCTGACCTTGCAATGTCACCTCAGCAGAGCCTGGACTTATTTAATGACCTTGGGGTAGTGCTGCAAGATCTCTGGAAGGGTAGCAGATGAGGGATATGAAGGGATGCTTCTGTGGCACTTGTGAGTTAATTAAATCTGTGTGTCCTTTGGGTCTCAGAGAAGAGCAGAGGTTTAGGACACAGCAAAGGCTCAGGTCTGGTGCTTATGGCATCAAACCTTCTGTTCTACAATACAAATGTCCCCAGGAGGACATCTCCACCCTCCAACCCTCTCTTTCCTCCCATTCCAAATGAGGAGAGGATTTTACAAGGAGGGTAACCAAGAACTGGCTTTTAGGGAGCTTACTGAAGGCTTAGCCCAGGGTTGCTATATAGCCATCCTGGCCTTGGCTATTGTCCGTACACTCCCTTTTCATCCCTTCCTGTAATATATGGCTGTTAGTGCTTGCACTCAGTATTAGTCAGTAAGTCGCATTGCTCACATTGCCACAGCTAAGTGCTATGCTGTATGCTGGGAACAAGGACATTTATATGAAACCCATACTCCTGAGTATTGCCATGGAGGTGAGACCCTCCAACAAGCTGTCAGACTGTGATGAACCCCACGATAGTTTGGTATTCCAATGAGCAAAGGAGTATCCAGGGGTTATATAGAGAACATGTTTGAGAGGGCTTTAAAGGATGGGTAGGAGTTTAGTGACTGAGACAGAAGTGAAGAACATTCCACAGAAAGTAGAAGGATGTGAGGAGGAGGCAATCAATGTACCAGGAAGGCTTGGGAATGGGAAGGAGGAGGGTGTGACTGGAGCTTGAAGTCTGTAGATGGGATCCATGGGCATGACGTTAGGCAGGACAGCTAGGGCCAAAGAGTAGGATGCCTTACACAGGAGGATGGGGGAACCTTACTATTTAGCAATAGGACCCATTGTCCATTTCAGGTCAGTACCTGCTAGGTGGGTTCTGTCACAGTGGTGGATGGAAATTCAAGGAACCTAAAGCTTGTTATTCTAATCCTGTGAAAGTTGATGGGAGCAGAGACAAGGGACGGAGGGGAAGGGTTTATCAGAGAGCAGAGACAGCAGGCTTTCTCTCTCTCTCTGTCTGCCTCTGTCTCTCTGCCTCTGTCTCTGTCTCTCTGTCTCTGTCTCTCTCTGTCTCTGTGTGTGTGTGTGTGTGTGTGTGTGTGTGTGTGTGTGTGTGTGTGTATATACATGTGTGATGATACAGGCTTAAGTAAAAAGAAGGAAATGATGATTTTGATTGTCCTTGTCTAAAAACAAGACCTTCTACCCAAAACCTCTGCAGACTTAGCTGGAACTTCTAAACATGCAGCAGGAAACCAGGCTTATCAGCAACTCCCTTCTAGGCATCCCCACATGGCCCCTAGGCAAGGTCTGTGCCCATGCCTCAAGTCTCTGATCCTTGCATCCCTCATTCTCTCACAACTGAGCACTGCTCCGGTTGGATGTCCTGCGGATGTGTCACACTCCTATCAAACCACCAGCAGCTGGGACCATGGGCACATTGTCATGGTTCTTCTCTCCCCACAGTTCCCAGCTCATACACAAGAGACATCATGAGAGTGACAAGGACAAGTAATTTCAGTTTGAAAGTCAGAAGAAGGGTCAGGTCTTCCCTAAAGAGCAGAGGTTGTCCCAGATGATCAGGAGGTGACTGTGGTACACACATACGTGCATGCATATATACCCACATACACATCCATGCATACACCGCACACACCAGAGCATCACTGCAGAGTTATTAGTGCATATTTGCTGAATTGTGACCACCGAGAAACCCATCACAAATCAGTGCACCTCCTGGGGGTGGGGATGGCTTTTCAAGCTGCTGGGATGTTCTCTCAAGGAGGGGCTGATTTGGAGAATAAGAATCTATGTTCTTGGGAGCCCTTAGAACACATGATGGTCATCAACTTAAGAGAAGTAGCTACTGACCTGAAATACTCCCAATTAGATTAGGATGGGTGATCACAAAATGAAAGGTTCTACTGCCCTGACAGGAAAAGCTCTGCTTCTTGGGGCTATGCAGAATGGGGGTATTGGGTAGGGGTATTGGGAGTAGGGTATCTTGCAGCTTTAAGACTCCAGGATTAGTATGTAGCATCTAGATAAGTAGTCTTCAAGGATGAAGGTGTTTGATTGACAAAGGATCATCACTCCACCCTTGCTCCTTCTGTGACATCTGTCTCCCACCAGGATCACCAAGGCAGAGAGGCTAGGCTCTCTTTGGTTCCTTCCTGAGAGAAGTTGCCCCTTGTCACTTGGGATAGGGCAGGTGTCCAGCATAGAAGTCCTAGAAGAAGAGACTTCCAGGTTACCAGCTCACTGGCTCTCCCAGAGCATCCAGTGGACTCTGCTCTTCCTCTACCTTCTTAGTTCATGGCTGGGCAGAGGCCAGATCCCCTTGGCTTTGCTGTGTGTCCCACTGTGTTCATTAACTACACTGACTGTGTGTCTAAGATTAGTTGGGCATCATGCTGGACCAAGCAGATATAGGCTCCCTGTCTGCAGGAGACAGAGAACAAATGTACAGTTGAAGTATCTTAGCATACTCCTTAAATATGTGCAATTATTATATGCCATAAAATAAGTTTTCAAAAAGTTGAAATTTGTCATTCAAGATTTTATGACAAGAAAACCCTGTGTATCAAAACCCAATGAATCAAGCCTACTATTTTTAAAAGCATGTTTTATTTATTAATTTTTGAGGGTATGCATCATCTATATGTATGCATACACATATTAACACACACACACACACACACACACACACACACACACACACACACACACGGAGATCAAAGGGCAACTCTCTGCCACTGACTCTCTCCTTCTATCTATACATGGGTTCCAGGGATAGACTTCAAGTTGTCAGACCTGTGTAGCAAATGCCTCTCCCTGCTTTCCTTGCTTTGCCAGCCACAATCAAAATATTATTGTTTGACACTGGACACATTAGATGATTAAGAGTACTTACTACTCTTTCAGAAGACCCAAGTTCAGCTGCCAGTGCCCATACAGGGCAACTCACAACCACCTGTAACTCTAGATCCAGGGTATCTGATACCCTCTTGAGGTACCTACAGAGACAAATATATACACATGCACACAAATCAAAGTAAAAATAAGTCTTAAAGATATTATTCCAGTATGTAGTTCAAATGAAAACAGTACTAAGATCTTTGACTTTTTCATATTAAATCTATCAAGTCTGGTGTGTCTCTTAGGAGGATAGCTCCTCTCAGTACAGCGGAGCGATTCTTCAAGAACTCAATGGCCACACATAGCCAGTGGCTACTCAGAGGGAGCTCCTGAAGCCTAGACAGACTTGGAGGACACAGGGCTGTTGTGCAGGTAGGTATGGACTGAGGGAGGAGAAACGTCCCTTTAGAGTGGCTGCAGGAGAGATATCAATGTTGTTTCAGAGTTGGCTGCCGACCTGTATTAACTCCTTTGTGGGAAGTTGTGTGGTCGGCTAGGTATACATTAAACCCAACCAACTTAGTATAACTTGTTCCAACTTGAGTAATGTTCTCCATGGAAGGTCTGCTGGAATCCATACCAATGTCACCTTCTTAAGGGCAAGGCTGAGAGTCTCATCCTACAGTAACCTCCCAAGGGTCTAAGTAAGTTCACTTCCCAGGTATCTCCTCTATAGTGGATGGAACCTAGTTGCTTTTACAGAATGCCCAGCAATCCGACAGATGATATGGAAGATTCTGGTGACCTTTCACTTGACAACATTTAGGAGTCTCTACTAAGTAGGCTTAGGCTACTTGTGGCTCTGGAGGAGGCTCTCTGTCCTGTCTTGACTGGAGTGGACTGTGTTCACCTTTGTCTACATCAGCTAGGGAATGGGTTGCTGAGAAATACCAGTGGTGAGCTGCAAAGGCAGCTGGGCAGGCACAGGCAGGGCAGGGCAATGAGCAAGGAGGCTGCAAGACTTCTCAGCTATTGGGCCTCACCAGCTTATGTAGCCCTTGTATGCAGTGAGCTTGGTGCATACTCACAGACAAAACTATGTGAGTAAGGGCTCTAGATTCCAGCCACTACCTCATCACTCTTGGGTCAGGTCATGAGAGCTCCATATGTCAGCCCACTGAGATAGTGGATGAGAACTGAGGCAAGGACTAGCAACAAGCTGCAAGTGACGTTCTGGGATCATTTCTAGAAAGCTCAGTGTGTGCAGTGACCCTTCATATGCTTGCATGGGCTTTAGAGCCTAGATGAAACCCAGAAGCAATCAGGCCAGGGAGTGCTAATCCGATAAATCTCTGGATATCACAAGTGTAGGGGAGATGTAGACATGAGCTCTAGGCCTTCATTGCCCTGGTGGTGAGAAAGGGGGTCTGGAGTTGATTCCCCAAAGATCTGACTTCTTCTGTTGCAGATACCCACCACAGCAAACATGAAGTTTCTTCAACCAGACTAGAAGACTGATGGATGACTAGAACAAGAAATTGACAGGTGCCTACCATGACAGTCTGCCAGTAAGGCCACCAGGATGAAGTTGGGTTCAGCAGAGTGGAGGCAGGGAAACAACTGGTTAGGAGGCCAAAGCCCTCAGTATCAGGACTTGTGAGCAGCCATAAGGATTTTCTGGTGTCTTTTATTTTACTTCTCTTCCTTCCCAAGCCTTGTAATAATCGAGGCACCAGGAGGCACTCCCTGAAGCTATTTTAGGCTAAGGTGAAAGAAGAGCCACAGGCACAGCAGGCTCTGAATGGATGCACAGGCTATTGTCAGAAGGCAGGAAATCTCAGGCTAGTGCCTCTACCTAGGGCAAGGCAGCCATGACAAAGGGAACCAGCTGCCCTTCCCCCCCTCAGCCCCTCCGTGGGGGCTTGATCCTGGGGCAGCAGCTAGAAAAAAGCCCAGGCTAACCCTGCAGCGGGCTCTTCAGTGGGGAGTCGTGTTGTTGCTTTTTTGCCTAAGTGGGGGATCTCAGTGGGGAGGCTGCCACCAAGCAGCCCTTCTGAGCCCTAGAAAGTGATGGATGCAAATGCCATCCAGAGCCACTTGCTGAACATTGAATTAACTGTAGAAAATTAACTAAATGAGGTTGGTGAGTGAAATGTAAATGAGCCCCTGCCCAGCAGGAGCTTGGGAAAGGATCTCTGTGGGAGACACAGGCAGGCAGGAGGCTGGGAACTCTGAGGGTGTGCAATAAACAAACGTGTATAGCCCTGTGAACAAGGCAAGCAAGGGCCAGTGGCTTGCAGGGAGGGGAGAAAAGAGGAGGGGCCGCGTGTGAAGTGCTGGTGGAACAGATGGAGGAAGGGCCAACAGAGCAAGGAGAGATACTCAGGTCTTAGGAAACCCCAATGCTCCTTTTGAGCACCCCATTAAGTCAGGACTGTGTGGTTTGAGTTAACAAGCATTGGGCCTTGTGATGATGAAACAGGCAAAGATGCTAAAAGGTGTAAGACTTCCATCAGCATACGGGAGCAAGTGCCTTTCAGCAGATGGGCCTCACAGAAGACAGTCTAGCACTGACCTCCACCCTTAAGAGCCTCAGTTCTGAGCTTCTAAGAGAAGGCTGGGATGCAGAGTTGTCTTTTAGAGTTACATTCCTACCTGTGGCTTTTTGGTTGCACCTGGTCTGGGCATCTAGCTTGGTTTAGCCAGGGCATAGAAGGAGACATGAGACTATGTAGATATGGGAATAAGCAGGGGCCATCTTGGAGGGACCTCTTTTCCCACCACAAACCTTCTAGAAACTTCTACCCCATGGGGAGTGCTGTTGTCCTCTATATTTCAATGAAAGAGCTTGCTTCTTGGTCACTTTGCTAATGAGCTTCTCCAATGTGTTGAGGTAGTCTTGGGAGCAGAGTTTAGAAGGGTCAACATGAAACATTAGGGCAGTGTCTTTACAGTGACATTGACTTCCATGAACCTGGCCAGGTTACTTACGCTAGAGCGTAGGTGCTATCATGGGTTTTTTTTTTTCCCAGTTGTAAAGGGAAAAATGTAAGCCATAGACCAGTCCCCTGTTAAGCATCCCCTCTTTATGTGATTCCCAA
This sequence comes from Mastomys natalensis, assembly GCA_021653895.1. NCBI lineage: Eukaryota > Metazoa > Chordata > Mammalia > Rodentia > Muridae > Mastomys > Mastomys natalensis. The sequence goes on from JAJTUV010001292.1 coordinate 218,314, forward strand.
CTCTCTGGTGCCTCCTACTGTTTGCCTGCTGTCACTCACTGACAGATGACAAACGAACACACAATTAGCAAAATTACCAGACAAATATTATCAAACAGCCGATAGCTCATGCCTGGAGTTGATCTCTTGTTTGTGTGAGTCAGCCCATGTGTTAACTGCTATAATTGTAATGGTTTACACATTACATCATCACGTCCAACAGGCAACTTTCCAAGAAGGAACAGGAGGGGCCCAGCCTGTGAAAGAAAGGCAGCAAAATTGATGTGACTTCCTGGGTTGGGGGTCATTGCTTCAAATGACATCTCCCAAGTAACCTAATCTTCCCGAACCTCAATCTGCTCATCCATGAAATGGCAATCAATAGTAATGTCTTAGTCTGTTCCAGCTGCTATGAAAATGTGCCTTAGACTGGATAATTCATTTCTTGTTGTTCTGGAGGCTGGGAAATTCAAGATCAAGGGGCCACCAGATTCCTGTGTGATAAGGGCTCATTCTCCCTCTTAGTTAGCACCCTTTGGAGGTTTCATGTGGCAGCAAATATGATAGATCTTGGAAGGGAATGATCCAGAGCCTTTTATCTATTAATCACTTCCAAAGCCTCCTTCCTTAATAATACCACGCTGTTTATTAGATTCCAACATATGAATTAGAGGAGGGGGACCAACTTTCAGATCACAGAGAACAGTAATGACACTTCTGCAAGTCATTCTGCAAAGACTGGGAGCGATGGCGGTTGCTTAAATAAAACCAGACAGGAGTGGCCTAAGTTAGCACTTTTATGGCTCTCAATTAAATTAAATAACAGTATTTTTGATTCTGCACAGAGGACAAAATTTCCCAGGTCCCCAATCACCTAAACATGTTCGAGGACACCCTGACTTGGCTGATCACCCTCGGAGATTGACCAGGGCTAAGATTATCATTCTGCTTGCTCTCGTGATTGTTTACTGGAATTTGAACTTTTTGTGTCTAAGAGTATCACCACAGAGGGTACATAAACATTTGGAATGTCTTAGGATCTTTTAACGTCAAATCCCACCCCTTAACCCAGGCAGTGTAGTGCTCTGAGATCTATAGGAGCCATCCTGTTGCCCCAGGTGGGGTGGGGTGAGAAAAGGGAAGAGACAGTAACTTCAGGTGCTCTCACTTCCATCAGGAGTTCAGAATTGGGCAGGCCCGCCCAGACCTCAGCCCAGCCCAGGGCTATTTGAGGATGAAACCTCCAGTACATGGACATTGAAGAGGCTTAGATGACTCAAACTCAGACTGTGGCTATGGATCTCTCCAAGCTCTGGGACCATGGTGTCTAGCTCAAGAATGTGTCCCTTGGCACATTGAATACTGGATGCAGGCTAGGCCATAGGTGACAAGATCCCATTGTCCCACTCACAAGAAGAGGGCTCCTTCTTTAGCACCAGGAAGCCCTGAGAGGCTCAGTCTTAATTCTGTAGGCTGGGGAAGCAAAAACTGTATGCCTTTTCTGTTGTTCCATGAACCGGAAGAAGGCACTCAATGATTGTTTGGATGCTGTGGTCCAGTGATTTCTGGGTCACCATCTGCCATTCCCAAAAAGGAGACGAGACATGGTATATAAAGAGCCTGTAGTACACTGGGGCTCAGGCCCTTGTTTTCAGGAGACCCTCCACACCTGCACTGTGACATTGTGCCTCCTTCTTACAGAGGAGACACCTGCCACTAGATTGTTAAGGAAGCAGACAATGATGGCATAGCCAGTCAGTATAGATCTGGTCCACAGTCTATTGATTTTCCTCTGTCCTTGCATTGAGTTTGGTTGCTTAGAAAGGCTTAAGGCATCACCCCTGCAGCATGTGACCAGGAAAACATGTGGCCAGGGAAGCAGGGGAAGGCAAGGCTAATATTCTGGTCCTCAGTCAGCTGAGAATAGAACACTGGAAGCCAAGAAGCTGGGGAGATGGATGGACTAGGAAGTGTCTGGCCACTCAGATATGTCAGAGGTCAGGAGAGGAGAGACTGCCACGGCATATGTTACTGTGACTATCAGAGCTGGCCCCATTTTTCTTCGCTGGCTCACAGCCCTGCAGAGTCTGGATTTCAGCAGAAGGTGGCTTGAGTGACAGGGGGCTGGCAGGCCCAAGGCCGTGGCAGCAGTGAATCGAACAGCTTGAAGAGAGGGGCAGCTTTGTCCAAACACAGCTTTTGTGCAACTGGCATCGTCATCCCTGCTACTGTCTGAGGGTTGGCAGGCTTGCAGGCACTGAGTTGGTCGTGTAAGAAGGGCAGAAAAAGGAGGCAGGAGGGAGATGAACTTAGTCTTCCTATGAGTCAGCTGAAAGGAGGGAGCCACAGTTCAGAGTGCAAGCCAGTAAGGAGGGTTCTTACATACTTCTTGTCTCTTTTCTTGCTTGAGTTCCTGCCTGATGCCCCTCAACTGTGGACTGTGATCAGAATATGTAAAACGAAGCCTTTTCTCCCAAGTTGCTCTTGGTCGGAGTGTTTATCACAGAAAGCAAAGAAGGACCACTGGTAAGTCAAAGTGAGCCTTTGACTTACAGCCTGGAGAAACTCCAGTTAAAGGAAGAGTGTAGTGAATTCTTGGTGGCCTGTGTTCCCTCTGCCCTCCGATTTATCTAATGTTGTAAATGTTACTTCTGCTCTACCAGGTATGGGTTGTTTTAAATCCCATCCCATCTCTGCTTAAATCATTATAACTAATTTCAGGGGTCATAGAAATCTTAGCAACAGTGAGAACTTTCTGAATAGGCAAAGGCCAAAAAGTATTTCCAAATCAAATGTGGGGGAGTAGTGAATGCTGGCTGGGAATTTGGAGCTCAGATTTGAAACTAACATTAGGATTTACAGAGCTTTGACTGTACATGTCCTTTTCTTCTTCTTCTTCTTCTTCTTCTTCTTCTTCTTCTTCTTCTTCTTCTTCTTCTTCTTCTTCTTCTTCTTCTTCTTCTTCTCTTCCTCCTCCTCCTCCTCCTCCTCCTCCTCCTCCTCCTCCTCCTCCTCTCTTTTTCGGTCTTCCCTCAGCTCCTCAATATCACTGGATTATCTTATGTTAGCAAAACAAGTGTGTCCATCACATTAGTCATTAGTATATACACTTAATTTACTGTGTAAATTATTCAATAGTGAAGTTACATGCATAGCAAAGAATCGTTTTGAAAACAGATTTCTTTTACTTTTTTATTATTGTGTGCCTATGCATTTACGATGTGCATGCGTTGGCACAGGTGTGAGATGGTGCATGTATGGAGGTCAGAGGATAACTCGCTCAAGTTGATTCTCTTCTTCCACTGTGGGAATGGATAGGATTCAGATAGGCAGGCTAATGCAGCAAGGGCTTTTGCCTGCTGAGCCACGTTGCCAGCTCCTCAAATTCATTTCTTTATGATTTAGTATAGTAAATGTTTGATTTATGTGCCAGTTTTATATACCTATATGCCAGGGGCTGTAGAAAATTTTCTCAGGTAAAAAGGGGGACTCAAAATTTTCTCAGGAAAAGGGGACTTAGACCAATACAAAGCAAACACATAAGCTAAAGGCCACAGAGCACAGGGTGCTGATGCTATGTGTGCTCTCCAGACACAGAAGTGGGACACACCAGCTGCTCTTCTTACTGCAGCTTTGCAGACACATATCCCAGTGTCTTCACCAACAGTCATGTCAAGTGGTATTTCTTTACCTAGTCCAGGCCCTGTGACACAGATCTTGTAAGCCCTCTGATATGACCTGTTATCTATGACTTCAGTGGCTTAGTAAAGGGCTGTCAGAGGTTGAGAAGCAAAAGTGAGAGGTCTGTACAAACCCATGACATAAAGATCATGGGCTCTTTCTTCTGGTCTCTTGCCACATAGGGGCTGGATGGACACATAGGATGAAAGACAGATGATGAAGAAGAAAGATTCTAGAGCTCCTTCTGTCTTCTCCCAGGTTGATGAGTCAGAGACAGTTCACTTTTTCTCTTCTTTTGATGACATATCTGGATTGTCAAGTTGGCTACAAATCTCAAGGCATTTGTGTAAGGAATTTTCCAGAATAGATCGAAATAGGAAGACCCACCCTAAGAGTGGATAGTACTGTCCCAAGGGCTGGGATGAAGAAAGAAAGAGAGAGAGAGAGAGAGAGAGAGAGAGAGAGAGAGAGAGAGAGAGAGAGAGAAAGAAAGAAATGGGCCTAAGCAGCCTCTTCTGCTTTCTAACTGTGGACACAATGTGATCAGCTGCCTCTGCCTCCTGTCCCCATGTACCCTCAGGTCATGAGCCAGAATAAATCCTTCTTTAAGTTGTTTTGGTTGGTTGTTTGTATCACAGCAACACTCTGAATCCTGCCTTTTCTCTATCCTACCTCACACCCCCTTTATGGCCCCAAGAGTGTTCTTAGGCCTATTTGTAATGCACCAAGTAAAATGTTTCCAGATTTCCCTTTTCAGCTAATGCTAGCCAGGGGTGAATGGGCTCCAAGCCCAACTGCTTCCTTTTGTGGAAATGGGACGGATGGAAGGGGGAATTCCTTCTTCCATGAGTAACTTTCTAGTCCAGCTGTGAGGAGCAGCGGGCAGTGTATTTTATGTAGTGCTGTGAGGCTGAGGTGGGAGACTCGGGGGCCTTACCCAAACCTCTTCCTTAGTCACCTGTGTGACCTTGAGGTATCCTTTACTACAACCCCTGCCCTCCATTCCTCCAACCATAAAACAAATCTCAGACGAGGTGATGAATAAGGCCCTTTCTAACTGCCCCAGTACATAAGTTTCACAGAAATGTGGTCTGTAGATAGATGAACCAGTCAGCCTTGGAAACTGGAAATATTTGCAGGCACAGCCCTCGTACATCAGCCTGTCATCTGCCAGGGGATCTGAAGTTTGGAGAGAAATGGGTTCCATTTTCTTTCTTGGCACAGAGCTCTGGCCAGCATCAGAGGTACCACCTTTTTCCATCTCCTGCCAGTAGATGTCTCTGGCTGGAAACAGCCTACTCTCTTTGAATATGCTTCCTAAACAATGGGATTTAGCAACAACAGCAGGGGAATGGAGCCTAATGAGGGAGCAAGGAGACCAGTGGGGCAGAGGGCAGGGATTAATGCCATCATTGTTATCATGAGAAGGGCTTCCCTCCTGTAGGTTCTTTGGAAGAGGATTAATCCTCTCAATCAAGGGCCTGTTCTTGCCTTTCTGTCTTTCTCCATGGAGTGGATATTCACCAGATGTTGTCGGTCTTCAGAACCAATCAAAAGTGCTCTGAGGTCCAGGCAGGGGCTGGTAGCTGGACCAAATGGACTGGAGGGGCCCTTTGCTGCATGTATAGTCTAGCTATGGATACTGAGCAAACTGGGCAGAAGCCATGTAATCATCACAGGAGCTCAGGGTCAACCTCCATGAGAAGAGGGCTCTTCCTGGCTGTGCTACATTCAAACTCTGATTGTCCTTTGTGAGGTATCAGTGTATTAGGGAGGATGCTTGAGCAATGGAATTCCAGGGCTAAGTTTTGTCTTTAACCATTTGTGTGGATTTGGCAAAAGGTAGTTAATAAAGCTAAGTGTCCATTTTCACATATGTATTCATCTCTATCTCACAGCATTATTTTTATGAATATGATGATATATGTATACAAAGCTTATGATGGCTCCCATTTATAGAATGTGGACTATTTTATTTATTCCTCATTGTGTGTGTGTGTGTGTGTGTGTCTGTCTGTCTGTCTGTCTTCCCCTCTGAGAATGAAGGCGGGATCTCTGCAAGATCAGGCATTTCTTATAGGATGACTGTTGGCACTGAAGTACAAGAACAAGTGAGGCTGGGTCATCCAGCATAGAGGTAGGGCTGCTGGGAACCATAGAAGGTTCTGGAATGCAAGACTTTCTGTACTGAAATCAAGAAAGTCTGGGCAAAAAGGGATGAACTTTTTCCTAGATAGGAAGGAAAAAAGGAAGGAAGGAAGGAAGGAAGGAAGGAAGGAAGGAAGGAAGGAAGGAAGGAAGGGAAGGAAGGCAAGAAAGATGTCACTTTCCAAACCAAGAAATCAAAACTCAGAGTTTGCTGAGGTGCTGAGAGCCCAGCACTAGGGAGAAGAACAAGAGTGTAAGAACAGAGTTTTACTTTCCCAGCAGGAACTGCAGCCAGGTGAGCTAGAGTCCATTAGCACCTTGCTGTGTCACATTATTCAAGTTTCTGCCCAAGGCGGCTTCTGTATCCTCACCTGTGAGATGGTTCAAAGCGGCCTTGGGTCCTCAGGAGTTTGTCCTTCAGAACATTAGCAGCAACAGGGAATCCCAGACCTCCATTTGGTGATTAATTCTCAGCTCTGCTCTTGGACAATGAGGACAATAAGATGGGGGATGAGTGTGGGGAGGTGGGGTTGGTGGGCTGACTTCAGGGAACTGGGAGGCAGAACCTTTGGAGAATACTCACATGGCATCTCTCTGAGGAGAAACTCTGCTGTAATTAGCCTGGCTTGAGCTACTATCCATCTTGCCCATCTATGTGTTGTCAGAGATGTATGCTATGCCATCACAACCTATGGTACTGTGTCAATGAATCCCCATCCAAACATCAAAGCTATTTTGCACAATGGTCTTCAAGATAATTAAAAGCAATGCCATTGTCTTCCTGTCTGAAATACTTCTGTGTGCCCCAAATCAAGCCACCACAGGTTCTGTGGATATCCCTCTCCACTGAAGTCCTTCCACACCACCCCCATGCCTCTGTCCCAATCCTGTCTCCACTACCTGTCAAGGAATACCTACCTTGCTCCTGGACACCCCATATACCCTTCTAATGCATCTCCTTGTACTGGACTTAACTGACATCCCTTTACTTGATCTCACCTCCTTAACAGACACACACATATCTCCTGCAGAAATAAAACTAAGTGCAAAGAGTAATATGTTTTTGGTATTTGTTTTATCATTTAGTGCATATCGAATGTCATGCTAGCATCTCTGCCTGTATTGTTCACGTTTTGATCTTCATTTCCACACATCCAAACAGATGTTGCTCCAAACGTTTTTACACATGAGACTTGCAAAACTTTAGAAACTTATCCTAAGCTCAGTAGCCAGTCGGTAGTAGATTCTGGGCTCTAACTCAGAGTTTTGTGGTGTTATACTCTCAGCCTGTATTCCCTTCGCATCTCTGGGAAGGCTGCTATATGATGCAGCACAGTGAATATGGGGCACTAAGCAAGGAAATAAATATCAGCTGATGCTTCTTGAGGGTTTACATTAGATCAAGCACTGCTTGTTATAGGATCTTCCTGTGTTGTTCCCCAAATTTCTTCCATAAACACGGAGGTAGGGATATACCTGCCTCTGACTGCTGCAGACAGGACATTTAGAGTCTGGAGAAAAATGGGGAACCAAATGTTCCTCAGAGTCCCTAGAGACTCTCAAGGGTCTAGGACATGGCTGCGTGTGATGGGAAGCCTTGAGCATACAGAACAATCCCTCATAGCTCATTGTTTGTATCAGGATAGCCACCATGCTAGTTATAAGACCATTCTAGCTTGAAATACCACTGTTGAGAACAGGAAAGATGACACATTGGGTAAAGGCTTTTCCAAGCCTGAAAAGCTGAATTTGATCCCTAGATTCCACCTTAAAGTAGAAGAAGAGAACCAACTCCATAAAATCATCCTCTGGCTTATGTACCCATGAGCATATGTACCTATACACATCACAACACACCCACTGATGTGATAATAACATATTTAAGAATACCTGGTTGGGAGCTGGTCTGAGGCAAGTATCCTGACCATGAAAAAACCAAACCAGGATGACATCTTCCCAAGACCACATAGGTCCAACTTTTACTTATTTTAAGTCTTGAGTAAGCTCAGCATCTTGCAGGCCTAAACCGTCTGACTTTTCTTTTCTACATGCTGCTAGCATGCTGTCCAGAGAGCCAAGGGCTTGAGCCTCAGCACAGAACAAGAACTCTAACAAGACTGATAGTGATAATAACATCCCCAGCCTGGATCAATAGAAAGATACAGGGATAGATGCAAAAAACAAAACAAAACAAACAAACAAACAAACAAAAAAAACCCAAAACCTGAACTCATGCTTATTGTCATCCATAACCCTGGAGCTTGTTTATGGCTAGTGCCCTGAGACACTGGGGAGTTCAGGAGGACCAAAATCACTCTAGATATGGCTTGGGAGTGAATAGCATCTTCCTAAGAGCTCCCCCATGTTGCTAGCCTCTCTGATCAGACCAGTAATAATCTATTTGATTTTCACTTCTAAGAAATCATCAGTGGGCAGTATTTTGTTGTTATAGTCGTGAGGAATTTTATCCTTGATGTTGTTGCTATTGGCATTGTTTTATGAGGCAAGGTTTCATGTAGCCAAATTCTTTATTCAGCCAAGGATGATCTTAAATTTCTGATCCTCCTGCCTCTCTCCACCTGTCCAAATGCTGGAATTTTAGTAAGGTATTACCATCCCTGGTTTATGCAGGTCTCAGGAATTGAACTCAGTTCATGCTAGGCAAGCACTTTACCAACTGAGCTGTATCCTCAGCCCCAAGCAATGGTTTCTTCTAACTTCACTATTTGTGTTTGATTGATTTCTCTCAAACCACAGTCCTCCAGACTGACAGTTGATAACCCATAAACAAACTAAAATGAACTTGAAGTTGCCTTTTAATGAACCTAAGGGAATATTTTTTAATTTTTATAGGCAAATAATTCTTCTTTAGTACAAAGATGTTAGCTCCGAATGGTATATTGCTTCATATAGATAAATGCAGACTTGTCTCTAATCAAGCAGCAATTTCTTGCTTGTTGGGGATACAAAGACAAAGCAGAAAGAGAGTTTACAGCTGAAGAGAAAAGTTCTCTGCCCCCCAGACCTTCCCCCCATTTTTTTCAAAAGTGAGAAATGTTAGGTAGCTTCATATGTTTCGGGAGGTCAGAAAACACAACAACCAGCTAGAATGATCATCAGGCGGTGGATGGGCAGACAGCATTTGAGAAGAGCAGTGGAGGATAAACACAGTAGGGTGTTCTGTGGAAAAGGAGCAGCTCCAGCAATATCTCAAAGCCAAGCATGCAGTTCAACGGCATAAACACCACTATACTGCCTCCCTCTCCAGGATTAGGTCTTCCCCAATCTTAGTGTAGCTCCCAGTAACACCAGACAGGCCTTCATTCTCTCAGGCCAAATGCAAGATCAAAGGAAAATCATCTCATTTGCAATCCCTAATCCCTTGTGCTCAGCCCTGAGCAGTTCACCCTTGAGGTTAGCCCAAGGTCAAGTCTTTCTCCTTTGAATGACATTGATAGGGAAGCCACAGTGGCAAGGGCAAGCAGTGGATGAGGAAATGCTTCTGTTGAAATAGAACTGGGGAATGGTGATGTAAGGAAGACAGGATGGCCAACATAGCAGACGCCTGTCTTGACTTTTCAAGATATGGATAGTACAGTTTGAGAGCAGTCTGAATCAAGCCAGTGAAGAATCTCAGTGTGATTAAGATCCATTCATGCTTGTTAGGGAAATGCAAGGAAGAGGGGAAAATGGGATTGAGGATAAGTTGGCAAATACCATTTTGAATATGGATAAACCTGAGCATGTGTGTAAGTTCCCAAGAAGACCCAGAGCAAGGAAAGACTGAAGATGTGAGAGATGCTAGAAGTGTAATTGATGGAGAGAAGGCAGGGGTGGAATGGAAAGCTGGAGTGGTTCTGAGGAGGAGTGGGACCCATTCCCATTCCTATCACAGGAGAAAAGACAAACTCAGAGAGGTCCAGAAGCTCACAGTGAATGATGGTCTTTCTTAAAGCAAGACATACCTGTGAAGAATTGTGGTTTCTTAGGACTGAGTCTCAGTTTTGCACAGCTGTTGAGCCTCACTTCTTGGATTATTGGTCTGGTTCCTGTGTATTTACAAGCCGTTTCCTGTGAAATATGTGCCCCTTCTTCTCAAGCCTTTGAGGAAATGAACCCACTTAATTTCATCACAGTGCCCTTGACATCTGGCAGGCAGAGGGGAGAGCAGAGCACTGCCCCTCCTGTACTGCCTGTGTCTGTTTGCTGTCTTTGGCATTCATCCTTTGGGCTGAGTTACGACAGCCCCAGCAGGATATAGGCAGAACTCTAACTGTGATGGAGCATGCCCTCCCAAAATGTCTATTCTTAGCAGATAGGGAAGGAGCAAAGGCCTATGGGTGTTCTTGTTGCCTGATTGATCACCCATGACTACTTCATAAGCATTTATCTTCTCTTGGCCAAAGAGTCAGAGAGCTAAGGAAATCCTGACTCCCTTTCCCAGCTTGCTTAAGAACTTTGGACTCAGGTTGGTCTGGGCTTGAATGCATATTCAAATCTCTTCAACTATCAGAGTGGTCTCAAGCCCTATTTTTGTTGATGCAGATCCAACTGGTTTCATATGGCCCTTATTCTGGGTATCTTGTTTTGTTTCCCCATCAGAAAAATGCTTCCATTCATAGCTTACTCTTGCATCTGAGAAATTTTGACCACCACTATCATCCCATCCCCTTGTCCTATACATCATAGACTGAACAGGTAAGAGCTTGGTTTCTCCAGAGTTCCCATTGCACATGCTATGGAGGGACACACAGAACTCCAGCATCCATATCTAACATCACCATTGGCTTGATCTTTCTCATTAGCTGTCAAGAGAAGTTACATGATTTAACTGGGAATAATAGAAAAGGTTAACACCTGTAAAAGTGACTTTTATTTGCCTCAGGTAATTGTCATCTCAAAGCTTTACTGCTTCCATCTTCTAAGCTAGGCCTACTACAGGAAGTTTCTAGCCTCTGTACAATCTTACCTAGGTGTAGAATGCTTTCACCCTCTGAGACATACTGATGAATTACTTACCTTTTCTAGCCTTTTTTCTGAACTCTGTTAGCTAGTTTAACTCAGCTTCAGCTGTTCTGACCCAAACTCCTCTTCAACCTGACTGATTCAAACTAGCTTCTCTCAGCTTCTGTCTCTCAGCTCTGCTTGGCCTCATACTAACTTTGAGAATATGTTCTAATCTCCTTGCTTCTCCTCATTATCTGGTGAGTTCTGTCTTCACCTGAGCCTAGCTTGTTCTCTCTCTTCAACCTGTCTCTGTAAAACTCTCCTGGTTAAACTTCCTCCTTCCTCTCTCTATACTACTCTCTCTAAATCACCTACCTATCTTTCCTCTCTGTTCTTGTGAGATTTTCGCATATCTTATTCTGTCAAATCTTTCTCTGGTTCACCATTTTGTTGACTCCTCAATTAGATGTCACTTCCAAACATGGTGCTTCCTTCTACAAACTAACTTTACCTTAATTGTTTGGGATTAAAGGTGCATACTAAGGGTATGTCCCTATTCCAGCCAGAGCTATTAAAGGTGTGTGCTAAGGTTGAGTCACATCACCACTAGAAACAGGTTTTTCTAGTAAACAACACAATCTCGGGGTTCACAGTGTGATCAAATATCCTGCAACAAGTACCCACTGTGGTTTAAATGGGAAATGTCCTCAGCAGTCTCGTGTTTTGGGTGCTTGGTCCTCATCTGGTGGTGCTATTCTGGGAGGCTGTGCCAACTATAGGCAGTGGAACCTAGTGGGAGAAGTGTGTCATTAAGGACAGGTCTTGGGGATGATAAGCCAGTTCCTGTTGTACTCTGTGCTTCCTGCCTACCAAGAAGTGAAGGAAGGACATGCTCTGCCATGTGTGCTTTCCAGCCATGATGTTCTTCCCAAGTGCATGCAGCCAAGAAAGCACAGACACCCCCTGAAACCCAGGCCAAGATGAATCCTCCCTTGCTTTGTTTCTGTGAGGAATATTGGTCATAGCAGCGTGAAAAAACTCATGCAGTACCCTATGGAGTTGACTTTGATTGACCTAAACCAAAGGCAGAAAACAGTAAAATGTATCTGTGTTTAAGCATAGACTTGGCCCATAAGCCAAAGAAGAGTAGAAGAAGCCACTGAGCTGCTTGTGTGTCCAGCCCACACTGGACTGTTTAAGATGTAAAGATCCATGTGACTTCTTCAACAGAGTCCTGTGTGACAGCAGGAACACTATGCTTTCCTTCCGAGTTGTGCCAAACTCAATCATGCATCACTTCCATACTGCCTTGCTTCATACTCTACTCATTGGTTCACTGACTGGTTTTAAGTACAAATGTTCCAGAACATACCAGATGCTATTTCTTCCCCACTGTGCTCTTCTCTTTTCTTTTATTCGTGTTTCTTTGGGGTCAGGCTCTTACCATCCAATAAAGTGTCAGCAAGCAAGCTTTGCCTCAGGCTTTTCAGAAGAACTCAGACCTCATCTCTGTGCTTTGGTTTCTTTATTTATAGAACTGACCTAATGGGAGCTCTCTCACAGGACTATTGGGAAATTAAGTGAGACCTTGTGTCTTAAACATAGAATCTAGAGTGGTGAATTACAGAAGCTCAATAAATATGAAAAGCATTAATATCCACAATCACAGCACAAGATGGTAGTTACTTCTTATTGGGTGTCTGATACGTGCCAGGGTTTTATTGATATTGTTATTGTCAGAAAGAACATTGTAAGTGTGGGGAATAAGATTGAGTGTACATTCTGTGGCCAATACAGGGCAGAATCTCCATGAAGGAGATTCAGAAGGAACCACAGTAATAACTAAGAAAGAAGGAAGAGGCTTGTGGACACGGCTCAGTCAGCAATGTGTTTACCTTGTGATCATGAAGATCTGAGTTTGATCATCAAAACCCACATTTAAAAAAAGACATTTATGGTGGAGCACAATTGTAATCCCAGTGCTTGAGATGGGAGGAGCCCTAGAGCTTGTTGGACAGCCAGATCAGCCTAATGTGCGAGCTCCAGGCAAGTGAGAGACCCTGCCTCAAAAGGAAAATGGATGGTATTTCTGAAGAATGACAGCTGAGGCTGTCCTCTTGCTTGCAAGGCGTGCTCACATGTATGCCTATTACAGAATCACTCATGGATACACAGATACACACATAGATCACACAGACACACACACTCACACACACACACACACACACACACAGAGAGAGAGAGAGAGAAAGAGAGAGAGAGAGAGAGAGAGGTAAAAGAGAAGAACTGACCTTTGAGCTTTGTGTCATAGGTATAGTTTGGTACATCAGGTTGCTGGAAGGAAAGTACCAGTCAGGCAGAGACTCAGGAGATTTGGCACAAATTAAAGAGGATATGTCCCCTTTTGATCCACAATAAATAGAGTATCAGAGACAAACCCTTTGGTGGAAAAGAACCAAAGCTTAAAAAAAAAAAAAAAAAAAAAAAAAAAAAAAAAAAAAAAAAAAAACCACCATACTTTATCAATCTCAAAGTTGTAATTGCCCAGCCAGGCCCAGCCATTTCACCATACAGACATTTAAAAAATATGCTAAAGTTACCCTATTACCTAAGCAGAATACTTTTTGAGAAAATAATAACAACTAACATTCATTGAGAGTTTATTGCATGCCAGACGCTGTGCTGAACTCTTTCTTCATACACTTTCGTTTCATCCTCTGAAAATGCTGAAGGTGCCAAGCAGTCCTGCCTACCCACACATCCAAATAAAGGAGCTCAGAAATTGTGAGAATTGGCAGAAATCTAGGGGAAAAACTTTTGATTGGGAAAAGCAATAAGCCAGAAATGCCTCTGGAAAGGTTGATCAATTAGAACATGAGGTAGGAAGCGCTACTGGCAGTCTCTTCCTGCTCCAACAGGACTGCTTGACTATGGCTTTCAGGCAGAACACTCCCAGAATGCAGCAGGGAGATCCAAGGGTGAAGCTGGGGGAAGTGGGATACTCCAGATCTCTGGCCCCTGGTTTTACTAGAGAAAAGTATGCTCAAGCATTGCTTACAACAGATTTGTATGACATTTTATTAGATTGTAAGGCTCTGTGGCTTTAAACTTAGAGAATGACTGGCATGGTGTGGTACCCCACTGCTAAATATGAATTTTAGCTGGCATGAATGTACACTGACCTCCAGTACAGATAATAATCTCATTCTACCTGCTAAGAGCGAGCTGCAGTGCTATTGAGGGTAGTATTTGATTTGGGTATTATGCTAGTTAGTTTTTAATGACATGACACAGACTAGAGAAACCTAGGAGGTGGGAATCACAACTAAGAAAATGCTTCCATCAATTGGCCTGTCTGTGGGGCATTTTCTTGATTGATGATGATTGACGTGAGAGAACCTGTCTCTCAGATAGTGATATCCGTAGTCTGATGGCCCTGAGTTATAAATGGAAGCAACCTATGCAAGCTAGTAAGCAGCCTTTAGGTTCCTGCCTTGAATTCCAGTCCTGAATTCCTTCAGTGATGAATTGTGACCTGGGAGTTGTAAGGACGCAACAAACCCTTTCTTCTATAAGTAGATTCTGGTCAGCGTTTTATATGTAATCAGAGTTCAGCCTGGATTACAAAGATCAGAACGGAACCCTAAAGATGGTGAAAACTGGAAGTTCCTGGTCCTCTCTGACTGCAAGAATGAGCTTCATTAACCCACCCTTGGACATGAACACAAGGGTAGGTCAACTGATAACTAACAGATACACTCACTTCTAGAGGGAAGAGAGACCCTTAGTCAAAATGTTTTGTCTTTGGAATGATAGAGAAAAACATCTTTGGTTTTTCATTGTCCTTCTAGGGTATCCTTGGGGATCTTTTTAAAAGTTGCACAAGAACCCAGTCTCAGATAAGAACAAATTAAAACTTTGGCTACTGGCATTTACTGTGTGTCTGGCACAGAGGCTGAGGTGGTTTGACTGGTCCTGTAACCAAGGACGTTACCATGTTCCTGGCTCCTCTTCTTCCCTTGCCCAGCCTCCCTCAGTTTTCTCAGCTCTCTGTGGTTTTCTCCAGAGACATTCTTTTCCTGTAGGTAAAGCAGGTTCATGCTTTCTCCATGTGACGCACTGGCCCTTACCCTTGCTAACCTTTGTACATTATTTGTGGAACTCCAGAAGATATCAACCGTCTTACTTATGTTCAGAGAGGTGTTCTCCCCAGCTGTTTATCTCCCCACCCCAAAATTTATTGAGTGTCTCCAACATGCCTGGCCAGTTGCCAATTGCTAATTGGGGAGTGATAAACAGACGCATCTCCTGCCCTCATGGAGTTTATGGTCTGAGAAGAGAAAACGCCAATAAAAAAACAATTAAATTCCCAGTGAAGTTTATGAAGATGAACAGAGGAGGATGCTGTGAGGAAGAAAAGCCAATTTGGGGATAGGACAGTTGAGTTAGTTCAGTGAGAGGATAAGTTCTCTATGTGGAAATGGCATTCGCGGTAGAAATCAGCCATTCGTGTAAGACAGTCTGGATTTGCATCTGGCTAAGACTGCTTCATGTCAGTGTAATATGAAGCCAGTGGCTCAACCTCTCTGATCCTGATAAGAGCATTCATCTTGTTAAACTTAGTGTACAGTGTCTGACTCACAGTGGTGGTTTAATTAATATGATCTGTTGTTGATTTTGCACCTCTATAATCATACCAGAATATGCTTGCTCTGAGGGAAAATGCATCTCCTTATTTTACATCCTAATCACAGAATACATAGTTGACACCACCTACTGTAGTATAAATTTTATTTTATTTTTCATGTGTACGGGTGTGTTGCCTACATGTCTGTTTGTGTACCATGTGTGTGCTATGTCTGATACACATGGAGGCTAGCCTAAGGTTATGTTTCCTTGGAAGTGGAGTTATAGACAGTTTTGAGAGGCTGGGAATAGAGCCTCTGTTCTCTGGAAGAACAACCAGTCCTTTTAACTGCTGAGCCATCTCTCCATCTCCTAAGCCCCATGCTGTAGTTTGAATAATAACATCTAACATTTACAAGGGCTCTTGCTACATGTCAGAAGCTGTTAACAGCACTTCGTGGATATCAATGGCCTAAACAATCCTATGCTACTGGTCTTATCTCCAGTCACTCCCACTTGTGTGGTGAATGAACTGAGGCCTGGGGAGGTTTGTCTCATCTTCATGGTCATATGATTAAAAAATAGAGGAACCCAGTTCCCACCCCAAGCAGCTGACTCATCTATGGGATTTTCTCTGAGGAGCCTGTTGGAGACATATCCATCAAGTCTAAGGATACAGTCTCTGTGGGTTCATGTCCTTATTTGAACATAGGTTCTAAAAGAGAATTGCTTCTAATGATGCCATAGTCATTTCAACCTCATCTTACTAAATGTGAATCAGTGATGATGTGACATAAAGAGAATTAAGTTCTTCACCTCTCTGTTGTCACTGAAGAGGTTCTTTGGGACTTTGGGTTTAGGACATGTGAGTGAGCAGAGCAAACCATTTTCTGTCTTGTTCTTTCTTCTACTCTCTCTAGACGCTCCTCCTCTACCTCTACCAGCTGTGTCCTCTGATCTCACACTACATGGTTCCTCCCTACTTCTGGCGAGCTTTACTCTCTCCCACACACACTTTCCCTCTTATGAAAGGACCTTCACCTGAAGGCATCTGTGAGATGAGAAGCATGCCTGCCAACTCACCCTGGGAAGCCCAAATGCTTAAATTGCTTCTTTTATTTTCAAAAATGTAGTCTGTGTTATTTGGAATGGAGAATGGCCTCCCCTAGTCCTTGTGGACCTGCTGTTCTAGGATATTTTGTTAGAAACGACAGGAGAGGATACTGCTGCACATCCCCACAGCTCTTCTTGCTACAGAAAGTGTAATAAACTGCCAAGAGAGCAGGGGCCACTGCTGTTCTCTTGATGAATGTTTTTGGAGCTGTGGGGATACAGCTGCCTTGAGATGCCCATTCCAATTATCCAATTATGGTAGGAGGGCATCTTGGGGGATTGTTGAAGACACAAGACCGTTGCAACTCTGAATGGTAACACTGTCTCCAGGGTGCTTGAATAATAGTCACTGGAGGTATTTATTTTTGATGGAAATATGGTACTAAACTAAGGAAAAACTAGAGGAATAGTCAGGGGGCACCAGGTACAAGTGAGAAGAAGAAAATGAATTGGAAGGCCAAGCAAATTAGACCATCTCACTAAAGGTGCAACCCAATGAATTAATGAGTGTTAATTTGGGTACCCTATGAGGTGTTGACCTCCATCCCTTTACAACCACAGGGCAGTACATTGGGATCCAAAGACCTGTTTTCAAGTGCAGTTCTAACCACTGCCGGTGGGATTCTGAGTGACAACTAGCTAATCTCTCAAACGCTTAAGACCATACTTCCTATGCTGTGATTTAAACTGGGTTGCATGATAGCTAATGGTGTAACAACTCAATTGGACTTACAGCCAAAGCAACTGGACAGACAGTAGCGTGTGCTTCCAGGCCAAGAAATACTGCCAATTAACAGTGATTGCTGGAATCAGGGACTGAAATTCTGTTGTAGGTGGAAGTAGCTTTGCCTTCTACTTTCCCTTCTGTTCTCTGCCTCTCCATTTTGTCTTCCTTTCCCCTCCTTTACTCTCCTCATCTCTCCTCTCCTACTGAAGTTAGTATATTTATTTAACATCTCTCCCCTCTGCCACATCCCCTGATAGAAAATGGACAGTCAGTCCAACATGGCATCCTTGATCTCTGTATCTGTATCCACAAATCCCAGTCACTACAACTTTTTAGTTCAAAGTACAGACATCAAGAAGGAGAACCTGATTAGCCCAGCTTTGGTCAGGAGAATGGATGTGAGTGTGTGGGAACAGCCAGTTAACCAGACCATGGTGTCAACTTCCCAGCAAATGTTGCTGTGGGTCACAGATACAAGAACAGTGTTTGGGCAGCCTATGAAGTGATGGGAGATTTCTTGGTATAATCTGTGAGCTCAAGGTTTAGTATATGCTAGCATGACATACCATGAAGGAAGCTAAAACTTCAACAGGACAAAGAAAATTGGTGCTATTTCTGTGTTTGCATGGACTGCTCTGGGAAACAGAACAATTGTTTACAAAGACCACTGAGAAGCAAGCAGAGGTTAGCTGCTGGGGGAGCAAGAAGAGTGATCACCCCAGAAAGCAATTACCTAGTCAGGCTTCTGTCCTCTTCTTTACTGTGGAGTCTGATATCACCCAGAATCCATAGTAAAGGAAGCCAAAATTTAGAAACCCGACTGGGAAAAGAAAGCTGCCAGAGTCCCAGGACACCAGTGCCACAAATCCATGATCTCATTTCATCTGACTTTATGGGGGGTCCCTATTTCTGGGGATTCTAATTTCCCCTCCATTCTCACTGCTTTGAGTACTGGCCTTCTGGGTTGAGATCCCTTCCATTTCCATCTCTTAGCCTGCATCATTTAGCCCAAGGACCCACATTTGCTTACTGCACTCAACCCTCAGTAAGGGATAATTGCATTCTAGATAGAACTTAAGTCCAAAACAACATGCTTTGCCTGACTGAAAAGAGACAGACACCTCTGAACATGAATTAAGTCAGTGAAGTCCCTTCTTAGGCAATCTCTGTGGATTTTATCATTTAGAATTCAAAGCTTGGCAGTCAGGGCACTAGTCTAGCTGTGGTCTTCCATGTTGCCAACTGCTCAGCCTCCCTGTTAAGATCCAGAAGGTCTTGAAGCCAAAGCTACAAAGCTGATGTCAAAATCCTTTCCATCTGAATGTCCCAGAGCCCCAGAGAAACAAAGAGATCTGTTAGTCGTATTTCCATGGCCATAACAAATATCCGAGAGAAATCAACTTATGAAATGGAAAGATTTATTTTGGCCAGCCATTCTGAAGGTTTTAGTCTATAATTGGTTGGTCTCATTGCTTCAAGGTCTGTGATGAGCTCCAAAGTATAGTGCAAAACTGTTCACCTTGTAGCCAGAGAGTAAAAAGAAGACAGAAAGAAGTACTGGGGACCCACATTCCCTTTCTAGGACATGAACCCAATGATCTAGTACCTCTCAATAGATACCACGTTTAAATTCCTGCCTCCTCCCAGTGGCACCATGGGCTAGAGACTAAGCCATTAACACATGAGCCTTCCAGGAACATCCCACCCCCAACTATATCAACATTCTAGCAGCCCTATAGGAGAGAATGAATAAAATCATAGTCTCAAGACAAACTAGGTGAGGTGCTATGTGGTTAATGGCATAGTCAGAATATATTTCCCAGAGTTTATAGAATGCACAGCGGATAAAGGACTGTGATGCTTCTACTTTACATGTTTGAATTAAAATACCTAGTCTGACCTAAGCAAAAAAGGATACATTCTGAGCCCCAGAACTGGAGTGTGTCTTTCCATACCAGAATGCTACAGGGAGGAATATTTCATCAGCAATGAGGATAGCTTCAACCTTTACTGGGTAGACTTTTCTGGGTAGCCAATGTTCTTCTGGTGAGAAAAGGAGCCAGATCTGACTGGGAAGTGGATGTCAGCCAAGAATTAGATTTTGTTGATACCGGCCTTTGCTCAGCCTTCTAGACTGTCTTTGGATGTGCCCCCAATATGTCTGCTAGCAGACTAGTTTCTTCTAGCCTCACAGAGTAAGGAGCAGCTTCAGAACATGCCAATGATAAGCCCCTTTCTCCTGTATAGGATCACAGATGACAGGTAGATGACAGGCTGACTCCTTTATCAGCAAGTTCAAATCCCCCATTAGCATCTTACTCTCTCTAGTATCCCTGTTTTGCATACTATCTGTCTTCCTACTTTACTCATTGAGAAAACAGGCACACAGCATTCTTTATCTATGTCAGCACATGTCTCTGAAGGCAGAAGTTAGAGGCTGGGCTATGATGCAGAGAAAATATCACATGAGCTGATGCATAGCTGTGGCCTCTGATGAATGAGAATTTCCTAAGTTGTTGAGTATGAGAATTTCCTGGAAGATGCTAGAGCAGCTCTGTCTGCCATGGATCTAAAGCAAATGTTTGTCTGCCTGTCTGTCTCTTCGTCCCCTCCCTCTCCCCCTCCCATCTCTCTGTGTCTGTCTGTCTGTCTGTCTGTCTGTCTGTCTGCCTGTCTGTCTCTTCATCTCCTCCCTCTTCCCCTCCCCCTCTCTCTGTGTCTGTCTGTCTGTCTCTGTGGTTTTGTGTGCATGAGTGCATGTGTGTGAATGCATATGTGTGCATGTGTGTTTTAATGCATACTTTTTGTGTGTGCACATATGAATATATGTGTGCAGAAGTGTATGTAGGAAAGTGCCTTCACAATCAACTCTATGGCCAGCAGTGTTGTGACAGACTTGGCTCTTAACATCTCCTGGAATGGATTCTCATTATGAATATACTTACTTAATAGTCAGAAAAATATTTAGCTTCTAGAAGCTTGGATCCCTTCCCTGGAGGGAGGGACATTAGTGAAAACAGAACTCATCAACTAGAGAGGTTTGGCAAATGACTTCTTACACAGAACCACTCAATGCATTGAAGTACTTTTACCCATAAGCAATATTGTAACCAATGATAGGACTCACACGTGTGAACCTGAGCCCACTAAGGGTGACTCAGATTCTCTGCGCAGCTCCATACAATGGCTTCAAGTAGCTACAATGAACAGCAATCTGCAGTTAAAGTAGGGATCTAGCTACTCCTGAGACCTGGAGAAATAGCAATGATACAGGTCCGAAATGGCTTTAGGGAGATGTCATAGTAACAGAGAGTGATGGAAGAGGTTACCCGTAGGTATCTTCTGGCTTCTGTGTGCACATAAGCTGCTGCTCCATGTCTCCTGTGCTTGAGAATCATCTGGGGGAACTTGGCAAGCTTAGAAACATGGGATCTGTCTGAGTCAGAGCTGCAGCGTATCTGTTGCAGAGAACTCCACTAGCATAATAGATGCCAGCAAACCCTAGTGCTACTCCTGTCTGTATCCTTCTCAGAGCTGTGGCTGCAATGTTGCAGAAACACCAGGCTTGTTACATGGGCACAGTGGATTTCAACTCCAGTCCTCATGAGGTGGAGAGAGTGTTCTCAACCTCGGAACTATCTCTCCTCTCCATTCCTCTGCCCACCCCATCCCTTCTTTTTGAGACAAGGTTATGTCTGGCTTGGAACTCATTACACAGACCTAGCTTTCCTCCAACTCCAATTCTTCCTGAGTTCCAGAACCACAGGTGTGTATGCCACACTTGGGTTTGCCATATTTCAATCTCTAGCTAGACTCAAACATCTCCTCTTATGAACTTCACCCATTAGCAGGAGGTATCCTGGAAATTTGACTCCCCTGCCATGTCCAAACTCTGGTTGTATAATTCTACTTGCTTATTCCCTAATGGTATCAATCTGCTCCACCTGGTATCTATAGAACATTATGCACAGATTTTCAATAGCTATGAAGCATACAGGCAAGTCTCCATGTTTAAATCAATTGGGAAGATCTAGACAAACCAAACTTGAAATTTGAATAGGTTTCTTTATTGCAGGATTTATAATGCTTCTGTGTGCAAATATGTACTCTGAAATCCACAGCAGGCAGTGTTTTCCCAACTTATTGGCTACAAAATACTTTATTGGTGAGACACCTAATAACATTTCATAAACCTGGTGAGCTTTAAAAGCCCTTTAGGGAAACGCTACCTTAGATTTACTTCTACAGAATTGAGACAAGCTTAGAGACAGATTGGAAGTGAGACCACTAGCTGGAAGTTTTTTTTAGCAGCATTCAAGGAAGGGGAAGCCTGCACAGAACATCATAAACCATTCATATGTCAGCAACAATGAGTGAGGAAGACAGGCCTGAAAAAAGATGGTCAAAGGTGTTAATATGCCATGGTTTTGAGAAATAAGGGGAATAATTTCTATGGCTGCTGAAAATGAAGAAATGACTGCCCCTGTGTTTATAGCACCAGGGAGAAAGGTTGGAGTTAAAATATTCTTGCAAAGTCAAAGGTCTCTGGAAATGGGCCACCAGGATGGATGTCACTCTGCCAGAGATATGGTTTCTTCTCTTCATAGCTAATGTTTTATAAATATTAAGAATTCCTGAGCTAATGAGGCTGGGAGATTCTAGCAGTGCTTAGCTTCCCAGCAAAAGGTGGCAGGATGCTTGCTTTGATATTTGTTTTATCAGAAGGATTTGACAGTCATTTCCTGGAAATTGGTAAACTTGAGAGGAGGACATAGTAGCATTTTAAGTTCTGGATGGATTCTTGTTCCTGTCTTAATAAAGAAATTTGATTGTGCTGCTTTTCTTTACTAAAAATGGATTCCTAATGACTGGGTCCCACTGATTGGGATGCTGTTGTCCATTTATGGAAAACCTGGATATTGGCTGTGGTGTTTTGACTATGAAGTCTCTGTGCTAACTCGCTAGGTGGTAGTTGGCAGATCCCACAGCTCCGCCATATCTGTTGGATGTAAGACCATCCATCCACTCAGGACAAGTATATATTTTCACTATCTACCATACTAATGAAGGGTACATGGCATTTGAATTTCTGTTGTGTGTTTTAAGACAGAGACTACCCCTATCATTAGAGCCTTTGGCACAGATGCGTTGGGGAGGCATGTATTTCAGGGAATACCCAAGTTCATTTCAGTGGAACTAGATGTACTGTCCTTCTAGGTGCTCTTTTGGTTAAGGCTTAGATGCTTGTACTCTTTTCAAACAACTCGGAGTGCTGAAGGGAGAGGGATTTATTGCTAGGTCTTAGGTTTCTTGATAATTGATAGGGCTGAAAGAGTGGGATAAGCTATTGGTAACAATCTCTAGTCCTTAGAATCTCACCTCCTGCTTCTGTGGGTATGGGGGTGTGTCCCTGACTCTCCAGGGTCTCCCTAGCCTTTCCTTTCCACCCTACCAATTAGCAAAATCTAAGGTAGATCTTGTGGGAGTATATCCACGAAAGAAGAGAGAGGCCTCCAAGATATGTACAGGCTGAAGTGCAAGGATTTGCAAGGGCAGGGAGATGAGAAGCATAGTAGATCTGAGGAACAACAATGAGGGAAGGCTGGGTACTGGTGGTCCAACCACAAAGGGACATTCCTGCAGGGGACTATCATCTGGATTTGTTTGCATCTACTGTATCAATATTTGTGTCACCTACATCCAAAGAGTCCTGACGAAGGCAAGGAAGTGGATGCTGGAGCCAGCATCCCTGTTGCTCCAGTTCACTCTGTACCACACCTTACTGTCTTCCACCAAGACTGGTAAAAAGGGATACTGGGCACTATGTATCTAGGTAGGAGTCCTTGGCCTCACCTTCGAGAGTCAATGATGCCTAATGGTACAGTCTAAGGAACCTTCAAATGGTTAAGCAGGAAGCCCACCCTCTACTAAATGCCTGCCCCACTCTACATCTTATGACCTGCTTACCTTACTGGGTGTACTTAAAGCTGTCTATTGCTGAATCTTTATTGTGTTCTAGTAAGAACATTGTGTGAAAATAGATGGGGTATTACTGTTATGAGGTTAAGCACTTTTCACTAGGCTGATGAATAACCTAATAGGGAAGTGTTTTCTTTTTTGTTTTTAGCTTGCCATGAGTCAAAATAATAGTATTGAAATTGTTACTCCTGCTGCAGTAGTAACATATAAAACACAGCAGGGTATATATTTTATTATGCATATATGTGTGCTACGTGTCAGAGGGCATGTGGGTGAGATGTTGGGTAGATATATATTCTTATAGTTGTATGCTCCTCAGGGGCCTGTGTATCTCAGGGGGGCGGGGATCCCTATGAAATAATGCTCCCAAATGGAAAACAGATTCAGTCAAAACACTCCTGTGGTGGTCCAGGTCAGCAGAACTCATCTGAGATGTGGTGAGGGTGGGGGTGTTCCTCCTTTCGCAGGTTTGTCCCACCAGGAACACATACCAACCCATTGTCCCCTCTTCATACTCAAAGAACGCAGTTACCAATGAATAATGGAGATGGCCAAGACAGACCTGGAACTAATTTAGCTCAGTGTGGATTAGGTGCTAACTTACCCTGTAATAACTGGGTTAAGTTTATAAAATGTGTGATAGTCTTAGGAGAAAGGGAGAGTTGGGATTATGTTCCCAGTGGAGTAAGCATGGTCTTAGAAGTTAAAGTGGGATCCATTCCACTCTCCCTGAAGTATCATTGTACCACGTGATATTACTTTGTACAGTTTTAGAAGCTGTGTGTGTCACAACTACAAAGAACTCTATTCATGTAGACTATTAATCTTTTAAGGTTTATAAACTGTCCAGTTGTATAAAATAAGCTAAATGATAAGGAGAGGAAAATACAACCTTATATGGATAGCATGAAGCTATCTGCATAGCAAGTTGTATAGGACATTATTGAAATTGTATTATTTGTGAGTTGTTTTTTCCTTACTGCTGTGACAAAATATCTGTGGAGGATTTATTTTTGTTTCATAGATTGAGGGCACGGTCAATCAAGGCAAAGTGGGCAGGGTAGCAAGAGTATACAGGCAGAGGCTGGTCAGACTGAAGTAGAAAGAGATGGATAATGGCATCTAGTCACTTACCCATCATTGACTCTGGGACTCCATCCCACTAATATCCAAAGTGGTCCTCCTTCCTCCTTCACTGGAAATATTCTTACAAACACACCAGAGGTGTATGTCATAGGTTATCCTATAGGTTACTCTAAATCTATGAAAGGTCACAGTCAAGAGCAAGCATCACAAAAAACTGAAAACAAGTTTCATTCTGAAATATAGTTTTTTATGTGTCTAAGGTCTTCTTAATGAGAAGGGCCTTTGTCATGGTTAATCCTGATGGCAACTTGATTGTTTTTAAAGACAGCCAGGGAGGCAAAGTGTTCCTCTGGCACCATGAGGGTGTTTCTAGAGACACTTAGATGGTGAGGGCTTTGACCTACTCAATACATCAAGTTCTTGATGAACTGGACATGTGCAGAGACTTTTGGAAAGTAGTAGAACTAGAGAAGATGGGGTCTTGTGGTGGGTCACTGGAGATGTGGCTTTGAAGGATGTATCTAGGCTCTGGGCTCTGGGCTCTGGGCTCTGGGCTCTGGGCTCTGGGCTCTGGGCTCTGGGCTCTGGGCTCTGGGCTCTGGGCTCTGGACTCTGATTACCACCCTCTCTCCCTCTCCTCCCACCTGCTTTCTCTCACTGCTTCTTGGCTTCCATGAGGTGAGTAATTATCCTGCATTCTTCTATCATGATGCTCTGCCTCATCCTGGTACAGGCATAATGGAGCCAGCTGATCATGGACTAGAACCTCTAAAATCATGAGCTTACCACATGGACTCAGCTGTGTTCACCAAAGGCGGCCCTTACAGGGGACACCCATTCCTCAGTCTCTAGCCTTTTCCTGTGTTTCCTCCCCTAGCTTCATTCTGCATGCTCTGACACTCAGCAGGAGATGAATAGATGCAATACCTCTAATTTGCTCTGTCCCATCAGACTATGACCACACTTCAGTTCTGGTGGCAAGGGCACAATTCTCCCGTCTTCCTGAGGCTCACTCTGGGAGTCCACCCCGAGTTTCAGCCTCATTACTCCCACTGTGGCGAAGCCAGCTGGCAGTGGTCTCGCCCCATTATGTGGCTGAGCTAGGACAAAGAGAGGTTAAGCACGACTGTGATGGTGCTGCATCTGCTGAAAACTTTTCTGCACCATCTCTTCAGGGACACTCTGAAGAGCCTCAGATCAGCATCTGCTGTTTCTTCAAACTCGAGCGTGTTCACTTCAGGGAGATGGATTTGAACTTGACAATAAGACAAAGGCCATTGAGGGAAGGATATAACTCAAGTCAATCAATGTAAGATGTGACTGTAGAAATGGGAAGCAAGGACTCCTGGATGTCTTGAAACCTGTCAATGATTGTGTATATTCTCTAGCTAGAACCGGACTAAAATTCAGACATGTACAAAATCACCTCTAATGTCCATCAAAATTACCTAAGTCATGGAATCCAGGGGAAGAATGGAGAGAGCTCATGGACAGGAAGAGCCTAAAGAGGCTAGACAGCTCTGGCAAAGTAGAGGGTTCTAGACTGGATCCTGATGTGCAAAGGAAAGGCTAGTAAAGAAGCTGATAAAATTCTAATGAATTAGCATGACTGTGGTAGCTCACACATGGAAACCTAGTGCTTGGAGAGCGGAGGCAGGTGGATCATGATTTCTAAACCAGCTTGGGCCACATAACAAGCTGTCTTAAAACAATTGGAATCACAAAAAAAAAATTGAATGAGGTCTAGTGTTTAGTTAATAATATAGCAATGTTAATTTCCAGATTTTGATAATTATACCATGGCTATGCAGATTGCTCACATCGGGAGAAAGTGAGTAAGAACACCTGTGAGCTTTCCAAATTTTTTGTCATTTCTTTATAAACCTAAAATTATTTTTAAAAAGTGATTCCCCCCAACATAACATTTTTATTAATTATTTGAGAATTCGGTGCACCTTAATCATATGTCCCTTCCTATTCCTTCCATATCTACCCTCCCATGTTTATGCACTTCCCCCTCCAAAATAAAGCAAATAAAAACACCAAGTCCAATTTGTGTTGCCAATATTATCATTGAAGCATGGTCAAATTCAGTGGCCAGCCCCTTAAAAAGAAACCTGAGTCCTTCCCACCCCCATCCCTTCCAGAAGCCATTAACTGTGAAGAGCTACACTTCAGCATCTTTATCACAGTTTTTAAGGACTCTCTTCAATAGGCTCCTGTCTCGACTGTTTCTTATGGGGTGTGGGCTGTCATTGAGGCCTAAAAAATGAAGGAAGAAATGTGGGCAGGGCTTCTCACACGGCGGTGAAGTGAGTTTAGATGTTATCTTCTTTGGAGAATCTCTGTCTTCCAGGATCCTATATGGCAACAGAGAAAATGCATTTCCATCTCTTTGACCCAGAGGATTCATGACTCCTCCAATTGGAGAAAAACTGGTCCCCATTACTACAACTGTCCCAATACCCTGGAGTCAGTACCCATTCCCAGTTCTCCATCCCTGGGAGAAATCTACTTCCTATCACATGGCCATATTCTCACACTCTTTTCGCCAAGCCACAGTGATTCTTTACACAGAGAAAATCTTTGTGACTCTACCTCCCAGGCTGGCCCCAGCCACCAGTGGGCTGTCTGCTCTGGAGGGCTTCAGCAGTCAACTAAAGAACAAAAGTTGTGGAACTGAACCTTTAAACACATTTGAACAAAACCAACATTGTTGGAAGCACTGTGTGGATTTCCAAGGAGATAAGATTGTACCCATGCAATGCCATCAACATTGACTAGAGAGGCTAAAGTAAAACAAGAGCACATCTGAATACTTTACAGCCATGATCTATGTGTGTGCTATGAGTACTTTCAAACTTTATTTCAGCTCAGATCAAAATGAACAAGTCAGAACTGAGTATAAACAGCCTCTCTCCCATTCAAAAGCATTTTCTAAAGACCATGATGGTGCAGAAGCTCTGCTGTGTCATGCTAACACAGAGAAGTTGGAGGATAGCTTTTGTCCTCGAGCAGCAGAGAGTATGGTGGAAGAGATGTCACAGAATGAAGTTAATGTGAGATGGGAAAGAGAGGAGAGAGGAGCAAAACCATTTTCATCTTCTACATAAAAGAAGGGACAGTGATTGGTGCTCTGTGCAATAGCAATGAATCTTCATGGAATGGTCTCTCACCCGGACACATGGGACTAGGAGTGGCAGCTTGCATTTTTCTCTAGAGACCCTCTTTTTCAATGTCTTTCCATTGACCTCAGATATATCCAGTTGGTGATATATATCTTTATCATGGTTTAGTCCAATGTGCTTGCCCATTGGCTTCATCTGGAGGACCTCGGTGCAACTTCTTAATGCTTAAGCCAACTCGACCAAAGATTCTAAGCCCCTGGGAACAGATCAGCATCCTATTTCTGACAATCATGTCCTCCTATTGTCTTTGATAAGAGTGTGCATTGCCCTGAACTGTTACAGCAGAATAGAGGAAACAATGGATGAGGCCAGTGAGCTATCGTGTACCACCACAGGGCACTGAGCACACTGTATACAATGGAAGCATCATCTTCCTAAGATGAAACCAGGTGGGCCTGGATCTCAGGAGACAGTGAGGGTAGTACTCATGAGTCCTCTGGAATCGGGTCATCAATGCTACACGGAGATCTTGAAAAGATACAGGGTGAGCATAACTACCACAGGGAGGCCGGAGCACCTCCTAAAATCAGAATTTACAAAGCTCCAGGGTTCTCTTGACAGCAGCCAGGCTATTGGACGAATGCACCCCACCTTGAGAAGCTCTGAGTCCTGGCAGGCCGAGTGTGCAGACCCGTCAGCATTTCTTGTCCACTGCACAGCTGAAGAGTGAGGATGAATATTCATCCCCTGGCTGTTCCAGAGTCACTTGACTCTCTGCATATGCAAAATCAGGAGTTGCTCGGGCTGTCAGGGAGGGGAGCGGAGCCAAAGTAAACATCTGATGTGGTGGGTTGAACCAGTGGGAAATAGATCTGGCGACGGAAAGGGAGGAACATTACAGAAGTGAATTCCATTTCTGCACCGGCTTGCAAGATGTCATCCTGAGAGGAGGGATGTTCAGGCTCAGAAAACAACGCACAGCCTTGGCCTTTATACAGGCTAAGGAGATCTCCTGCTCACTCATCCATTCTCCCTCCATCAGGCTAGAAGGCAGCATGAGGAGGAATACAAGAAAGCTGCATCTTTGCCCTGGAGGCAATTAAAGGCTGCCTGAGAAACAATACAGAACAACAACTCATATTTGACAAGTACTCCTTATTATGCATCTACTCTATACTAAGTTCTTGCTTGGCTCTTGTTGTTTATCCCATTTAATCCCTGTAACCACCCTGCCAGGAAGCTTCTACTGTCCCCATTTTCAGATGTGGGAACTGACTTGGGGCAGTGGAGTGACTTTCACTTTGTAAGAGCTGGACTCAGGTTGGTAGTGTAGTTTTATGGAGTCTATAATTGTTTTGTCTCTGGGGCTGATTAAAAGAGACTCTCAGAGGATGGGGAGATGGCTCAGCAGTTAAGAGCACTTGCTACTCTTACAGAGAACCCAAGTTCAGTTCCCAGCACCCAGGTCGGATGACTCACAACTACTCCAGTTCCAAGGGATATAATGTTTTCTTTTTTCTGGATTCTGTAAGCACTATAGTTATGTCCACGTACCTACATGCAGATAGACACACAATCGAAAAGAAAAATAAAGTCTTTAAAGAGAATCATGGTCTTTTGGTACTTGTGTGATAGACATGGACTCATAGCATAGTGGGGAGAAATCTAACCATTATCAGCTCAGTCCAGACCTCCCATCTCCACAAAACCCTGGATAAAGGTGTTGCTTTATCTATCTTAAAATAAGTACAATTTGGTATGATGGGGTGTGGGGATCTCTACCTTGAGCTGCCCTGAATAGCAGGTTACAATGCCTCACTCCTCACTGAAGCCAGGCAAGGTGTAAAACACAGGGCACAGAATAAGAGTCAGTGCTGGCCACCGAGTGCCATTCACTCAGATATGGAAACAGAGGAGAGAGGAGCCCAGCTGACGTGCTCACAGCCACTCACTTAAGAAATGTAAAGTTTGGATACTAAGCACTGCAGTCCAGCATAAGAACATGAGCTGCCCTGGAGCAGATCAGGAAGGAGTGCAAAGAGGGCATTCATAATCACTTATCCATACCCTAATCTCCCTGTATTCTGGATGCCAGGCACACTTAGGTTTGCCACAAGGGGCCTTAGCAGTGGTTATCATTTACATCGGCTATCAAAGCCAAGAGGCTCTGGGAGATCCATTACCTCCCTGTGGGGACTTCTGGGGAGACCAAAGCCAAGTAAGGGTCAGTGTTGTGCTTTGTCACAGGACTTATGACTTCGATGAAAATAAGTCATTTCCCAGAACTCTTGTGTGCTGTGTTCACTTACAGTGGACCTGTTGGTCCCTGTCTGTCTCCAGGAATCACCCACTGTGCTATGCAGCTAGGAAAGCTGAGGACCAGCAGAGTGAAGGACTTGCTCAGGTTCATGGAGTTATTGAGTATTGAAGCCAGAGTCAAAGACAGACTTTGTAAGTGTAACCTATGGGCTCTTAGCTACTCTGTGACTTTGATGTGATGCTCATCTCAGTGGCACCAGCCTCCCTACCTCCACCCCAACAAAAACACAACAAGGTGAGGGTAGTCCAGGAAGGCTCACTGTACGGGGAGCTGCCCACATCATAGGGCTCAATGCACATACATGTATGTGTGACCATGTGTGCATGTGTAACTAAACACACAAACAGCCTGTGCAGACCCTCTTCTTCCCTTCCTTTTTCCTCTTCCTAAGCCCTAGTAGGCTTCCCCCAACTGCCCAAGTGTGCTCTGGGTTTATACCCAGAACTTAGTTCACATCTGGCAGGGAGTAATTGTGCAGAGTTGCTAAATCCTTCTCTCTGCCCCCTTAGGGTGTTCATCACAGGAACATCAAAATATGTTCCATTCCCCAGTGAGAATAAAACTGACACATAATCTGAAAGTCATCAACAATAAAACTTCCAGCCAATCAGCTTTAATCACAAATCTTCCTTTAGGTGTCCGCAGAGTACAAGGGATGACAGATGGGAAATCCCATGTACCTGACATCACCCAACATATGACTTAGAAAGAAGGTCCTCAACACTCATCCTATAGGCAAGCCACATCAATGTGAGCCAGCCAGGGCTAGACGGAAATGCAGAAGGAGGAGAGTAACAGCTGTGGATTGTGTCACACTATGTGTGCCACACCACACAATGTCTCTTAAATGAATCCTAGAATCTGGATCCAGGATCTTGTGGTTTACTTTTGGGTTTCCTACTAAGTGGCAGAACCACATTAATCTAAAGAAATCCAGAGAGAGCCTCAAGGTTACACAGAATAGGGAATAACCAGCCTGTGGCTACCTTCTTCCTGACTAGAACCCTATGTGATTCTCATAACTGATCATACATGCTGACCACTTCTTACAAGTTAGGGTGGGGTGTGCATGCATGCATGTTTATAAGCCAGTGTCTTCCTCAATCACTGTCTGTCTTATTTTTTTGATAAAGGGTCTCTCACTGAACCTGGAATTCACCCATTCTGGTAGGCTGGACAATCAGTCAATTTCAGAGATCTTCTGGTTTCCACTTCATCAGTGCCAAAATTACATATGAAGTTTCCTTTGCTTATTTGTTGTTGATGATTATAACAGTTTTTGGGTTTGTGTGTTTTGTTTTGTTTTCTCTTGTGCGAATGTGGGAGATCAAACTCAGCTCCTCATATTTGCATGGCAAACAGTTAACTCACTAAGCATCTCTCCAGCTCCCTTCAGTTTTAAAATAGGGAGGAAAAAGGTTCAGAGAAGCAGGGAGTAACTGACATGGTATCAGTTCCTTGTAACGGAAGCACTCTGCAAGCCTCAAGCCTCTGTGGAAACACAACCCTTGGCCATCGCTTTTACACAAATGGATTTAAATCCTGGAAGCAGCTCCTCTAGCTCTTTCCCCCAAATTACTTTCTCTGCACCAGCCAAGTACCAACATGCAGGCAGCCTTCTTGGTGCCCAGCCAGCTAATGTGTGCCTGGCATTAGCACTAAACTAACATTTTATTTCCCTACCATAGTATGTAATTTCTTTGGAAGTTGAAGTATAATGAAATTGGTGTTTATTATAATTAATAAAAGCCCCATAACTTTAAATTGGGTCATAAATCTTGCAGGGAAATCCAATACTGCTGTAAGAGTCATTCCTTTCCCAGAAGGAGCCTCTTCAGGGGAAGGCAGTGGTGGCTCCCTCCTCCTCCCCACAGAGGTAGCCATGCTCTCTGGCAGCTCAGTCTCTACTGCTAATCTATTCAGGTCACATGTAGAGCACAGACAGCTTGGGCTCTGCAAATGGAAAATGTGTTCCTGAGCCTCACACCTGTAGATGTAGCTCCAGTGAGCATGGCTTGCATGGTCAGCTGAGAAAAGGCTTATCTGGGGAAAGAAATCTATGGACTTGTTTTCTGCAACTGCACTTCAAAGAAGGTTGGTGTGAGCTCTCCTGACCCCAAGCCCACAAGCATCTGCAGTCTGGTAAGAGGGGCTGTGCTTCTTATCTTTCTTGTCCCTGAGAAACCCACATCTGCCGAAGCAATATAAAGAAGTGGGGGTTTATTTTGGACCAAGGTTGGTAAGGGTGCAGTCCATCCAGATGCTGAAAGTTTGGCAGCAAGAAGGTAGAGTGACTGGTCACATGGTCAGAAAGCAGAGAGCCAGAGATGATGGATAGAGCTCGGCTCGCATGCCCCTTTTCTTTAATTGAGTTTAGGGTTCTGTCCAGTAGAATAGAACCACCTATGTTCAGGGTGAGTCCTCTGCTTAGCTATACCTTTCTGGAAGTGCCCTTGTGAACATGCCCAGAGATGAGTGTCCTGGGTGATTCTAAATCCAGTGATGTTGAGGAGGAAGATTAGATATCACAGGGGTCTGCTCGCAAGCTGCCTCATGCAACCGAGCAGGAATCATACAGGTGTAGGAGTATGGACATGAAAGGGCTGACCTTTACTTGAGTAGCATGCAGTGATAGGATCTTCAAGAAGAAGAGTAGATAAGGGGGAAATACCTTGAGTTTTCCAGGTGAACATAAATGTATGTTCAGTGCAGCATTCTGGGGGACTCACATTTGCTCATTGTCTGGCTGGGATACCCATCCCCAAACCTCCTTTTCCTCCTCTGTCAGACCTTTTTATTCACACATCATGTCCGAGAGAGGCCTTTCAGATGCCCTTAGCTAGGGAGAGCCTCCCTGATCCTTTCCTATGGAACTGCTATTCTCATCTCCTTTACATGTCTCCATTCTGAATTACATTTTTTTAAAATTTATTTGTATCCTTATTCCCCATCTGTTTCCCAAATGCCTTGTACAAACATATAGTGTGTTGCAACAAGAGACTTGCCTGTTTTATTCACCATTGTGGCCCTGCCACCCCAAACAATTCCAGGCACCCAGTGAACAATTAATAACCAGTGGAGACACAGAGTCATGAAGTTGTATGCTCACTCAAAGAAACTTGTTTCAAAGCAGATCACAAACTCATATTCAGAGTCAGAAGGGACAGCGACTGATGGAGATGATCAAGCAATAGAAAAATTGGCCATAGAAATAAAACCAGGACATATGACACTCCAGGGATGATTGTGAGTAGAGACAAATGACCAAGAAAGGACTTGTCAATTTGTTTGTTATGGGATGTGGACTGGTAGCCTCCCTTTCTGTCCTCTTCCTTGAAATTCTTTGTCATGCCTTCAAAGATCAGTAAAATGAAACTAACTAAAATTAAACAACAATCCCTCGGTGGGATCAGCATATGCAATTCACATGCCTTCCATATTGCTGGACGTTGAGAGCAGAGCTGGCTCTGAGCATCCCAACAGCCAAAACAAATGACTGTGAGCACAGCAACCCAAGGCTGCTTATTCAAGAGAAGCTTGGGTTTTCCTGGATCTGGGACTCAAGGCACTGGTGTTATGATGGAGTGTCCTCAACAGCATCCATTAGTCCATCCATTAGAGCATATTTTCCTGTGGCAGAATGATGTACCAGTGCAGAAGTATAATTTAGGATAAGTCTTCCTATAAAGTTGCCAGATCCATGCTATGGAAGAGTGCCTCACCCCTACCCATAAGATCAATCAAGGTGTGTATGTGTGTGTATGTGCATGTGCGTGTGCGTGCACGTGGATGCGCTCAACAAAGTGACTTGTTTTTCCCAGTGAGCTCACAGTCAAATCTGAATGGTAAGGCAAACAAGCTGCCTTTCCTTCCCATGGACTGGGTGAAGAATTCCCCTCACTGCACACTGAGAGGAATCCCCTTGGCTGGGCTGTGCAAGCCAAGCCGGGCGGGGGGGTGGGGGGGAAGGAGTATCTACTTTTGAAAATAGCAGAGACTGGAGGAATTTACAAAGAAAACCAGATGATTTCTCCTCTGCCAAGAGGGGTAGAGGTGCTCTCTAGTAATAAATTTCTGTTCGGTTCAGCCCTCCTATATATGTCAGACCAGCCATCCTCAGAGCTGGGCACTACACATGCCTTCATCAGACCATGGTACTTGTTGTACATAAGGATTCCTGTCCATGGACTTAGTCTGAGCTACAGGTGACCCACTAGTCAGAATACCTTAGCACTAGACAAACTCTCCATATGCTTCTGCAACCCACTGCACCTGGCGCTAATCTGAAGAACAGTATTAGAGTGACTGTGTTTTCATTAAAGTCCCTGACATCGGGGTGGGCGTCAATGCCTGCAAAGCACTTTACCCTATCACACATCCTTCATCACATCCTCATTCAGAAAGAGTGAAGTGGGTTCTCCCACTGGAGGCCAAGGCTAGGAATTGAGATACTGAGCTACGTTGTATCCTACATCCTGCAGGACACATTCAGCAGCATGGCAGGGGCTATCATCTGTGTTTGGAGCAGCTGGCTGGGTTCGGTTACTGGCACCCCACTTATTGGTGGGGATAATAGATATGTTTTTGCTGGTTTTCTTTATATGTCTATGCTCTGAAAACTGGAGTGTGTGGGTGGGAGCATATGATGCAGAGCATAAGCATTGAATCATGTTGGTTGTCACCATCCAAGACTCATGGTCTTCTGAGGACATGGAGATGACCTACGTAAGGTGCTTATTCCAACCTCAATTGGAAGAAAGTTGGAACAGGAGCCAGTAGAGGCATGATATATATGATCGGAACTGGGGACAGCCCAGGGACAACTGCCTCTTCCTGACTCTTTCTGAGCAGAAGACCCTCAGATACCCAGAGTTTGTGATCACTTGCTTACTTCCTCACACCTCCTAGGAAAGGGTGAGTGTTCACGGGAGGGGAGAAACACTCTTAAGCAAAGACAGCTCCTCCAAAGATGGGGATGTCTCAAATCCTGGCTGGTTCATCTGGTGGCTAATAGCCACAGGTCGATGGTCATTGCCCATGGGAAATTAGCGAGTGTGATCCTCATTAATTCAACTTATTCAAATTACAGTAAGAACGAGTGATTACTGAGCAGCACGTCCTTAGAGGAAGAGATGGGGCTTCATACTGGAATCACCGGACAAGGTCTCATTCTAGGCTGAGTCCAGGCTGGAGCAAACACTGGCAGGATGACATGTCCATTGAAAGATGTTTCCCTTCCCTCATTTGAATTTTCCAGTTCTTACTCAGTAACCAGTTCTGGTGAGGCTGGAGCTCTGGAAGAGCGAGGCCAACACCGTAGCTCTGACCTTGGCACTCAGTGCCCAGAGGTTGGTGTTCAGTAACTCAGGCTCAATGTAGCTGATGCTTCTCAGATACTCACCTCTTCCTGTGTCAGTCTTGTTTCTTCCCGATGCACTGAGGAATAATAACGTGTCCCAAGGTGCCCAGCCTAACAATGGGCGCTAATGAAAATCCTAAAGACAGGTGTGAACACCTGATTGAAAGGGCAGACTTAGACAAGGAGTCCTCATTTTCATTAGCTTTATCTCCACGAGAAGTGGGACTGCCTACTCATTATGGAAAGGAGAAAATTCTTATTATATTTTCTCTAATGGAGAGTCTTGTTTGCTGTGGGTTAAATTAAACCCATGTTCTGATATAAAATGCAACATCATTCAAGTCAATATTAATAATGATGGGAAAACCTTAAGAATTATCTTTCACAGTAAATTACCTCTGAGATTGCAAGTAGACCTTATCAAATGTAAATCCAATATAAAGAATACTGGATATACAGGAGTGATAAATTACAGGGGAGAACTAACCCTCCATCATGTGGTGTGTTAGTTTAGAGCTTCAAGTACCAACTGTGACATTAGGGAAGTCATCTCCTATCTCTGGGATACAGGTTCCTCATCTGAAAAATTAAGGGGACTGAACCAGATGATCTCCAAGGAGCCTCCTGCTCTGAAAATTTATCCATCTCCAATTCCATGAATCTGATCTGTTTGGCATTTCCTTCTCCTGTGTTCCCACCACAATAAAGAAACTTGCTAACTTAATAAACTGAGTGGGTTATGAATGGGGGACTATCATGTATAGCCTCTTCCTTATGGCCACTTCTTGTCCCTTTCCTTCTTGCCCCATCTTCTCCTGTTCCCTCCACCTCAGGAAATATTCATATGGACAATATGATTGAAGTTACAGAATCTATGCTGTAAGGCCAGGCCTGGAGAGGGGAGCTCAGGAGTGGGAATCCTGCTGTATCTCTCAGCTTCCCAGATGCAGTGGACTCATACTGTGTACTGTGTCAGAGAACCCCAGAAGGTAGTTGTGGGCTTCTAAAAAAAGTTCATCTGCTTTTGTCCTTGCCCCCAAAGTTCCTTCTACTCACCCATCCTATATTTAATGATCTCTCTCTCTCTCTTGCTCTCTCTCTCTCTCTCTCTCTCTCTCTCTCTTGCT
Organism: Mastomys natalensis; assembly: GCA_021653895.1. Lineage (NCBI taxonomy): Eukaryota > Metazoa > Chordata > Mammalia > Rodentia > Muridae > Mastomys > Mastomys natalensis. The sequence goes on from JAJTUV010001292.1 coordinate 254,534, forward strand.
CTCGCTCTCGCTCTCTCTCGCTCTGGTGTGCACTCAGAGCTGCAGGTCAGAGAAGTTAATTGTCCTTTAATTGCCTCCTCATCCAGGGATGCCTACATTATGGCTGATGACAAGAGCCTCCAGGACACATTACCAGTGCCTCTAGCTCTTAGATCTGCTGTCCTCCCTGGAACCCATTTTATATCTCTCTCCCTTTCTGACTTTTTGGTCAACACCTTTATGGAGCCTCCTGTGGCCTGGGGACTCTCTCCCCGCTGTTCATGTGCTCTGAGCCCACACTATAAGACTTAGGGGTGGGGAAAGAAGCAATGTCACTGTATAAGCTGAGAAAATCCTGTAATCTTACACCGTCAAGAATCCTCTTTTGCCTCGACTTCTTGGCCACGTAAGCTTGCTACCCATTGTGGTCACCCCCCCTTATATATGCACACAGGCACAAGCGAACACACGCGCACGCGTGCACACGCACATGCACACACACACACACACACACACACACACACACACGTCAATCTTTGCTGACTTCTCAGTGACTGGGTGGTTGGTGATCTTTCTCTGCTCCCATACTACCCTGTGTAACTTCTTATGTGCGTGCGTGCGTGCGTGCGTGCGTGCGTGCGTGCGTGCGTGCATGCGTGCGTGCGTGTGTGTGTGTGTGTGTGTGTGTGTGTGTGTGTGTGTATACATGTATGTGTTTATGTGCATGTGTGCCGAGATTACAATAATTGACTTATCACCTAAAAGGTCTTCAAGTGCTACTTAGCCTGCCCCGGATCAGCTCATTGTACTGTACCTGTCCTATATTTAGCTTTGCCCTTGTTCTACAGTGTGTGAAAGCCAAGGGGCCAGAAGGAATTGACTTAATTCTTTCTCCTGATTAGATACTCTTCCCCTTCATCCTTCTACTTCAAGTCCCATCAGGCTCTGGCACTTCCATATTTGACCCTGAGTACAGCTATAGATCTTGTAGGGCTTCCCTCCAGCCCTAACACTCAGACTGTTATGTGTTAGTGGCCTCCTACCTGCCAGGTACTGCTGCAAAGCTTTAGCCCTTCCTGACTCTGTACAGTGAGCATTTTTCAGACAGGAAAGCTCCCTTCTCTATGAGTGTCCTCCCTTGTCACCTTGAAACATCCAGTAGGTCCTCTTCTAGGACTCCAAAGCATGTGTTTGCCCTTTGATGAGCCCCAGCTATATTTCACAGTTAGTATTTTTGGGTTTCCTTTGACTAAACTGTAAGCCTCCCAGGGGTAAGGCCCCTTCTCATATTCTAAAGAGACCTGGTTCCTGGCATGAACTACCATGCTTTCTTCATTCATTGCAGAGTAGATGGAGGAAAACAGGAAACGATCACATTATTAGAAGAGGTAACTAGAGCCACGGCTGTTCTGATGTGTGAGTAAAGGAGCACGTATGGTTCTTGTCATTTTCTCTTGTTTCAGTAAAATTAGTTTGATGAAGATTTCAGGCAGTGAGGAGCCCGAAGTCAGCTCTCCTCTGTGTCTCTAGGTTAACACAGGAGGAAAGTGTGTTTCTTGTTCCTCTGGTACATCTGTGATGTTCGAACTTGCATTTTTCAGATAACTTGGGGATCTAAACAGCACTTGGATCTCTAACCCATCAGGTTTGGAGCAGTGCCTGGGAGCATGCTACTTGTAGATAACACTTTTGGCAATAAGAGTGTACCCCATTTCTTCTAAGAGGGCATGATGTGTTTTAATTAGAAGACTCAAACCCCCAAGATGACATGAATATTAGAGAGTTGTGGAGCAACAAGAGACTCGAGGAAGATGTGTGTCTGGCTACTTTGTGGTCTATGTGAGCTTCAGGTTTGGCCATGGGTTTCTCAAAGCCTTTGTGTCTTTGTAAAACTGAGAAAGTAGCCTGTGCCTCACTGTGTGTCTGTGTGTCTCTCTCTCTGTGTGTGTGTGTGTGTGTGTGTGTGTGTGTGTATACATATGTTTAGTGTGTTCACATATTTGATTGTATGTGTACAATTGAGGATTGCATGTAAGATACTTCATGACTTACATGAGGCTTTGTGTAACTAGCTGTTGTATCTCTTGTAAATGGAGCCAAACTAGACCAACTACTTGTTTTCTCTCTGATAAACCACAGTTCCTTTCTAATTCCCTCAAGAGTACCTCTCTGGAAGAAAACTACATTCCACGTCCCTTGACATCACGACGTGGCATGTCTCCTTGGCCAAAGAGATACAGATAGAGGTGTGCTTATCACTTTCAAATAGCACCTGCCATCTTCCCTTTTTCTTTTAGCAAGGAGATGTCAATCGATAGACTGGGACCACTCCTGGAGTCAGGCTCCCCAGGGTGAAGGAGAACTCCAGTGAATTTGATGAGGACTAGAGAATAGGTAGGATTCAACTTTTTTTTTTTTTTTTTAAAGGCATTGAGATTCTGCGATGGTTCATCACTGCTGCTCAACCCATTGCCCCTGACTGGTAAACCCTGCCATTTATTGACTTATTGTCTACTTGGTATAAAGTCCTAAGATGGTTGCCAAGACTTCACATATAAACATGATGACAGTTATGTCTCTGAAGCAGTCTAGTTGAGTGAAGGTGGCAGGAACATAAATTCCTAGGGATAATACACTGCTCAGTTCAGTTCATCTGAATATGTCTATAATTGGGAGGCTTCCAGAATTTAGAAGACACACTGATAAATCCTTCTCAAGGAATTAGGGAAGATGTCATGGAGGAAGGAGTGCTTGAGCTAAGCCTTGAAAAGGGAGTTGACTCTTAATTGGACACAATAGCACAGAGAACTGGGAGCATGGATTTTGAGTCAAAACCCTTCATTCCAATCTTGCCTCTGGCATTTTTTGAAAGAGTGACCTCAAATTAGAAAATGCCTATCTGCTTGTCATATTTTTCTCCTACAAGGAGAGCTAATAGCACATCTGTGTATTGAGGGGGGGTGTCTAATGAAATCAGTGTACGAGCACTGGTGAGTATGTGGGGCTTATTCGGTGGATAGAAGAATACACACATAACGTGAGATAAGGCTGCTCCACTATGGGGCAGCTCACAACTCTTGCCTGTGTGTTCGAGGTATGGCTTTGTTCTTGGTAGTGTATGCTTAGTATGTTATGAGTTAATACATAATTATAAATTCAGCTCCTTAAAACACCTCCATAATGGGAACTATTGCTACTCTGGTTTTTCTTTTGTTTTTTGGAAAAGAAAACAACATTTTGAGTAGTCTAGTAACTTAGCCAAGCACACAGGGAGAGCAAGGGCCAGACCTAGGCATTCTGACTACAGTCCAGGTTAACCATCTCCAATCCCTCCTCTTTGTTTGGAAAAACTATAGATTTAAAACTCTACTGCATGCACCAACAATGCAGATGGAGGGGGCAGGGACAGGAACAAAATAAAAGAGGTGGACAGGTTTTTGAGACTGTTGATTTGGAGACAATAGTACAATTACAAAATCTAGGAGGATGCTCTCACTGTACCCCTGTGTCCCTGTGCTCTCTGGGATGCTCTCACTGTATCTCTGTGTCCTCTACATCTTGCTGAAATGTCCCCAAAGGATCACAATGCTTTCTTTATTCACTGTAAAATATATTGAATTCAGGCACAGCCCTGGGAGAAAGACAAAAGTAAACTGAGATCTACTCTAAGTGATCTTAGTAGAGTGAGATCCACTCTAAAACTGGGTGGTGGTGAAGCATAACTTTAATCTCAGCACTCATCAGGCGGAGGCAGACAAGTCTCTGAGTTTGAGGCCAACTTTGTCTATAGATCAAGAGCCAGGACTTCCAGGGCTACCCTGGAAAGAGAGAGAGAGAGAGAGAGAGAGAGAGAGAGAGAGAGAGAGAGAGAGAGAGAGAGAGAGAGAGAAAGAAGACAAACAAAGAATAAGTCTTACTCTAGACTTAGGATCATGTGTTTACTCAAGCTTTGGAAACCAAAGTATATTTGGAAATCAAAGGTATATTTTGAAGAGCCAATTGGAACAGGGATTGAAGGAAGGTAATGAATAGTATTATCAGTTTAGAGCCATGGTCTCAATCAGTGAGTTGTGACCCTTTTGGGGGAGGGCTGTCAAACAACTCTCTCATAGGGGTTGCCTATCAGATATTTACATTATGTGTAAAACTACAGTTATGAAGTAACAGCAAGATAATTTTATGGTTTGGGGTCACTACAACATGAGGAACTGAATTAAAGGGTTGAAAAGGTTGGAAACCACTTCTTTAAGAGTCTTGCTATTGAGGGGTTTATGGTACCCATGGGTTGCTTAGGGAAAGATGCCCAGAAGACAAATGGAACAACAGGACAGCATGCATGTCTGGGCCGAGAGAGAGAGATTTAGTTTATCTGTGTAGGGTGAAGGTTCATTGAGAGGAACTGCCCAGAGGCAAGGGTTGGATAGAGAGTGGTTTGGACTCTTTCTGTTCTGACTGACCCATTTGCTCAGATCTAATCCTCTAATTGCTATGAAATGGCTCTGTAATCCCCCACCTGGCTCTTCCTGGGAATAAATTCAGTTACTTGCTCACTGGCTGAGCCGAGAAAGAAGCATGGTCTCTATCTGTATGGAACCGAATAACTTATACTGCTTCATTCACTCATTTATTCATTTATTCATTCATTCATTCATTCACTCACTCACTCTTCAGGCTATTAACTGTGCAGATACAGGATACCACACTCAAAGGGAAGAGAAAGGAAAGAAAAGATTCAAAAGGTGCCCCTGGCTTCATTGGCATCTGGAATAGAAAATATTGTTTTCTGTGTTTAAAGTTTACAATCCTAGACTTTTGTGAGTTTAACATAATGCAGAGCCCTTGCCCCCCAGCTCAGGAAAGCAAACCCTTGATCAACTGACAGAAAATTAAAGCCCCAGCTCTGAAATCTGGGCTCTTGAACATGGAGCTATTTCATGGAGGGCTGCTGGGCTTGCCTGGAGACATGGAGCCAGTTCTGAAGCAGGTCACGGTGCATCTATAGAGTTAGACTGGCCTCTCTCTCCTCCAGGCTTCCAGTTCATCTTTGTATGGCACAGTCTGTGTCTATCATAGGATCCCCCAACTCTGGGTCTTTAGGATGGCTGTGGCAAGAGTGGTCACACAGTGGATGCTCAAAAATGTTTTGAATGAAAAAGGATTCAGGGAACACAGTGGAGGATATTTAACAGAAAACAGTCTTTTGTTAGGAAAAAAAAAAAGGAATTTACTGTTTGTGGAGCTATGTGAGTCTGAACATCTTACCTACCCTTCCTGTGACTTCATTGCCCTCGTCTATAAGATGGTTACTAATTACATCCCTTGTAGCATCGCTGAAAGAATTAAATGAAGATACTGTGAGAAAGTCCCCATATAGATGCTGTGTAAAGGGAAAGTTCCAGCGTATAAACTGTTAATGATTGTTTGCCGCATTAAGCCATGCCATGGACCAAGTGACCAGGTGTCCTGTGCACCTGCAGTAACAAGGCCTGAGAACCTTCCAAGGCGGAAGATCCTGTATGCATGGTGCAGAGAACTGCTCCTTTCTGCACACCACTTCCCAGGAACTAGTTTATGGTTTGAATGCAATGAAGCAACCTGGGGTTTTGATTCTGTGGAGCTGCTGGAACTGCCTCTTAGCCTCCAGTTGTAAGGAAAGGGGTGCAGCTAAACAAGAGCTCTTGGGGAAAATCAAAAAGAGATTAGCCCCCAGGCTTCCAGGGAACACCCAGCTCTCTGCAGGACACAAATGGTGCTTTTACCAATGAGTACCTGCTGGAATATGAGACACAAAATCCATCCTGGGAGGCTAGAACACTATGGGAGGTGCAGCCACCTGAATCCTACCATTTTCAGCCACTATTTCCAAAGAAAACTAAATATTTTATATGTGGCTATAAAAAGCACGTGTGATGATAGGACTGTGGGCTATGATCCAAAGAAAGTTGGCAATATTCTAGAACACTCTGCTTAGTCTAACAGGAAATTTCTATTTTTGATAAAAAACAATGAGTCCAATTTTCTCAGAGTCTCAATTTTTCTATTCTATTTTCCATTAATTCAACAAACATTAACTGTCGAGTGATGGATGATACAGTCAAACACATAATACCTTCCCTCTGAGAGCTCAAAGGGAAGTTAGCACTGGACAAGGGGAGGCAGGCCATTAACTTTAACAGGGTGGGGTGTTGCTGAGAAGGAAGAATATGAATATAGGCTCTGTAGAGAAAGGCTAGCCTTGTATGAAGAACAAGATTCATAAAAAATATATGATGATTCACAAAGATCCAGTCATAATGGATGGATCTCAGCTAGGAAAAAGATCTGGAGAGCTATGGAGCTAGTGATGCTTAGGAAGCTGGTCAGCAGACACCAACAAGAGAGAGGTTTGTGGAAAGGAAGAAGACTGAGGGCCAGTAGAATGAAGAGGAGGGAGGGTAGGAGGAAGGAGAAGAGAGAGAGAGAGAGAGAGAGAGAGAGAGAGAGAGAGAGAGAGAGAGAGAGAGGAAGAGAGAAGATGTGTGAGATTTTAAGAGACAGAGACAGGGTTGCTCCATTTGGCAAGGTCCCATCTTAGAGCAAGAAAGCCATCATCAGAGTTGAGGGTCAAGTTCCAAGAAACATGGTAGGAATCATCACTGACTTTAGACTTTTGATTTAACAAATGAAATTGTACAGTATTAGTTAAACTTGAATTCTGATGAACAACAGGTACCTTTTGGTCTGTATCATGCAAGATTTAAGACATGATCGTCCTAAGACATCTTATTTACCCAGAGTTCTGATTTAACTGATATTCTCACTCTTCTCTGGCAGCCTCACTTGAAGCATAGACCCAACATGCTTCCAAATGAATTGCACAAACTGCAAAGGGTTCTGGGTCCAGAGGAGCACAGGCCAGCTGAGGCAGTGGTAGTATCTTACCAAGACCAAGTTCTCAGATTCTCTTATATACCCACTGGAGAATGACCAGAGTTTAATCCCCAAAGCCCACTTTAATAAGCCATATATGGTGACACACACTTGTAATTGCAGTGCTAGGGAGGAAGACATGGGCAAATCACTGAGCCTCACTGACTAACCAACCTAGCCTAGTAGATAAGTTCCAGGCCAATGGGAGAAGACATCATCTTTAAAAAAGAAAAGTGTCTGAGAAACAATGCCTGAAAAAATACCTAAAGTTGTACTCTGATTTCCATATACATCCACCTGCATACATGCGTACAACATGCATTCACATACACACATGTACATATGCACACAAACACATACATACACACAGACTCCCTTTTTGCAACTGTACGGTATAAATATAATGTGAAGGACTGAGGCAGACCTCAACAGGCTTGAACCCTGGGTCTTTGAAGCACTGTATTGAATGATTTATACTATATAGTATCACCCCTATAAAATTTTTCAACAGGGCTTTATAAATCAGTGTGTATACCTTCTTTGATAAGTGTCTTCAGTCCAGAAAGACAGAACCTAAGGTCACACAGTATTAAGTAGTAAGTAATTAAATCAGTAATGTTTCCCCATTCTTCTAGATTTTTCACCATATCGCACTGCTCACATGGAAGACAAGTACAACTTGAGTCAGAGTTCCTTTCTATCTCCTTCATTCATGGCTCTTGGACAAAGCCATGGGGCCAAAACCCTAACTCAGAGTGCACTGCATTCCAAGCAGAGCTGGGAGTCTGCTTCAGTTGTCTTGGATCCATAAATCTGCTACCTGGCCATATTAGCCCAACAGAGCATCCCCGTGTGCCACATTCCCATAAGCCAGACGCAGAAACTGAGTCTCAAGGTCTTATGATTGCTTTCTGGTTTTCCTATGTGGACACAGTGGCTAAGGTCACAGGCTCAGGGTCAGACATTCAGTCTCACTGTTTATGGGTAGGAATTGCTGAACTCTGTGAATTGTTGTTTTCATCTGTGCTGAGAATTATGGTCAAGAATATGAGACACAATGTCTGTGACTACCCAACATGCAACCATGCTTCTTAAGTATTTCTTCTGTCCTTGCCCATCCTGTGTTGGACCATTCCCAGTACCCACACCAGAGCCTGCTGGCTCTCCTGGCTCTCCGGCTCCTTTCCTACTTCCTCTGTCTTCTCTCCAGGCCCACACTCAGAATGTATGCCTGGGTCTTCTTGCCTGAGGCTCTTGGAATATGTCCCTTTTACATTTCATTTGCTCTGATAACTGCCCCGCCCAGTGTGTGCTTTCACATCACTGGGACTTAAGTAGACAGTCCCCCACCTGTAACACCACTGCTATATGGCTCCTTTGAAGCATGTAATTACTGTCTGAGATCAATGTGTGTATTAAATTGCATGCTCAGATTTAACCTGTCTCTGATCACACAGCTTTATGAGAGCATGAATTATATTGTATTGATCCCTCTATGGCTGGCATCTTCTGAAGTACCTGGCAGGTAAAAGTCTAGGAGTTAGGTCATTCATCTTGAATGAATGAATGAATGAATGATGGAAGAAGGGATAGAGGGAACCAGGGAGGGAGGAATGGATGGATGGGTGGGTGGGTGGATGGAGGGAGGGAGGAGAGAAGAGGGAACCAATCTATCCATCTCCATGTGTAGTTGTATGTTAAAACTGTGCATCTCTCTGCCTTGTTCTTCACACTCTCCCTTGGTTAAGGCTGTCATATCGTAGCTTCATCTTGGGTCTCCATGGCTTCAGACTCTGAATGCATGTCCATCACTTTACTCAGCCCTAAGAGTGCCAGGCTGGGTAAAGGTCATACATAAGATGAGCTTAGACACAGGAGTTAACAGAAGACTGTTACTCTCTCATAGGTATTTCTATGGGAGAACGGTGAAGACACCCTCCATCTGAGATCTGTCAGGCTGGGGAGAATCATCCACCTGCAGTAATGACCCCTGGGTGTGCTGAGAGGAGGAGGTTGAACAGGTTATGGGGGAGGGGCAGAATAGGGAGTGTGGCTCAGGGGTCCTTTGTCCTTTCTCCTTCTAGGAGTATGATTAAGCTCCCGACCTCACCCCACCCAGAGGTGCTGGAAGCTGACAGACTAATGATCCTCTTCCGGGTGACTCAGCACCTAGCTTCTCATTGCCACCAGTCAGCCAGCAGCTCCTCAGAGCCATCCAGGGATTGCTTGCTAGCCCCTCCAGCCATGCATATTCATCAGCCGCCTTGTTCCTGCAGCCAGCATCCTTGCTTCCTCCCATAATTCTGTTAGCACATCCTCCCAGGACTGTGGGACAGGAACCACACTCTGAGGAGGCTGCTTCAGACTAGGATAGAGAAGCACGAGATAGGTGGGAAATGGGGAGAAAAGCATTGCACATGCCCTGTCCATCTGCTGATCCTGGCCTTTGGCGCTCCCATCTCCCATTATAAGTCCTGGGAAGGATGGCCATCAAGATAATCCTGATCAAGAAAGAGTGTGGAGGTGACACCTGGGAGAAGCTAGAAGTGGGATGCAGAAACCCCTTCATTCCTGCTAGAGTCAATTAGCTTTGATAAGCAACGAGGGTTGTTTTCTTCAAGTGCATCCCAAAATAGTTTCCATTTACAGAGTGCTTTTAATTAGCCCAGGGTGTCGACTTGCTGCAGCCTGACCCCTCTACTCATCTAGTGGAGACATTTGCATTTAGGAAGTGCTCCAGCCCAGCCAAAAGACTGTCAGCCTCATCCTAGCCTTTCATATCTCCTAAGAGAGCCTCCTGCCGCAGGTGTAGCAACTTCCCAAGACCACTTCCCTGTCCATAACAAGGCTTGATGCCTCCCGCCTTTCATCACAGACACTTCCACAGCAACCTTGTATCTAAAGGCAACCTTGTATCTTAAAAAACGCTGACAAAACAACTCAGCGAATCGTAATACAATGGCTGTCTTATCAGTGCAGGAAGGAGGGAGGAAAGAGAGCCACAACAGAAGCAGAAGTCACTGATGCAAAATCACATAGGTGATGAAAAACAGGAGTGAGCTCAAGTTGATAAGTCCACATTCATTCCACATTAGCCATTGCACCCCACCCCTCACTGGCTAAGATGCTTGGTACCCCATGCCAGTGTCACATAGGGCAGGGATGGGTTGAGCACCCAGCATCCAGGCAAGTCTGCAAGGGGAGAATAAACTGTTGTGTCAGGCATTATTCTAAAAGATCTACATATATGGACTCATTTACCCCACAGGGCACTGAACAAGTAAATATTATTACAACTGTACAAATGAGGAAAAACAGTCCATAAGTGCATTGACAAATGGTACCCATCCTCCATATACATGTCCATATATGGCATATATGGTTCTGTCTTGTGATATTTAACTCCTAGAAAACTCATTCAGGAAGACACCTTTCCCTCCACTTTGTTCTTAGTTCTTCGTCTTGTTTTGCCCCTCCCCATCCCCTCTAAATGTGTCTATTACCATACCTATTGTCCTTGACCAGTTTCTTCATTATCTCTTAGTCTGTCTTTCTTGCAGATCTATTTCTGCTCTCCTAACCCAGTCTCCAAACAGCAGCCAGAGAATGCCTTTGATGAAGCACTTAAGGGGAAAAAAAAAACATACAGAGCACATCACAATCCACCAGGCTCTGTTTGATCCTATCCCTTCCTCTCCAGCATGTTCCCTTTGAAGCATCTATTATAGTCTCTAATTGCTGGATAATGTTCTCTACCATGGACTGAGCTCCAACAGACCAGGGTGTACTTCATGTTCCGTGGCTAGCACTGCACCTAGTGTCCTATAAACTATAGCCCTCTGGTCAAGGACAGTCTGTTGCCTGCTGTGTGTTTCAGTAGAACAATTTAATAGCTATAAAGCTCACATGACATAGTTCCCCTGTTTCAAGTCTTTGCTGGAAAGTCCTCCCTTGCATTTACAGGGTTGTATAGTTTTTGTCACAATCAATGGTAGGCATTTTCATACTTGCCCAAATGCATTAGCAGTCACACCCTGTCTCCCCCTGACCCCTCACTTCCAGTCTCAGGCAGCCATATTAGCCTCCATTCTGTTTCTGTAGACTTTCTAACCCTAATATTATGTAAGTATTAATCTTATATGTAATATTTTATATATAATTATTATATATTTATATGTATTATATATCCTATTTTATTATGCCTATAATATCTAATAATCTATATAATGTTTATTATTTTATACTACATATTATATATAATTATATATAGAAGCATATATTTTTATATACTATATTTTATTAATAATATAGTATTATATTATATATAGTTGTTAATTAATATTTTACATATATATATGTATATTCATTTTTGAGACAGAGTTTTTCTGTGTATCCCTGGCTGTCCTAGAACTAGCTCTGTAGACCAGACTAACCTCAAACTCAGAGATCCACTAGCCTCTGCCTCCTGAGTGCTAGGATTAAAGGTATGCACCACCATGCCCAGCAACATTTTATTTTTTGTATGTATACATACAGTCATACATAATACAGTGGGGTGGGTTCCAGCTTTTCATAATGATCTCACAATACATCTGCATGATCCAGTGGGTCTGTACATGCCTACTTATGGCTGAACACTTCCCTGTTGTGTAGACATTTCACATTCTGTGTATTTATCTTCTAGTTGATATTCCTTTGGGCTTTTCTAGTGGGATCAAGGACATTTGTGGATATTTGTGGACAAGTTTTATGTAGAAATATGTTTCTGACTCTCTTTTGCCCGTATTTAGAACTGGGACTGCTGATCACGCGTTGGCTCTATGGTAGCCTTTGGAAGAATTACCTCACTGCTTTCCTAAATAGCTGTGCCGTTTTACATCCCCATCAATAGTGTACATGGGCTCTACGTTCTCTGCAGCTTCACCAACACTTGCTATTGTCTGATGCTCTTGTAATGTTGTTTGAGAAGTATTTACTCCAATCCTTTGTTTCTTTTTACTTATATTGCTATTACAGATTTGTAGCTCTCAGAAGTCTGGGGGTCGGGGATGGAGGGCATATATCTTGACAAGCATTTTATTCCGTAGAAATTTTAGTGTTGGTAAAGTCCAATATAGCCTGTTTTTCATGTATTTCTTATACCCACACCTGCACTTCCATACAAGAATAGTCATTGACTAAACCCAATATCTCAGAGACGTTATTTTCCTCTAAGAATTTCACAGTGTTTGCATTTGTGCGTTTAGCTCTCTGATCCATTTGAGCGCCTTTGACGTAAAGTATGAAGTATGGGTACCACTTCACTCTTTTGTCTGTGTCTCTCCAGAGTCTTATTTCACCTCTTTTTGTGGATAACATTTAATTAGAGCTCAGATGCACCACACGACAGTGGCAGAGTTGAGTGTGTACTCCAGAGTGTGACTTGTAAGTCTGAAGTGTTTGTTATATCCCAGAAGTTTGCTGGTTCACTGTAAATAGCTGTCAAATAAATAAACACAATTCCATTTTTAATCAGCATATAAATGTATGGCTATCAACACTATGGTTATGTATTGCTTAACAATATGGATACAAGCCGGGAAATGGTGTCGCACGCCTTTAATCTCAGCACTTGGGAGGCAGAGGCAGGCGGATTTCTGAGTTCGAGACCAGCCTGGTCTATAGAGTGAGTTCCAGGACAGCCAGGGCTACACAGAGAAACCATGTCTTGAAAAACCAAAAAAAACAAAACAAAACAAAACAAACAAAAAAAATCAAAAAACAAAAACAAACAAACAAACAAAGGATACTTTTTTTTTTTTAGAATATATATATTTCTGGATGGTTATGTTATTGTGTAAATATCATAGAAAGTGCTTTTACAAACCTGTATGAGAAAGCCTACTGTATACTCCGGGTATATGGTCCATACCGTTGTCTGTATGCTATGTCACTAACCAAAATGGCATGCAATGCATACCTGTACTTGGAATGCTCAGAGAACAGAAACTGACTGTGACTCTTCCTAAAAGCAAATAGTTTCATTGGCTTACTGTCGGAGAAAACCTTACCATTGAAAGCATGGTCCCGATTTGAGTTCATGTATCACCTTTGCCTCTTCTATAAGTCACCTTGAGAACAGCCATTAGTAGCATGCCCTGCTTCACTGTTCAGCTTTCAGTGGACTGAAGCAGGATTGGACCTCTGGTGAGGCTGGGACATTCCTATCTCTGCACTTTCTTCTCTACTGTGACAGGAAGGATACAGAGAAGAGCACAGGAATTGATGGTCACTGTGGGCTTTTCCTTATGGCAGAGAAGCCTTTCGAAAGTTGTTAGAGCCAAGACATCCCTAAGAGATTCCAGAGAGCTCTCCTGTTTCCATTCTCTTGGTCCATGTCCTGTATTCATGATAATTCCCAAACACCCCCAAATGGAACATTGATCTGTTGCTCATTAAAATGTCTGATGGGAGGCAAAAGAGCCTTGTCATGGGAATTATATGGAGACAGTATGCAAGCTCACATCTTCTTGACTAGCTGTGCAATGTTGGCAAGTTGACTTCATCCTTTCTGAGATTTAAATTTGTCATCTGAGAAATGGAAAGATTATTGTAAGGTTGCTATGAAAATCCAAGGAGACAACCAAACTTACAGCATCACCATAAATGTCTCAGTGCATTGTGGGATGAGAACAGGAAAGAATGATGCTGACAATATGCATACATCATGTTAAAACTGGATAATATGATGCTGACAACATATATAATCACATTAAAACTGGATCATATTCGGCTAGCTGATGCAGCTGGATGAGAAGATAGATAGAATTTTTTTTTTCTTGAAAGTCTTTTCTGATGCTTTAAGAGGTATAGTCTTTCTACTTCAAAAACTGAAAATGATGGACTGGAAGAATGTCTCAATTGGTAAAGTGCTTGTCTTGCCTGTGGGAAGACCTAAGTTCGATCCCCAATACCCATGCCAAAGCAACTGCCTTGGTGGTACATGCTTATAATCCAGAAATAGCCAAATTGAGACAGGGAGGTCCTTGGAGCTCACTAGCCAACCAGTTTCTCCTAATTGGTGAACTCCAGGTCAATAAGAGATCCATATCAAAGGAGGTGGGTGGTATTCCTGACAGTGACACCTAACACTGCCTTCCTGCTTCCACACACATTCACATCACACTACACACATAAGCACACGCACAATCCCACACAAACACGTGTATTTATAGAAAAGAGAGTGGGTGTGGTGTGTCTGACTCCAGTAATCCCTGCGCTTGAGAGACTGCGGCAGGAGGGTTAGTGTGGATTTTAGACCAACCAAGGCTACACAGTGAATTTGTAGCTAGCCTGGGATAAAGAATGGGACCCTTGGGCTGGAAAAAATAGTTTAATTGAGTGACAGTGCATGCCACACAAGCCTGAGTTTAGGTCCTTAGAGACATGTGAAAAATATAGCTTTAGTATCAGGCCTTTGTAGCCCAAGCACCTCCATGATACGATACAAGACAGAGCCTGGAGAAGCACCCTGACCAGAACTCACGGGCCAGCTATTCTGGAGTATGAAACGTCTTTAAAACCTTGCCTCAAATGAGGTGAAAGATGAGAACAGACTCCTATAGGCTGTTCTCTTGACTTTGCATGTGTGCTGTGACAGCCTAGGGCTGCTGCATCAAAGCAAAATTCTATTTGGAGATGCAGTGATTACAACAGTAGGTGGGATACAAGGTCTGTAATAATTAGCTGAATGTGGACACCCGCATCACATGTCCTGTGACGCGCCCTTATTATTTTTAAATATCTGTTTGTAATGGCCTCAAACCGGGAGCAGCCTAAAAGTTCATCAACATCAGAATGGAGAGATCATTTACTGTGTGACTATGGAATGTAACACTGTAAGACTAAAAATAAACTGGGGCCACAGGAAAACCTGTGAGTGAATGTTGAAAAACTGTTGAGCAAATAAACCAGATGCAAACAAACATTCTGTGTATGAGTCAACATCTATGAAGCTCAAAATCAGGCAAAATCAATGCACGTTTGTGTGTCTTTGGAGACAAGGGAGAAGTGATTATCAGGAAGTATTACTGAGAATGAGGGTTTGAGATCAGGGCCAGTGCTGCTCTGTGTTTTAACTTTTTCTATGTTTGGTACATTTCATTTTTAAATGTTATTCCTTCAAAAATGCTGAGCAAACATCTTGCATAGATTAAAGACAGTAGATTTGGAATAATGTGCAGAGGGCCATCTCATTCTGATCAGCAAGAGGGGGAGGGGCGAGAGATCACCAATGATTGGAGAATTACAGAAACTCTGTTCATGAAGTTGTTCACAGTGGCTCAACTTGGCAGAAGAGTATTTGGATGCAGCTTTATACGTTTCTGTACCGTTGAATTTTTAACAGCGTCTATTACTTTATATGAGTTTTTTTAAAAATGCTTCTCTTGTGAAAAATGAAGGAAGCAGGTTCCTCATTGGGCCAGGTCGCTGGGTTAGCTTGTGCAAGGGAAGTGGGGCAGGATGAGACTTACAATTTATGGATCTGTAACTGTCTCTGTAGCTCCTGGGGAAACAGTACATCACCATGCTGACCACAGTCTGATGTCGATATGCCTTCTCCCACCTGGGGCATCAACATCCTGTATGTACCACCCCAGGTCTGCTGACTCCATACCAACTCATCTTCTCAGTTGCTAGGCAATATGTAATTAAATTTTGGAAAGCCTCTCCCACCCTGGATATATTAGCCTGGAAATCGGACTTTGCATCTGGCAGTCTTAGAAAGCAAAACTCTACTCTCTTCAGTTCCCCACCTCCTGGTTTGCAATTGACTCACAATTTAATTAAAATGATTCCAGGGACATCTGGTCTCCTTTTCTAGGAGCGTATTTGTAGTTGGTTTATCTGGTGTGGTTTTTGTTTGCAAGCCGTGGATTTATTTACAGAGATAGAGGTTCATTTTCCTCTCTTAGGCATTCTTTGTGGTCTTTACTAGTGTTCTGTTTTGAAGACTATGGCCACTCTTCTGTATGCCAAGCTTCTAATGGGCTGTTTGTCTCTGTAGCCCTGCTCAGCCACATGATGAACATACCTGTCACTGTGCTGACCCACTTATGCTAAGAGGACCAGCTCACTGCTGGGGAATTCAGAATACCTCTTTATGTATCCTATCCACTGGGTTCCCTTGCCATCGACATTGGCACACACTCACTCACACACTCATGCACACTCACACACTCATGCACACATACTCTCATACACACTCACTGGCACACACTTAGATGCCCACACAGACTCCCTCCCCCCTCTCTCACACACACTCACACACAGACTCACACTCATATGCACACTCACACACATATGCACACATACTCTCACATATACCCTCACTCTCACACACACTCATGCACACTCTCCAGCATTCACACATACTCACACCCACTCACACACTCACACATACACCATGGGGTGAGAGCATCACCGAGGAGAGTGGATTAGGAGAGCCGGTTGTACCCTGAGTGGTTCCCAGTAAACTCACTGCCCTTTCGGACTTACTTTCCAAATGAGTAGTTAGATATAATTAGCTTTTGTCCAAATGTTAGATTATTTCCAGGCTTTTGCAATTTGTTCTATGCCCACATGTTTCCTATTAACTTGAACATTCTTATTCAAATTAACTCCCTTTTTCTTCCTTCAGAAATGCGTGCGTTCATAATGGAGACTTTAAATCAGCACATAAATGGTAAAGTACCATCATTCGCCATAACGAGAAGAGATCTCTAAAAAAAATCAGCATAATTTTAAAAACAGAGCAATATCATTAATATGTGCCTAGACATTGCTGAATGCCAAGCCCCCTTGTCCAAGACTCTTTCCTCTTTCCTCCCTTGGCTTAGAAGGAAATTTAGCCAGAAGGCACAGATTGTTGCCAGACACCTACAGGGTGAGTACCACTTTGAATTGTCCCCTTAGCCAGTTCCAGAAGTACTGAAAGAACAGAGAAGGAAGTTCAAGGTTATGATGGGTAATACTCTTTGTCAACTTTACAGAATGTAGAATCACCAAGCCCCCCCAGGCACACCTGTGAAGAATTACGTACATTAGGTTAGCCTCTGAGAATGTCTGTGTGGAAAGAGCTCTATTGGGTGCTGTTGGGATGGGAAGTCCTACCCTAACTGTGGGTGGCACCATTCCCTGGGTTTGGGTCCTAGGATGAATAAAAAGAGAAAGTGAGCTGAGCTGAACACTAGCTTTCATTAGTCAGTGCTGCCTGACTGTGGGTGGAGTTTAACCAGTTGTTTAAGCTCCTGCTGCCAGGACTTTTCTCCCATGATACTCTGCACCTTCCAACTGTGAGACACAACAAATCCTTCCTTCCCTAAGTTGCTTTGACCAGGTATTTTGTGACAGTAATGAGACAAGTAGCCAAGATACTGTTGGAGGATAGCTAATGTGGAATGGTGACCTAACGATCAGCTGATTATCTAGTAATTAAGAAATGACTTCCAAAAGCACTTTGTTAAGGACAGATTGCCTTGGTTGTCCTTTGGGTCCTTTGAGGAAGTAGATGACTGCAGACTAGGAGTGGACCCGGAAGTCTGTATCTGGGATTGGTAGGGTGGGGCACGATAGGTTTTGCTTAATCCTTCCAGAGTTTGCAAGCAGCTATCTAGTCCTCAGAGCCACGTGGTTCTCAGCCTCAGTTTTCTGTCTAGGCTTCCCTGTGTTTTAGTCAAGCTTTCTTCCTTCCAAGGACCATAAACCTAAAATTGTTTTTAAAAGATTCTATAAGGCTAAACGCATCACCTGTAATTCAGAGATGAGAAGCATCCCAGTGGTCTCCCTCTGCTTGTTTCTCCATCCATCCATCTCTCTGTCATGCCTCCTCTGCCCTATGGTTCAGTATGGCTAAGTCAGGCATTCCTGAAGGCTCATTAGTCTTCCTTCTTTCAACATTCTAGCTCCTCTAAGCACAAGTGATTCAGGGTAGACAATCTGACTGAGCCCAGTATTGTCTGACTCTGTGAGTTCAGGATGCTAGTCCTGGATTATTTAAGGGCCACTCCTGCCTAAAGGAAACTTTAGAACTCTTACTCATGGGATGAAGTTGTAAGAAAGATGGATTGGAAAAAGAAAAGCTGGTGTGTTTGACAGGTACTTATCTGATGTTCTCTCTCTCTCTCTCTCTCTCTCTCTCTCTCTCTCTCTCTCTTTCTCTTTCTCTCTCTTTCTCTCCCACTCTCAAAAGTGGGCAATCTTTGAAGAAGTAACTGACCATCTGCCATTCTCTACCTAGTGGTTTACAGCCACATGAAACTGCTAACGGAGAGGCCATAACTCTTCCCTGGGTTGTGGCTTCCTAGCTGCCAGAGAAGCATGCAAAAGTGCATGGGCAGGGGACACTTCAGGGAACTCCTGGATTTGCTTGACAGATCTTTCTTGTATCTGCTGTGGAAGGTAGGGTTGGACATTACAGGAAAAGCTAATGACACATGAGTAGACGTGAGCTCAAATATGGTTGCTGACATTTATCAGCTATTTTCTCCTGAGTGCTCATTCACACCTGACTTTGGATCTATAAGACAGATTTTAAGAGACAAACAACTGAAATTCCTTGGGGAAGGTTAAATGGACTCATCTGTTCTCTGATCCTGAGGGTTCCCAGCCTTGCAAGAAAGACTTGAATATAGAGTTACACTATACTACACTAGTGCTGCAAATAGCAAGAGGTGGGTAGTCCAGAGTGGTTATAG
Source organism: Mastomys natalensis (assembly GCA_021653895.1). Lineage (NCBI taxonomy): Eukaryota > Metazoa > Chordata > Mammalia > Rodentia > Muridae > Mastomys > Mastomys natalensis. The sequence continues at coordinate 273,157 of JAJTUV010001292.1, forward strand.
GATACAGGATGGGGCAGATGACTCTGACACTCAAGAGGCCATGCTTTCTCTGGGCCTCAAAAGATTGAGATCTCTTGAGAGCAAAGAGTATGGGGGACAAGTTTCTGGGTAAAGGGAAGTCTTGAACAGTGGCAAAGAATCAGGGTGTGTAAGATATATCTGGGGAAGCAAGGACAGAGTGGTCCAAGCTCAAGCCTACCTTCATTGTAAGGCTTCACCAGACATGGACATCAGACACTACAGAGGCAGGAAGGGACTGGCTTGTACAGAAAGCTAATACTACCTTGCGATTTCAACTGTCTCCCAGGTGTCCAGGTTGCCTTGCCATTGATTGAGTCTCAGTAAGAAGGGATCATCACCGAAAGTCCCAAGAGGGGATATTTCATGAGGCTGCAGCAAGAAGCCATTTCTGGACACAAAATCAATTGCAAAAGAGCACAGGGAGCCTTGCCGCATAGTAAAGTAGCAGTGGAGAGCAAACCAAGGCAATTGTGGGAAATTATTGCTTTAATTCAATCAGTGGTGGCCCTTTCACCCTCTCCTCCAGCAGAAAAAAAGAAGAGCCGGCTGAAGTTCATTAGCTGGCATCAAACATAATGTAAATAAATGCATTCTCTGAAGCTATGGAGATGATTATTCCACTCTCTGCATGCTTGTGGGGCAAGCCGATCAAGTTCTCTCTATCCTCAGTCTCCTTGCGTTTAAAATGGGATGAACAGAGGCTGGAGAGATGGTTCAGCAGTTAAGACCACTAGCTGCTCTTTCCAGTGGTGGCTTGGTTCCCAGCACCAAGATGGCAGCTTATAACCATGTGTAACTTCAGCTCTGGGGAATCTGATGCCTTCTTCTGGCTTCCACAGACATCAGGCCTGCAAGTGGTACACAGACATATATGGAGGCAAAGCAGCCACACATATAAAATAAAATAAAAACATTATAAAATGTGGTGGGTAATCAGTTGTGAATTAAGAAATGTGTACAGAACTGTTTTGAAAGCTAAAAATGGCTGTGAATAATATGAAAAGTATGATCCCATAAACAAATTACCTCATAGCAAATTTGAACTCTGAGCTCTTTGTTTAACAATGGAGCCTAAACATTTTCTGAATTATGGAAACTCTTTATAATGGTGTGTATGTGTGTTTGTCTATGTGTGTGTGTCTGTGTGTAAGAGAGAGGGGGAGGGAGGGATGGAGGGAGAGAGGGAGAGAGAGAGAAAGAGAGAGAGATTGATTTCTGAACATGCTCATCAATGCATCCATGTGTATTAGTCAGAAGTTAACATTGTCTGGTAGACTCCCTCTATCCCTCTCTACCCTTTTTGACTGATTGATTGCTCGCTTGCTTGAGACAGAATCTCTTACTGAATCTAGAGCTAAATTCCTTAGGTGCTAGAGATCGAACCCAGATCTTCATCCTCAGGGAACAAATGCTTTACCCATGGAGCCATCTCCCTATCCCTATCCTGGTTTTTAAATGAACACTTTCAGTTCTATCATGGTTATACCACCCAGGCCTTATATGCTCCCTTTCAGCTTAACCTTGACATTATGTTCAATTTTCTGGTCTTACACTAATATAAAAATGACCCACCTTTGGGCTTACAGGGTTTCTCCTTCTTTTAATATCTTAAATTATTTTCTTGACTCAGAATTATTGCCGCACAAAGGGACAAATCTTTTCAGAATGCCTATTGACAGACGCATGCTGGATCCTTTCCAAAGGACTGTACTGTTTTTCATTCCCAGAGACACACTGGAGTCTGGGTACCAGATCCTCATTGACTCGGGCTGTAAAATGCCCTAGGATAGGAGCCTGGTTTCCCACCCAGGCTGAAGCGTATTGCTGGCACACAATTGTAGTAGAGTTGTTTCCTCAAGATGTGATATGACCGTAGATCAGTTCAGGTAACTTACAGAAGACCTTGTCCACAGACATGGAAAAGAAATAAGCAGAGTAGTCTGGCGATAGCTAAGCCTATGGCAATGTAAACCTTAGCATTCCCTTGTAGACAAGACAGCAGGGTCACCAGATCCTTACATGAGATTCTAGTTACCATTGCTTCATGCCCCAGCGGCCATTGTCTTGGGCACTAGAGTGAACAGGGAGTGCTGCAGCTTTTACATGTCATCTATCATGCTAAGGGTGGAACATCATGGTGACACATCTGCTTTTGAGTCACCTATGCTCCTGTAAGTAACCCTAATAAACTCACTGGGCCACCAAGCTGGACTGGAACAGAATCCTTCTACCATGGGTGGGTTAGGTTCTGGTAGCACCAGAATCTCTATGTTCTTGTACTCCAGAGACTGGGACACATGAGTAGTGGTAGAAGCAGAGATGGTTCATTAAGGAAGAGAACTAAAGAAGGGAATGGGACAGAGCTGGCAGTGAAGGTCAGAAGCTTGGTGACCAAGAGTTCATATTACTGTGATGTTTTTTATATGTAATTTTAAAGTTATAATACATAATGCAATATAAATCCAGTATTTAGAAAACAGTAATAAGAACATGTACATTTGGTGCACATATAAACCTTCCTCATTCCCCAGCTCCTTCCTGTGTGTCCTCCTATATCTTCCCTTCCCAGTTATCCCCATTTGCTTCATCATAGCTCATGTGTTTGATTGCCTTCCCATTTCCTATGCCTTAATCTCAGTGGCTCTGAGCCTGGAGAATTGTGACCTTCTTTGGTCATTTACTTATTGCACACATTTCTTGTTATGTGCAGCCTGCTCTCCTCCCTTCATTTCTCTTCTATGCTAATTTTGACCTCGCTTTCCAGCCATGCTTTCTTTGGTCTGGCAGTACCATATCTATTGAATAGGCATGCAACAAGAATCACCTTTGCTAAGGGGGGATGATCAGTTCATCTTGGCTTCAGGGATATTTCCATACACATGACCACTAAAGAGGTTAGCATACAGCTTCACGGTGGCAACCTGTGAGAGAATGAACATACAGTGTGGAAACCCCAAAAAGAAACCTGAGCACAGAAGAAAGTCCCGAAAGACTCTCTCTCTCTCTCTCTCTCTCTCTCTCTCTCTCTCTCTCTCTCTCTCTGTGTGTGTGTGTGTGTGTGTGTGTGTGTGTGTGTGTAATGGTGAGATCTATTAGATTTGCTTACATGCTGGGCTGAGTAGTCCTGCAATGAATGTTTGCATTGCATGCTGGAGAAGCTGAGAACACGGTAGCTACTCAGCCCCTGATGCTGGATTCCTCAACAGTTCCAATCCAATATTGAAAGCTTGGAGGTTTCCTGGAGAGTGATTAGCCTCCAATCCATGCTGGAAGGCTGGAGAAAGATGGCTTGCAAAGGCAACAGAGAGTAGTGTCAGAGGCAGCAGCAACAGCACTATAGACATGCTCACTTGCAAGAAGCCAAGGCAGGCAGGCAATAAAGCACTATTTCCCTCAGACCTCTTTATAACCACACTAGGGGAAGATATTTCCTCATCAGTTAGTTCTTCTAGAAAACACCTTTGCAGATCTTTTTAGAAGTAAGTCTTTTAGTTGATTCCAGACCCAGTCAAGTGACAACCAAGACTATCACACCTACTCTAGATGAAAGATATAAGCAGCTTCGTGTGCTATGATGTGGGACTGTGAAAGGATAGCTTGATTTCTGGTGGAGCACTGGCTAGGGACAGCATACATTTCACCACATTCCCAGACTCCAGGCTCCTGACATGAGGCTGAAGACCTCCATTATCAGTGCCTTTCAGTCATGTAGGGAAATTCCCCTACAGCCCCTCCCAAAGAAAGGTTTGTGTCATCTAGCACAGATAGAGGGAGTGACTACAGGCCTCAGAGCCTCAAGAGATCTCCATATTAATGAGATACCTAAAGGCCAGATGGCATAGCCAATTAAGCATTCCTTCTCAGACCCTCCGCCCTCCCTATTTAACTCAGGTTCCGCTCTGAGGTCCAGGGGATACAGTTTCATCCACTTTCTGCCATGACAATAAACGTTTTGAAACCATGGACTTCCAAGTGTCTATTGGGCCCAGCTGTGGGGAACCATGGAGAAGACCTTTGACTACCGAGCCACTGCTTAATCTCCCACTAGAAGACTTCTCTACATTCCCTCCGTGGAGACCTTCCAACTCAAGCAAGCTAACCAACCCAGCCAAGCTCTTCCTCTTGTCCCTGTCGGCTGCGGGCCAGTCTAGCCTATATGCCCACTTCTTCTCGGTTCTTTCGCTGCTCCCAGCGGCATCTGAGAGCCCAAGGACAGAGACCACCGGTCTCCCAGTCAGCTGCCTTGGCCCAGAGACTCCCACTCAGGAGCTCTGCCCCCGTGAGACTTCAGGCTGAGACCTCTCCATGCCCGGGCGGAGCCCTGCGGCTTCTCACAGACCAGCGTCAGTCAGGTGCCCCGTGGAGGGAACTCAGTCAAATTTCCCACACTTCTGCCTCCCTGAGCCCTGACAGACACACGGGAACCACAACACAGCCCAACAGGACTCGCACCCACTCACGAGCTACCGCCCTGTACTATGATGCAGGAGAAAGTTCACCACTGAAGGAGCTGAACAAATTCGATATCCCTCAGCTCATACTTTCACCATTCCAACTTGTCACACCTCTACCTAGACAGGATCTAGGACCACTAGGAAGAAGGAATTCTGGATCACTTGACTCTGGCTATATTTTCAGGGAAGTAGTCCGTCCCAGGATGGAAGGCAATGTCCATCCTGAAGGGCCTTCTTATCATCCCTTATATTCTCTTTGTGTGTGATGCCAGCTCGAGAGATCTCAGCTGCTTGCCTTTTTCTGTTCTCATTCTATTTACCTTGAGGGAAGGCAGTCTCTCATTTATTCATCAGAAATGATGCCTGGCAATATGTATGCCTTCTCTCATTTTATCTTCCGAAAAGTCTAGAATGTAGCCACTATGTTCTGCCTGGTAAAAAATGAGCAAAGCAAAGCTTAGTCTTTTCCAGTGTTTCCAGACAGCAGGTATCAGAACTGGGATCCAGAAGCCACTGCTTACAACTTCTGTTCCCAGATCTGACTGATGCTATGTGATGCCTGTGTCTACCTGCCTGATGGAAGTACCATGGGCTCTGTCATAGCCTCTCTAGCTCTTTACATGTGTTGGATTCTAATCAGTATGTTCTCAACTCTATCTTCTTGATGCTTTTCCTCAGGACTGTGGCTAACAGAGACCTCTCTGTGCCTGTAATCTATCCATTACTGTCAGCGTGGTCCCCTGAACCATTCAAACATGGTTCCAGGTTTAGTTTCTTATTTGTAGCAAGTAGACAACAATGCCACTCCCTCTTTTCTGGGTTACCTTTCATTTTCCATCTCTGCCTCATAGTCTCCTACTCTTACTTCTTTCATTCACTGGGTGTCTCCTAAGCACTTCATTGTGCTCTAGGCAGAACTAGAAACTAAAGCTACATTTTGCAGCTGCAAAACTCCTCCACACCCTTTTAACCTCCTGCACATTGTTTGTCACTATTATTTCTTATACTTACACAACATTATCTGACCATAACTGAATTGTTTTACATCTCCTTTGCTTCTTGTTGCATGCTACTTAAGATGATCAGGGATGTGTGCATATCTGGACACAGTTAGCCTTGAAGCCCCAGTGTTTGGTACAGTGACTGACACGTACTGACTACTCAGAGGACAGCAGTATATGTATATAGATAGCTATCTTCCTATTGGCAGTCAGAGCCAGAGGGGACCTTGAGGAATTTCTCAGATGATCCTCTCATGTGGCTCCATAGGGGCTCAAAGGTCACACCCACTGTCAGTGACAGAACTAGGTCTCCCTATAACCACAGTATACCCTCTTTTCAGTGCCCGATTGGTTTCAGTGCGTACCACCACTGCCACTGACGTATCTATACTGGCCTGAAGGATGGACCCTTATGAATTCATATTTTTTTAATCATTATTGTGATCAAATTACCCACAGCTTAAAGGAATCAAGATTTGCTCTGACTCTTGGTTCCAGAGGGTTCATTCAGCCCACAACTGTGTGGCTCTAGGCAATTGGGCCAAACATTGTGTTTGTGAGGAGTACGGCAGAGGCTGCTCTATGTTTCTTGGCATGATGGATGCAAAGAGAAAGAAACACAGAAAGGAGTTAGATGAGACACATTCTTGAGCACATGCCCTGTGTGTCCTACTTCCTCTGGCTAAGTGCCTTCTCCTCCTTCTTTCTGACTCTCAATAACTCCATCAGACCATGAATTCATCAAAGAATTAGTCCACTGATCCATTCAGAACCCCTAGGACCTAATCATTTCCCTGTACAGGACACTTCCTGTTCAAACTATAACAGGCTTGAATGAGGCCAGTATATATGTATGTTGTTTGTAGAGGCTCCCAGAAAGTGCCAGAAGGTCTTAGGTGCAGACTATGCTCTTGCATAATGCAAGCCCTTGGGAAAGGTCCCCAAGGCTCTGTCACCCTGGCTACAGGCCATCACAGCCACCTGGGAGGTGAGAACAGAAGACATACCCTCAGAGTAAGTGGCTCCTGGCTGCTCATGGGGGGCTCAGGCTGTCTTTGATTCCTGGAGATGAATCAGCTGTGAAACTGCTCCCACCAACCTTGGCGTTAATGAGGTCTTTGAAATAAGCAAAATTCCTATCTGTAGTTGAGAGCACAGAGGGAATTACTCCTGGGCCTGCAGCACAGAGCCCTCATTAGCCATTTCTCTCACACCAGCAGTCTAAATCCTGCTGGGCAGCCATGCAGAGGGCCAAAGAGCAAGTTGTCTTTGGTATCTGTTGGAAGAGATGGCATCCCTGGAAATGCTTGTTTCTCAGCTGTGGTTGCTGTGCTCATAGAATGATGTTTGTTTTACCCCTATGTAGGTTTGTTGCATTGATGTACATATACAAAGCCTGTGGCCCAGTTACCTCTGATAGGTGACCCAACCTACAGATGAAGCCAAAACAGGATGGAGTTAGGAATAAGGATAATCCTAAGGATAGATGAAAGACTATGTATCCCACCTACCTATAGGAATTTCATGGAGGACCAGAGAGCTCAGAGTTCTCCCAGGACAGCTCACTAAAGGAATTGGTTACCTAAGTACCTCCCAGAACCTTACTCAGCTGCTGCAGAGCTGTGAGCCTCTTTATTATCCTCCTCTTCTTCTCTTCTTCCTCTTTAATGTTTCTCCTTATTGTAGACTAAGATCTTCTCAGGGACAAGGGCTTGATCATGTTTCTGTTTCTCAGAATCTAAGACCTGGTTGTAGTTATTATACATCATAAGCATCAACTAGACTAGATTGTACTTAATGAATTAACTGTAATGTAGGACAAATTGGATGCTACCTATCCCATGAGAAGTTGGTAGAGCTGGCCATTCTAAGGCCATGTCCAGATGAACTGAAGCTTAAGAGTTCATTGTTACCTTCCATCTTCTGCTTTTGGTGATGCAACAGGCAAAGGGGGTGTAGTTCTAAAGATGCATCAGGAAACATGTAGCATGACCCCAGCTGCCCTCCACCTCTACCACATCACACACCACCACCACCATCACCATCACCAATCCCACCCACCATCAACACCACTGTTGCCATATTCATTATCATCACCACCACCACCATCATCAACAACTCAGTCCAGTCAAGCCAAGTGGATACATGTGGGATTTTATTTCATTCATCACCAATAATGTGCCAAGGTATTTCTGAACCAAAACATCCTTGGCATAGTTGTAAATCTTCAGCCATTTTGCACAATGGCTTCACTTAATCATCAAAACAACCAGCATGAATTACTAACCCTGGATTCACCTGTGGTGTCTCTGGAAGGCAAATTCCCTCCTCTACCATCATACATCTCTACTCAGGAATCAAGCCTTTGGGACACAGTACTTGAATTTTTACTCTATTGAAAGGCATCAACTCAAACCCCACAGTTGTGAGGTCATCTTGAATATCTGTGAGAAATTCCTGAGTGGTACCTTAAGAGGGAGAATGATGGTATTGGTCAAACAGCTGGCTGGGGAAAGACTAGGAGCATCAATTCTAGTCTTTTTTATTTTTCAAACTTCAGCAAGAACTAATGATGCTCATTTACATATGCCTCTCCCTTCCTCCCTCAGGTTATCCTACTTACCTTCTGTTAGCAGCTCAGCTTTTCTAATATGTATATCTAAAGTGGCAAAACTCTCTGCTATCTGTTGTTGGCTTCTCCTCCATCCTCTGCAACCATCTCAGAAGAAAAGCCTGGGTAGCATGAGTAGTTTGTTAACTCTACTGTCTTCCCTGCCAGAACCTGGTTCAGACGTTCCTCCCATTTCTGCTCATGCTCAGCAACAGAGGGAATTGAGGAAATAGCAATCCCACCCAGCCCTGGAGACAGTGCATATCCTCCTGAGAGTAACAGCCACAAGCTGACACACACCACTCACAGGGAGGGACAACCCTAATCAGAAGGCTCACCAGGCAAGTGACAAGTGTGAATTGGCCATGAGTGTGACAGAGTCCCCCAGATCTCAGTCTGAGCTGATTCACTGTGCTCATATATCATTAAGTCAATCCACAGGTGAACACTCCAGGGTCTGCAGGTTAGCATATCTGCCAGGCAGCGAAGGCTGAGGTTCTGCTTGTTCTGCAGCTTCATTTCAGCCTGCAGCTCCTTGCTTTCAGGGAATCCTTGAACATGATTCATAGACCCCTATCCTTACCAGAAGACATATGCAAGCATACAAATTCCCTGCATAAACACATTTATCATGAGTACACACAAACACCAAATACACTTTTCTTCACTGTTGAAGCAAATCAGTTCTCAGGGTGCTCCATGCTATGCAAGTGCACACAGATATACACGCATGGGTGAACCAAGAGTACCCTGGTCCAATCTACAAATGCTACAATCACCACACATGTGTGCTACATTCTCCCAACACATATGTGCATGTATAGACATATTGACTCCTTTGTATGTACAACTGCAATGCAGGAGCAGACAGGCTCACTCCTCCATCATTCAGCTGTAGTTGTGAGTAGACTATTAACTACCAAAGAAGCACAACTTGATCTCATACTGGTTTCCAAGCAAGAAATACTTATCAGAGCAGGCATTTCACAAATTAGGAGATGCTTTGTCCCAGGATAGACCTCTGTTCAGTTTAGTCAAATCAAGAACTTTAGATTTCTACTACTAATGTCAAATACCACAATTTTCTTAGTGGCAGATTCATGTAATCATAACATGAAAACCAGCAAGGGTGCATGAGAGGTGAAGAACAGAGGTCTAGAAAATCTATAATGTTATAAGTCTTGTACCCACTTGACAGCAATGGCTGGATCAGAACCTTGTTTCTTGGCTCCCAGTATGGTTACCTTACTGGTAAACTCACTGGCTTGTCATAATACACAAGCATTTGCACATATTAATACTAGATCAATGTTGAGGACAGAGCCTCAGCATATACGCACAAATAAGTCCTGACCTGGAGACTAACCTGGAGCCTAGGGATAGATCCCATCGTATTCTTGATGGAGATAGTTAAACCTAAAGCCTTTTGATCTCTTACCATAGACATTTAACAAAAGCCAGGAGCCTTTCCTCACAGAAATACTCATTGTCATTTATATGGTGTATAATTTCAGGAAAGTCTGTGACCCTACAGTCACACTTAGACTACCCACATAGATACCACTTCATAGTGTATCCACATAGGTTCCTTAGTTACCAGGTAAATGTGAAGCAGGGATTGTCTCATATTTCAGAGCAGAAATTAAGCTATAGAATAGGACCTATCCTGCGAGCATGTCTCAGAGATGAGTATACAGACTCCCCCTGGTGAAGAAGACCTAAGTGAGATTGTCAACCGTTAACTCTTTCTGATCGACCGGAAAGGGGCACAGGCTACCCGAAGACTAATAAAGAACTTAGACTGACATGTACCTGCCCCTAACTATCCCTGAAGCCATCCTCCTTCCACATTCCAGCCTTGGGATAGCCACAACCCCCAATGAAGGTGACAAAAATAACTTTTCAGTGCCATTAATTTCCATGCCTCACATAGCTAAAAGATGCCAGGAGTAATGTGCCTTGGCAATGGGCTTCATTGCTCTTCTGGAACTGAGCTGAGTTCTGACTGCTTTCATTACTAGACAATACCCTTGCTTGATGATAGATAGATGCTGGGCCCTTCTCTGTGCTACATCCTACACAAACAACATTCTCTCTTTTCCTGGTGCTCAGCAGAAGGCTAGGGTGATTTGGTCCAGCTCTGAGGCAATGACTGCAGACTAATGATACATTCTCCACATGAAGTATGCATCCTAGCACAGCATCTGAGATGCTCTGGAATGTTCTTTTCATCCAGCTCCTTGTTTGGCCTTCCTCCCGATCCCCAAGAGTGGCAGACACTCCTAATCTGAGCATGGAAACAACACCAAAACTTCTCCATTTAGGGAGCTCCTTCCAAGTCTCTGCCACAAGAAAATCAAGAGATGAACTCACTTGGGAAAGAAACAAAACTGGCAATATTGAAAGTCTGATAGCCCGTCGGTGGCAGCCTTTCTCAACTGTAGGTAACTTGGGTGCCAGGTGACATATGGCAATGTCTGGAAACATTTTTGGTTATCATAATAAGGTGTGATATCTAGTGAGCAGAAGAGAGGATGGACAAACTCCCTGCAGGGGGTAGTGCTCCCTCCCACCACCAAGGGTCTGTCTGTGTACAGAACTTTGACATAGATTCTCAGACATAACCTTAGCCTTTTGCTTTGAGAATAAGCAGAAGCAAAAATTAGTGAAAAGGGCTTCTTTCCTTATTTTTGATGATGTTCATTTGTTTTGAAATGAGGAATTGATTGGGCAAAGGGGTCCTTCCCTGTCACCCTGGGAGCCCTGCTCCACTCCTGCCAGTCAGTAAAGCTCCTTCCTCTCTGCTTCCCTTCCCAGTATTGTTGCAGGACTGTCTCTGACACACAACCTAGTGTCTTGTAGAGTAACAGGAGAAAGCCTTCCTCTTAAAGGGCCTTCTCCCCTTCTGCCAGAGCTTCCCAAGAGAGCTTCTCCTTGGCAACTGGGAACTTGGTAGTTGCTGGTTCCTTCCTATGGGACCAAGATGCAAGAGTGTTCTGAAATTGTTTCATCTCCACACCTCACCCGTTTGGAGCTCTCTATTTTTCAGAGACAAGAGGTCCAAGGTCACTTGGTAATAATGGAATTGTAACCCCATCTTGTAATTCCTGCTTTAGTGATCTTTCCAAGGTCTCCTTTGCTCAGGATTCTCCAGTAGTGACTGACACTGGGTGCATGCCACAAAAGCCAACAAATACTGATCCAATGACCTGAACAGAGAATTATGTCTCCTCCTGGCTAGGGCATTGCTAGATGCCTAGGACTCAGTGCAAACCGGGTACTGTTGACAGATTCCATTCTGTCCTCTAAGAGCCAGCAACTATTTCACCCACAGAAAATATTACTCTATTATGTATGCACCCTCCTATCACAGCCCAGAGGAAACATGCTCACAAAACACCTCCCCCTGAACCAAACCCAACAACAGCCTGTCAAACTAAGCAGATCAACTGTTTTCAAGTTCTCCTCTTAATATCTATTTGCTATTGTTCTCTCCCTTTGTCATCGGCTGGTACTTGCCAGCAGACAAGTGGTAATTGCTGCCAGAGGCTTAAGGAAATTTATTCAGAGGAACTAAACATGGAGAAAAACGGGATTCATTTACCCGGCTTTCTGTAGGTTAGGGAGACGGCAGCAAACGGAGGATAGAGTGACGACATCCTTTGGTCCAGGGCACTGCACCTCAATCTTCATTTTGGTTTTGACTGATGTAGGAGAGTTTTGTGAATATATGGTTTAATGAGAAAAAATGAGTACAGCACAGCCCATTTGGGTGTATGCATGGCTGGGATGCCACTGCACAGCCTTTTCTAACTCAGATAGCTCCCCCAGGCCCTGGTGTGCCCCAATCCCTGCTTCCATGGGGCACCTGAGGTAATGGGGAAAGTGATAGGCACAGTTAGGAGGTAAGCTTCAATAAGGCTACAATCACATCTACATCTTTCAGGACATGTCTCTCACAAAAAAAACCAGCAAACCCTCAGCATATCAGAACTCAGAAAAACACCCCGTGTCTCTGTCGCTCCTGCTTTGTAATTAATGACCCATGTCTGTAACAGCATCCCCTGATTTCTCAGCCTCCAGCTTTGCCTCGGTCCAATCCGTGCTGCAGCAGAATGCAAATCAAATCAGCTCTCTGCCTTGAATGAAGTCCTTCCAGGAACCCTGTTGTGATCAAGATGGAATCTCAACCCCTTTTTCATAGATGAAAAGGGTTTGCATGCTTGAGTCCTGCTTGCTTCCGGAGACTTAGAAACCTCTCTTCTCCTTTACCAGTCTTGGAAGCCATCTCGCAGAATGTTTGCAGTCCCACTTTGTTTGCTTGGTGGATTCCTAATCAATGTCTCCATAGAGCCCATATCTCCTCCTTTGAGAGAGTTCATTGACCCTCTAACTAACTCTGAATCTGGAAACAATGAGTATGGTTTTAAGAGAATAGATTTGTCAAGTAAACCTGAGCTTGGGTCCTAGTTTGGTCATCATCTGAGCATCTGACCTTGAGCAGGTAAGATGGCCACTCAGCTTCATCCCTCAGTGGCCCTTCTCACAGATAGGCATAATGATCTGTGCACTCCCTAGGCTGTTGTGAGGATCATTAGTAGTGTGTACCAAAGCTCTAGAGCCCAGGAGGTGTTGCCTATAGTGCTCCACCTTCACCCCCTATCCCACTGTCCTGTCTGCTTTCTGTCTTTCTTGCGAGTCTCCTAGTGTTCAGAAGGGCAGCTCAGAGTCTGGCTGAGAGTCAGCCCTGGCCACATATTGTGATGAGTATATTCATCTCACATACAAATGAGTATCTGGAGAAGAATGCAGGTCCCAGGTACTACTTCAAATGAACAACTAGTTGTGAGAACTAAGCTAACTTTTCTGAAGCACCAATACAGGACCTTTTCCTATATTGTGTGTTACTTTAGCAAATAAATTAGCATCCCTCAGAGCCTCAGTTTTCTTAGCTGTAGAATCAGAACAATGTCCCCTGTCACAGGATGGAATAGATAACGTGCACAGAAGCTGTTCATCCATGTTGCTTTTCTCTCTCACTTCCCTTTCCTGGGTTTTCTGACTTTGCTCAGAGGAACCCTTGAGAACTGAGGGTCTGCTCTGCTAATGTGCGTGCTCTGGGCTGGAGGCTCTCTGCTTTCCAGCAACCCCCCTCCAGTTTCTCACTCTCACCTGCCAGCTGCTGTCAGGAATGCCTTGGGGAGCCGACAGTTAGGAGTTGCTGGGTATCTGAAATGCTGACAGTGTTATTTCTACTTTTTATAATATTGAAAGTCAAATCAGCTCCGCAGAATGTTCTGTAAATATCCAGATAAAAGGATCAGAGATGGGTCCCAAGAGTGCCAGAGCCCCTAAAGCTAGGCCCACTTAAGTAGGGAGGGGACAGTGTTTCCAAACCCCTTCTCTGTAGCTTCTGGGTCATACTTCCTCCCTCACCTCAACTGACAGCCCCACCGCTCCCGAGTAGTGTTTAGCATTAAGAGAGTGGAGAAAGAGAGGAAGGAGGGAGAAGGGAAGGGGGAGGAGGAAGGAGAGGAGGGAGAGGAGGAGAAAGGAGGAATGGGAAAGAGGAAGGAGAAAGGAGAGGAGGGAAGGTGGAGGAAAGAGAGGGCCTCAGCAGTTTAGCCTGTGAAAAGGAATGGGGAGCCTCTTTCCCATAAGCCTACTGACCATGTAGACAGAATCATTGTTAGTGACTTGATGAGAGATGACAAACCTCACTGCTTCCTAGGACTTTGTTTCTTTCCATAAGGTGCACTCGATCGTCCTTAAAAAGGGCCCCCACACCCTGAGTGAATCCCTTCTCCAGCTGGATGGATTTCCAGCCAAGGCCACATGGCTTCTGCTTCGGTGCAGCAATTTGTCTAAGAGCACTGCTGCCCACTGGAGTGGAAAGAACCAGGGTTCTGAAGTCTGTCCCTATAGGTGGCAACCTGCCCACTGCAGTCTACTGACTGGAAGATCCCAAGCAAGTCTCTGCTTCTTCGAGCTCACAGTCATTTTGTCAAGTGCTTTCTGTACATATACCTCATATGGTGCCTGTAACAAACCAAGCTCCTGTTTTCTCCCATATGTTTGTATTTACAAGTTCTCTAGGCTGACATGCTTCCCGCATTCACCACCACCACACTCCCCTGTCCCACCAATGCTTGCTCTTCATCCTTCTTCTGTGAAGCCTCCCCAGGCTCTCTGACACTGGGCTCTGTCCCTCATGCTTCCCAGAGTGAGAACATGCACCAGAGCCCTGTATTTGCTCTTTTGCCTCACCCCCGTCTGCCTTAGATGCCAGGGACGCCCCAGTCTCCACTGTGGTACATGGAAATGCTCAAGGAATGCAAGTGATATGAATGTAAATAGGCTCTGACCTACCTGTGCAAGCTGAGGCACAGAGACGTGCTAGATGCTCAGGGACAGCATGTGAATTTTCCAAGAATGCATGGGTGTGAGAGAACTTGAAGCTAATAGGCACTGTCTCATCAGAATCCTTTGTCTGCCCTATTAGATGTCTCCCAGGGTCTCTGTCTCTGGGAGAAGATGCAGACCGGGCACTGAGGATGTTTTAAGTCCTTCAGATGCTTGGGTTTGTGTGCACCTTGATGGCTTTCCTGGGAGAAGCAAGACTTTGCTGAGACCCATAGAAAGATTTGTGGGCTCACCTGAGATGAAAACTGCAAAGTGGGAAGAGATAATCCCTTAGATTTGAACAACTATACTGCCCTTGTTCTCAGGCCTTTGCTCTGGAGAACTAGGTCCTAGGAAAGTAGCTGTGCATGCAAGAGGTTGCCACCAGCAATCTGTCTGCTCACAGGTGTGGGATGTGCAAAGAATCCACCGTGTTACTGTGTGTGGGCGACGTGCGTGTGTGTTTAACAGCAAACACCCCACACTGAAGGGAGTCAGATTGGAAATGCCAGTTAAGCTGACGGAAAAATATTCATTATGGTAGAGTGGCATCGTACACATCTTTAGTTTACCTGCTGAATTTAGAACAGGCTCATTCATCCTTTCCCCTCCCACACTTGTACATGAGTGAAATTCAACAGAACTAAATACACTGCCAAGGGCTTGGCAATCAGAGCTATTAATGAGGTACCATACCCTGGAAAGGGTAGATAGCTCACTCTGTTCACCCCCAGCAGAACCAGGAGGTGGAGCTAGTGGACAGTGACCACTGGTGGACCTGGACTTGTGTTTTCGTGGAGCTCAGGGACTGGGCTTATGACTGGTATGACCTGTCACCATATTGGTTTTCTCCTGTAGACTGTACCCGGGAGAGTTGGCTCCCAGAGTCTACACCCAGTCTGGCTTGCAAAAGGAGTTACAGAGGAGGTTTCTGAAAAGTTCGTGCTCCCTGAGACTGTGTGGATGCATGGTAGTGCTTGGTCAACTCCAAACTTAGTCATTTTGTCTCTCTCCGGGGTTCTTTCCCTTTAAACACGCCTGCTTTAGGGATCTTAGACGGCGTATCTGTCATGCAGAAAACCACACTGACAGTTGATCTTTGTGTGACTTCTCTTGAGTTCTCCCAATCCAAAAGGCATGAAAGTCCATAAGGAAGAGTTGACTCCAGCTCACAGCTAAGAACCTGGAGGAGCTCAGGCAGGGCTTGAGGCGGTGAGCTGATAAGATAACACTCAGATATAGCCAGCTTTGTTATTCAGATAGCCACAGATAGTTCATCTGAGTTACCAACTCCTTGTCGTAACATTTGAGGAAATATCTACCTAGTTTTATTTTATATGCCAGGTATATAAGGTCATTTGAATCATATGTATAGATCGCATGGCAAAAATGAAGGACGGTGTTCTCACACATGCAGTCACAGGCACTTAATGTCTGACCGTCCCTTTATTGCATAAGTACTAGGGAGGACATCACTAACATTTTTCAGCTTAGAAAACTGAGACTAAACACTCTGAGTCATATAGGGCTTTGCTGGCAGACCTACTGTGTGCTGCCTAATGGTCTGTTCTCCCCACAGACTATATTACCTCATTAATTCTGGGCTCATTTTCCCATACACAGTGCATATCTCGAAGCTCAATGCCACATTACAGCTGTATGCTTCACTCCACCAAGCATACACACACATTCTGGTAGTTTTTAGTTGTGAAGCAAAATGATGGGGAGTCATCTGTTTCTGTCCTAGCACAAATGATAAATTTGGAGAGATGTTTCCAGGAGAGGGAAAATGATCTCACTGTTGGCTAAGATGAAAGCTAGCTGAACATCAGTAAAGATAACTAGGTGTCATTCAAATAAGACAACTGAATACCAGTGACACAGTACTTTACTTGACTTTTGAAGACACGTATCCTACGGCTGAATCCTTCATCTCCTAACTCTAGGTTCTTCCATGCTCTACTTGTGTTTCAAAGTTATTAAAAATTTAGACTTTAGAGTTCAGTATGCATTTGAGTCACAGGTTCACTGCATGTAAACCACGTGGCTTAAGCCCAATTATTTACCATCCACAGGTGTCTGTTTCCCAACCTGTGAAATGAGATTGCTAAAAGAAGGGAGTTTTGAAATTACTCAGAAGGGTAAAAAAAAATTTATGAAATTCTGTTATGAAAATATCTAGCACAGTGGCAAATAGCCAATTAATGTCAGTTACTTAAAATCTGATATAATCATTGAATATAAATAATAGAATAATACCTTTGATTGACATATAGATAATTCCTTCAGTGAGATCAGGTTATCTGTCTCTCCCTTTGGTAGCTTACAGAGCTGAGGGTCAACTGTCATCTCTGAAGTGAAGGTTTGAGGTTAAGATATATGGCATCCCCTGATGACCGTCTTGCCTAGATATTTATCCACATCTGTCTTCTTCATTGGGACAGAAGCATCTTTGTTGTCCTGTAGTTTTATAGACAAGACTCTGAAGGTCATGGCCATTCACTCAGGTGCCTGAACAATCTCACATGAAAGCCATGGGTAGGCATGCCTGACAACACCTTCATTGCTACAGTTTGGATGGTACTACCCAAGCATCTCGAAGGTTGCAATTAAAACCCCCTCAGTCTATGCGTGGGCAGGTGTGGGCATACATGTATATGTGTGCATGCATGTGAAGACCTGATGCTAATATCAGGAATCTTCTCCAATCTCTCTCCATGTTATTCATCCAGGCAAAGTCTCTCAACTGAACCCAAGGCTTGATGCTGTCTGATTCTAGCTAGCTAGCTCCAGGCATCCCTGTATCTAATATCATAACTCAGGAATATCAGACTGGCTACCATGTCCACCCAACATTTGCATAGGTTCTGGAGTTTCAAACTCATGCTTCTTCTTCATGCTTGTGTAGAGCACTGACCCATCTCCATAGCTCCAGTCCCCCAAAAAACTCAATTAAGATTTCATGTTTAACAGGGTCTGGAAAATTTTTATGGTAATATATTCCATTAGTTATAGCTGTTTGAAAGAACAGCACACAACATACTATGTGTGAATACCAAACTTTAACCACCAACTGGCACTGCCAGAACATTTTGGGCAATTCTCAGAATTCTATGTAGAACATCCTGTGAATGAGTCATTGGCTATGAAGGTTTTGTCTTTGCAGTGATTTAAAAAAAAAAAAAAAGATTAATTTGTGTCTGAGAATCTCTGTGTCTATAAAATTATGCAGTTCCTCAGCATGGAGGCACAGTCTTATGCTCAATTAAGAGTCAGGCAAGGATAGGATGCTTGACTCCATCATGGCCTAATGGCTGCTTGTGCAATTATCACTGGATGTATAACTCATCAGCACCGGGATAATGTCACACATCAAAACAGTGCTGGCACTTAGGGTGAGCCTCGCCTCTTCTTGTCTGAGTTTTGAATGTACCGGAAGAGGCACAACCCACAGTTACAGACAGCAAGGAGTTCAACTTTCAAGCTCAATTTTCCAACTACTCCCTTTGCAGACTTCTGCATCAGTCTAATTGAAGAATTATCCTGAGATTGCCAGATGAGCTATGAGGCTGGTATCATTTACAACTACTTTTTCCACATGAATCTGAGCCTTCCCAGTGCTCTGCGAGCAAAAGGAAATGGAAGAATAAATTACACTCTAGGTCTCCTAGCAGCCTAGATTCAGAAGTTTTATCATGTTTATCAAAACAATCTCATAGTTTTCAGCGAGTCTTTTTATTACAAACAGAAATAAATGTTTTACATTGAGACCTATGATTAAATGTACACTATTAAAACATCACATTCATCCATTTTATGTATTGGGGTCCCATGTGAGGTGTTACTCAAAGAAGGCAGACATTTTAGTTCAAGCTTTGAAAGCCAATTTTAAGACCAGCCTTTCAAACACAATCAAGTCTCTTCCTTGGTGGTTTCTTATTCATCTGTCTTGTGATATTCACTGGCTACTTCCCATATGCTTGGCACTGTTCCAGAGTCTTGGGGCACCTAAGCAAATAAGTCAAGGTCCTTGTTTTCACAGGATTTACATCCCTTGGGAAGACAGACAGCAACTCAACAGATTAGATCATTGGATAGGAGAGGACCAGATCTCTGTGTACATGACAAAGGATCTACAGACCGAGAATTTCTTTATTTTTCACTACTTAGCATCTGCAGGATGCTCTGCCTTCCAGACACCTCCACAAACAGGCAGCTCGGCTTTAACTGCTTCAAACATCTTTTTTTCCACCAAATCTAAATCTGTCGCTCTGAAATCCTACTCCTTCACGCTGGCATTACTCTGAGCTCTTTCCCTTCAAGTCTGATTCATCTTTCACAGACAACTCAACCCCTGTCAGTACACAGTACTCACGGCTCCACACTACCAACCGCTTTCTAAAAGGGCAATGGCTAGACTAGAAATCATGCAGTGGGAGATGAGGGTAGAACAGGACAGTGACCTCTTTCTGCTTTTGGTTCTACTTGTCTACTGTTATGCTTATATCAAATTTGTTGTGAGGTCCATGATACTATGGCTGCTTTTATGGCTTACAGTCTCCTGAGCTGCCTCAGACCTGTATGCATTAGTGACACGACATACCTCTCTTGCTGGATGTTTATAGTTTTCTACTTAAGCCATGGTTCAGGACATGTAAGAGCTTCTCAATAGTTTCTTAGAATGACAGTGAAAATCCTTGTAATGACAACCTAAAGAGTTTTTGTCTGTGGCCCTTCTCCTCAAGTTGGTCTTTGGAGTATTGTCAATGTTCTTTATTGGACCCACACAGATGTCAAGCATGGCCCCAATATTTTCTTTCAGTGTGCAAAATGACATTTTCTTTTAATAGTTTTGAAATGGGTCATTTTAACTTTAAAATTTTATTATTAGTGTGTACATGATGCATAAATGTGGGCAATGCTTTCCGTGCATGTGTGGAGGTCAGAGGACAGTCACCTGGGTCAGCTTCCTCTTCCCATCTTTCCTTAGGCTCCAGGGATTGAACTCGGGTCTCCAGACTTGCATGGTAAGGGCCTTTACATACTGAGTCACCTTGTCAGTCCCTAAATGAGCTACTTTAGCCTTAACAAATCCCAGGTTTCAATATTCCAAATGCAGGACTGGATCTGCTCTTGTGATAACTTGGTCTTCACACACCTATGTCTCATCTCCAGAACTTCGGGCATAAAACACATTCAGATGTGTGTTAAGCTCTTTCAGATTTCCACTAGCGTTTTGCTCCCTCCCAACATTTCCTCAGAACAACCAGAAATTCTAATCGTCAGAACCTTGGGAACACACACTTATCTCTACCTACCTAATAAATTCCCTACCTAATCGTTCTGTTGGATTTGTACATCCACCTCCTTCGTCACAACCAGCCAACCCATTCCAGTTTTACTCACATCTCCTCAAACAAACAGAAATGGTTTTTTCAACCACACAGTCTTGGTTCTGTTCATTCTGTCTCTCTCTTCTATGCATACTTTTGCTTTCACTCCCTTGGTTTCTTTCTGTCTCTGTCCATCCCTTCCTCCCTCTGTAGCTCCCTGTCTGTGCATATTTATACATGTGTACCCCTAGTACCTGGAGCAATAACTTACCCAGGCATAAACTCATATTCTAGATCTTTAGAGCATTGATCTATTTCTTTCAACATAAGATGATGGGTTTCTGGCTTACAAGGCAAGTTTACTGTGGTGGTTAATCTTGAGGGTCAACATGATTGGATCGAGAAATTGCCTGGAAGATTAATATATCACACTTCTTGTTGTGTCTGTGAGTGTGTATCCAGAGAAGATTAACTAGGAGTGGGAGGGGCCATTCCTAGGAATATGGGCAGCAGTGCCCTATAGGTTCAGGATGTGAGGGGGATAATAAAATAAGAGGGAACAAAGTTAAAATATGATAGTACAGGTCCCCACTGCCCCCTCTCCTTCGTAGCAATTATTATGATGTAAGGTGCTCTACTATTACCTCCATGCATGTTAGACCAAAACCTTTCTTCCTTTCCAGTTATTGATGTCCAGCATTGTGTCATAGCAACATAAACTCTAATACACTGGCTTCCAAGCTACAGTTCTAATAGGTGTTAAGTTCCTGTTTTCAATTTCCCACCCTGAGAGCCACCTCAAATATGATAATGTGGCCATATCATGGCCTTCATGAAACAGTATATTAACAGTGAATAAACTCCAGAGATCTCAACTACATACTAAAGAGCCATCAAGAACTAAAACACTCATTTCTCTTGGACCCATAATCTTTATTCTGGCCAAGCAGCCATTTCCAGAGCACATCGAGCTATGTACTCTTTCTCCACATCTGAGTGTATTAGAAAGTTATCTACCTAACATGTTATTGCCCCATCTGAGATTTTCTTCAAATAGCAATCCACCATAGAAACTTTTTGCTAATTCCTGTTCTGAGTATTCCACACATACATTCCAAGCTGCCCAAATACCTTGTATGTAGTCTGTCCAGTGGTTACCACCATGTATATTGATAGATAGATACTTATTCTCCTACCATGGGAAGCTATGCCACATTTCCTCTATTTCTAGTGCCCAGACTAAAACTTAGTTTGGAACAAGAATCTAGACAATAGTTAGGAAACACATGCTAAAGACATCATCAGGAGTTTCAGACTGAAAACCATTTCAACATGTCTTGAAAGCCAAGAAAACAAAGTTGCACACCCATCAAGGTAACCCATGAGTACAGGGAGTAGACACATATTCTCAGGGCTGGAAGAACAAGGCAGGAGGCAGCTCAGTAGGTGCTCAGTGACTTGTCCCTTTGCTGCAACATCTCAGTACAGCCACAAAGCTGGCTCCAGAGTGAAGGAACTGGAAGCCATTACCAGCTGATGCTCTTGGGTGGTGTCTTAGTTGGGATTTTGATTGCTGTGATAAAATACCATGAACAAAAGCAATGTACAAGAGAAAAAATATTTATTTTGAGGAAAAGTCAGGTCAGGAGGTCAAGCAGAGCAGGAACCTGGAAGCAGGAACTGATGTAGAGGCCATGGAGCAATGCTGCTTTCTGGCTTGCTCTCCATATCATGTTCAGTCTGCTTTCTCATAGCATCTAGGACCTCCAGGCCAGCAGTGACATTGCTCACAGTAAGCTGGACCCACCCACAGGCCAGTCTGGGGCATTTTCTCCTTTGAGGTCCCCTCTTCCAAAATAACTCTAGTAGTTTGTGTCAAGTTGGCATAAAACTAGCCAGAATAGATGGTACCTGTCACTACATAATATGGCAGTGAGATGGGAGATCCATAAACCTGGTAGATACTAGAGCTGTATCCCAACCTCCAATATCTCCATTACTTTGCTTATTTTCAAAGCCTACCTACTAGTAAGCTAAAGTAACTAAATTGTTGTAGTCTATCCAAGACAAAGGGGTTTCATAAAATCTGGGGCTTTGGGATTGAGAGGCATTTAGTAAAGTGACTGCAAGAATGTTTCTTACAGTGGTGTATCCTGGATTGATTCATACATTACCTTTGATGATTTGGGGGTCCTAGGAACTTTAGAACTTTGAGTGTTGGAATGTGATGGCCAACATGTCTTTTACAGCTGAAACCTGCAAAACAGCCTTGAGTTAACTTTTACCCAGTGTCTTAGGGGTTCTATTGCTGTGAAGAGATATCATGACCATTTAGTTGTGGCTGGCTTACAGGTTAAGAGGTTTAGTCCATTATCATCATGGAAGGAAGCAGGGCAGCGCACAGACAGACATAGTATTGGAGATGGAACTGAACATTTTACATCTGGATTGGCAGACATTAGGAAGAGAGTATGACACTGGGCCTAGCTTGAACCTCTGACACCTTGAAGCCCACCCTCCAGTGACACACTTCCTCCAACAATACATGCCTACTCCAACAAGGCCACATCTCCTAATAGTGCTACTTGCTATGAGCCTATGGGGTTCATTTTCATTCAAATCACCGTGCTCAGTGCTCCTAGGGGCCCAGTTATCACATTTCCGTTGATGGCTCTCTTCATATCCATTGACTCTATTGCCTCTGGAGAATTTGTTCTGCTGACGCTTTCCTTAGATATCTTTCGGTGTTTCCCAGCATCTGAAGAATAAGCAGCACCCTAATCCCAGAGGTTCCTATCAGCAGCATGTAGTTAAGTGGCAATCCTTTTAAGCCTGTGCACTATCAAACAATTCTGGCTGTTTAAAGTGTGGTTTGTGAAACTGCCTTGATATCGCCTGGAAACTTGTTAGAAATGTGGACTCCAAGTGCCCCCACCCCAGATCAGTGCAACTAGACCGAAAAGATCCCCAGTTGTGCTGAACGCACAATCGAGTCTGAGAAACCTTCAACTAGAGCAGAAGTTTTCAACTCGGTCTACTTCGGGGAGTGACTTGGCAAAACCAAGAAGACATTCCGATGCTTGGGGGACCTCAGAGAGTCTATCACCTGATTGGGTCAAGAAAGACATTGGTGACTTTAAAGCTCCCCAGGCAGTTTTAATAGGGATGCAGAATGGCGGACCACTGATCCAGAGCCTGTATGAGATCATAAAGCGACATGCTGTTAGCTCTCCAATTATCTCACTATCGCTGTGTACAGAAGTACATGAAGGAAATAACTCAGGCTTGAGAGCCTGGCTCTGCAGTGATTTAATGATATCTCTGAGACGGCAACTAAGATTGCTGGACTCCTAATTCAAATCCTATCACTTAGCTACCACTGTGTCATTACTGACATTGGTAGTTATTTATACAAAGATGCTCTCAGGCATCTTTGTATATCACAAGCTATTTAACTACATCTTAAGAATTATGTTGAGTAGGCAGGAGAATGAGGGAGGGATTAGCAGTGTGGGTGGACTAGTCAAGTATCCACTCAAACAATACTCATATTGCAGAACAATCAAGGAGACTTGAGGATTCTTCTTTCTTCTTTCTTTCTTTCTTTCTTTCTTTTCTTTCTTTCTTTCTTTCTTCTTTCTTTCTTTCTTTCTTTCTTTCTTTCTTTCCTTTCTTTCTTTCTTTCTTTCTCTCTCTCTCCTTCCTTCCTTCCTTCCTTTATTTATTTATTTATTTATTTATTTATTTATTTATTTTCTTTGCTCTCTTAGACCTCCACAATGCAGGCAACCCTATCTACTTCCAATCGTTTTGACTTAATCGAGGTTAATTCAGCATTCACTTATGTTTATGTGTGCCAATCCCCATGAAGCTACAGAGAATAGTCCTGCTCTTGAACAAATTTCTACTCTAGTGTGGAGAAAACAAATACAAAATTAGGTGAACTCGGGGTTTCTACTTTAAGTGTGTGTGTGTGTGTACATGTGTTTTGCTTAAATGAAGCTCAGGACCTGTATATATTAATTTTTTTGTCATTGAGTTATTCCCTTAGCCAATACACACACACACACACACACACACACACACACACACTTTTTTTCTATTTATCCCAGGATATCTTCAAATTCATAATTCTCCTGTCTTAGCCTTCCAAGTTCTGGGATTACAGGTGTTTACCATCAAGTCCTTTATTCAGGCAAATTCCACTAGAGACAAGCATGCAGATTCTTCTGGGGCTCAAAGCAAAGCATGCTCCATTCAAGAAAATGGCCTAATGATACTTATGGAGGCTTGAGACAGCTTGAATGTCTGTATGAAGTGATGGTGAGTAGAGGCACTGAGAAGAACAGATTTACATACACATAGGCTAGGATGTACAAGAACTTGAGTGACATTGCTCAGATAGATGAGACAGAATGGGTAGATGAGAGACTCTAGAGGAGTTCACATACCAGAGCCAGAGATTAGAAATTAACTACCTTGATCAGTGTGTCACTGAAGAATTCTGAGCAGATTGAATCCCTGTGGTAGGTGGATTATGAAGCGCAGGGCAAAATTACAGGCAGTCACTAGACCACTATTCAGATGGCATTTTGGGGAGAGGAAAGAGGATTGAATATGAGAGACTTGAATCTAGGCCTTAATTAGCACATTTAGGAGAACATTTGTGGGGTAAGTAGACATTGTGTTTACATTGCTTAATTGAAAGTACATTTCCCTGGAGCTAAATTACAGTGAACACTATTAAATCACAATTAAGGGCTATCTGGGTATCTGCATCATTGTGGATTTTTCGGGCATTAGGACGGCCTCCATTTATGGGACAGCAGCAGCGGTACTTTTAGAATCACTCCAAGACTATTGATTCTGAAGCGAGATTTGAAATCCTCATGCCCACCTCTGCCCCCTCCCAGGTGGCAATTGAGAGGCCACTGCAGCAGCTCTGATCGAAACCTTGAGCTTTGACAGCCCCAAGGGCAGATGAAACTTATTTGACTGAGGTCTTAATGGTACATGCTGGGGAGGGGCCCAGAAGGTCAGAGAAATCCACACCACACTAAATCCCATTGACCTTTCAGCCCAGGAAATCAGTATAGAGAATGAACAAGAGCCGTGACAACTTGGTATAACTTATTGATCCTCTGTTAGCATTTATTATAGACTAATGTTCTAGCCACTGGCTGCAGAGTACAAATAATGAGAAAGACACAAACGGACAGATTCCAATTTAAATCCCATCTCTTTCACTCTGTGACCTTGAGAAGCCTGCTTAACTTCTCAGTGCCTTAATGTGCTCATCTATATAATGGATTTATTCATAGTGCTTACCTGTTAAAGCAATATGATAAATAAGTATGAATATGATGTTAATTATATGTGTGTTACATTTCCAAGCAATAGAGAAGTAAATAATTTATGTGTAATTATTAGTCATGAACATAATATATAATTACATGATGAATATTAATATTTTAAATGTTAATTGCATTATTAATAATGGGATATATTATATGTGATAATTAATATACATAATTATAATGTCTTATTTTATATTTTATGTGGTGATTTGCCTGCATGTATGTCTATATACCATGCACTGTGTCCTGAGAAGCCAGAGAAGGCGTTAAATCCCCAGGGCTGCAGTTAGAGAAGGTTATGAACTGACTTGTGTTGTTGTAAACCAGGTCCCCTGGAAGAGTAATCGGTGTTCATAACCACTAAGCCATCTCTCTAACCCCATCTTTTACGTTTAAAAATAAATTTTAGTTTGATTTCTTCTTTCATCATTGTGTCTTGCTTTAATCTGCTTGGCAAATATATGAACTGACATGAGTCATATTTGGTCCTGAACTGCAATATCTGAAACCTATTTTGAATTTTGCATCATAATAGATCAATTTTTAAGTCTCCCTCCATACCTAAAATCATAAAATCAAAGCAGTTTTTAAAACTTTCAAGAAACTTTTCATAAAAAGAAAAAGATTTTAAAAACAATCTATTTTTTTGCATTTAAAAATATTTTTAAGTTAGCACAGAAAACAGTAGGTTTCATTCAGACCTCTTCATACACTGAGAAGTACTATATACTATATAATACATGTCTATAATATACACTGTGTATACCACATATATTCATAAATGCTCCTAGCTCTCACAGAGTAACTAGAAAACTGTGAACATTCAATAAAAAGGCAATGATGGAAATATCATTCTGAGGAGGGTTGCTGAGACTTTAATAGTACAATGGAATTCAAAACAGCAGAACATAATAATAAAATGATTCCCGATGTCTGTATACCTATAGATCAGACTACAGCTCAACTGTCATCAGAGAAACTTCTTCCCATAGATGGGAATTAACACAGACTCACAAGTGGACAACACTCAGAGGAGAGGATTTGGAGCACCCAGGCCTTTATCAAACCCCTCCCGTCAAGGCTCCGGGATCTACACAGAAGAGGACGTAGACAGATTGTAAGAGTCAGGGACTGTGGTGACTCCAAGAAAACAGTGCCATCCAGACATGGTATACATATGAATCCACAGACACCATGACAGCACACAGACCTGCACAGGTTCAAACCAGACAAAAACCCAGCACAGTGACGGTGATGTGTCCACAAAATCCCCCTCCTAACCAGGAAGATATTCGTAAATAATAACTCCTTGGTAAAGAAAAAAGAATCACTGTTCTCCAAAGGAGTGTCACTTGAGTAGACCAACCATACTTCAAAAGTTGGCTAACACAAACAAACTCTATTTTTTAAACTTTGTTTCTTTTTAATATTTTTGTCTTATTTTTTTCATTTATTTGTTTTGATTTTTTTTTTTTTTGTCTTGGAGGATTTTTATTTTGTGAGGCAGAACATGGAACTGAGTGAGTAGTAAGGAGGATTTGGAGAAAAGAATATGATCAAAAATATATTATATAAAATGTAATTAAAATACTAATTAATTTTTAAAACCAGATGAGTAAAAAAAATTGTCAATTTTGAAATTTATGAGACTAGGGCTTGAAAGCCATCCTGCCCCAGATGTTTGAAACTGTGTTTGTGGGCTGGGGATGTGGCTGAGTGGGTGACAATCTGGCTAACACAAGCAGGGACCTACATGTACCTCCCAGTACTGGTCATTGAGGGAGGTTTGTATGTGGTATTGTGATAGTTACTGGCCTTCTCTTAACCAAGTGGAGAAGGATTCTGAGTCCCAGCATCGACTGATAAGTGATTGGTTCTAATGCTATTGTGTTAATTCGGCTCCCAAAATCACATGAGAATTTGCGTGTCTGTGTGTGAGAGACTCTGACAGTTCCTGCCCCTAGCTGGTTCTAATTGGTAAATAAAGTTGCCAGGGCCAATGGTTGGGTGGAAAGACAGAGGTAGGATTGTAGACTTCCCTGGCAAGGGAGCACGGGAAGAAGAGGTTTTAGATTCTCCATGCCAGGGAAGCAGGAGAAGTGGACTTGAGAGGTGCAGGAGAGAAGCATGCAAGCCATGTAAGAGTCAGGGAAGTACAACCCCAGAGGTCTAGTTCCAGAATGAGCATTGGGGTGGCAAAGATAGAATATAGATTTTAGAAAGTAATACCTCAGAAATATTGGAGAGGAGACTGTGTTAGCAGTGGAAAGGTTTGAAAGTGCGCAGCCATTGCGCTGTTTAAGGCATATTAAATGTGAGGCTGCATGAGTGTCTTTCATTAGTCAATCCAGAGCATTGGGCAGTAGGAAGAAGCCACCAGTGGGAGTTCAGAGCAGATTAACAAACTACTGCTTCACATAAGTCTATGCTGACGCTGACGCATGAGGAACACCAGGCGAGAGGGGACAGGGGAGTGTGGAAAAGCCACCTGAGGGGCAGCAGGAAAGGCTCCTTAAACTGTCAGCATTAGGACTCTAAATGCAGCTTCTAGGCAAATGGGGCAAAGAGAAATATATACCAGGAAGCAACCACTGGAATTGGTAATGGACTCACAATAGCTGAGACATAGATTTGTCCAGAAGTAGAAGAATCTTCCTGGGATACTGTAGGAGGAGCTAGGGTGGGAGGAGTAAGGAGAGGAAGAGGAGGAGGAAGAGGGGGAAGAGGAGGAAGAGGGGAAGGAAGAGGAGGAGCTAGGAGAGAGAAACAAGAGAGATGGAGGCGGATGTTCACATGTCCGTAGCAGTCAAAGGTACTTGGTATATCTATTTTGGATATTGGGTTACACTTCTGATTGTATGAGCTTTTTGTTACTGATCATTACCAAATATATAAGTTTTTTGATAATTTAAGCATTAGAGTCTCATTCTCTTACTGGGCCCTCGTGGATGGTGGGATGGTCTGGGCAATGCCCAGCCTTGCGGAGCCAGCGTGGAAGATTGGCAGAGCCATCTCGCACGCTGTCATCTCGTAGGATGGTGTTTCTGGCTGACTGTTTCTAGCTGCAGCATGGTGTGGCCTCCGGCCGAGAAACAAGGTGGCTGGGCTAGGCAGAGCCGCTGCAGCTTAGATAGTCAGCATGGTCAGTGGCTGATTTTAAATAATTACTTCAACAGGATACAATTGGAGGAACACATTTAGTGTGTACTCTGCACCCATCTCAGTCATAAAAGCATTCTGTGCTTCAGCTCCCTTTAACCGACCATGTAACTTTCTCAAGGTTACATGGACAGCGCATGTCCACATGGGAACACAAGCAGTCCGGCTCCATTATGCTATACTGACTCTGAGATAAGGCTGCGAAGATGCAGAAGCCTGATTATAGCTGTAAGATGAGAAGGCTTGTGAGAACATGGGTCATCTACAGGTCATCTCTGTCTTGGCACTTGTACATAGTGCACGCAGGGTGATGCCTCAGTAACTCTCTGTCAAAAATGGGAATGGACTTCCCTAAAGCTTTGTGGAAAGGCTGTCCAACACCAACCTGCCTGGTCAACGCTGTAGAGAACACTGCCTGGACACAGCATGGTTCTCAGAAACTTCTTAAATCACAGGAAGATGCAAGCGTAGTCCTGCTGGGAGCAGTGACTGGAGCACTCTCCTGGGCCAGGATTCACTTGCTGTAGTGGGAAGAATAGAAATAGTGTCACTTTATGTCTGTCTAAAACAGCATTAAAATGCACCATTGGGTACCTGATGCTCTGGAACAGCAGCAGGTTAAGGGCTTGGGAGACTCCTCCCTTTTCATGCTCCTGCGCTAAATCCGGCCGTAGGTGTTACATCGCTACGGGAGACTCTTTGCTTCTTCCAGAGTGTCATTTCCCACACAGCTAGTGATCAATACTGTGACTAGCCTGTCATCTGTCTTCCTTCATATAAGACATACTCTTCCAGAACAAAGCTCACTAAATACCAGTGGCCTGGGCGCCATTTAGTGGGCTTCTAAAGATTTCTGGTAAAAATAGGGTTGGAGAGATGTTTCGGTGGTTAAGTGCCCTGGCTACTCTTTCAGAGGACCAAAGTTTAATTCCCAGTACTCACTTGGCTCTTAACAGTCTGCAAATCCAATTCTAGGGGCATTCCATTCTGGCCTCCAGGGCACTGCATACATATGGTACACAAGCTTACCTTCAGACAAACAAATACATAAGAAAAATTAAATTAAAACCTTAACAACAACAACAAAAAATTAAATATCTCCAGTAAAAGTAGACTCATCCTAAAAGGAACTTTTCCTGGAAGGTGTTTAGAAACAGGAGAAGGGTTTTAATGGAAAAGGGTGGTGACAGGAACTGAGGAGGACTATGGGTGTAGAAATGGGTAAGGCAAGCTTGAATTATGTTCTCACAGGGCTTCTACCATAGGGCTACAGGGTTTAGTGTAACCAGAGACTGTGCCAATTCAGTAAGAATGGCAAGGGCTTATACGGGCCTGGCAAACTGATCAAACTTTCAAAAGTAGCCCAGATGACGTAGGTTTTGTAATCACCATAACCCTGGGAAGCTGTGATGGTGTCTTTATCTTGAAGAGCAGTGGTTCTCAACCTTCCTAATGCTGTGACCCTTTAATACGGGTCCTCATGTTGTGTGAACGTCCCTCCACACACAACATAAAATTATTTTTGTTGCAACTTTATAACTATTTTGCTATTGTTATGAATTGTAATGTAAGTATTTTGGGGGATGGAAAGTTGTCAAAGGGGTTGCCACCTACAGGGTGAGAACCACCTTGTAGATGAAGACCTGGAAAAGGTGAAGACTTGGTACTCTCTGAACCTCGGACACTTTCAACATGCTGCTGCTTTCAGAAACCACAGCCATAACATGATGGAACACATGAGGTTCTGGCAGCTGGCATCATGGTTATTCACACACATGGCTTGTGTACACACACACACACACACACCTGCACTGAAACAGCACCCAGTGTGACTGCAGCTTACAGAGGACCACAGGTAGTACATCTTGGTCTTTTAGCTCTGTTTTCTCTTCCCTTTGGGTGCTCATGAGATCATGAGACTTTTTTTTTATCAGCAAAATTATCAATTCAACAAATACATCTTCTGCAAAGCCAGTGTGTCATTTGATGCAATGGTAAGCCAAACTCTCATACCCATTGCCCTCAGGAGGCTGTGTCTTTTGGAGATAACAATGACAGTTTCTCATTTAAAAACAAAAAAACAAAAAAACTTTCAATCAAAGAAAATGAAACATCCTTTTATTTTTAATTCTTTTTTTGTTCATTTCTGGTTAATTTCTTTGCAAGTATTACTTATATAATTCTATAGGAAAGAATCACAATATTGATGGAGAGTCCAGGGATAGAAAAATCAGGATTCTGAGCTCAGTTCTCTTGGTGAATGCCAACAATCCTTCTGTGGTACTTAGAGGGGAGACAGACAGGCTCACTGAACCATGATTCGCAATGCAGCACCCATCCTCATATGTGTAACTTTCATGTGTGTATCTAATCAACCAATTCCACTCTAATGCTCATCATTTCTGTTCGCTCCATTTTTCTATAGTCTAGCCACACTGTTACATGTATCCCTTGTTAATTTCTTCCAAGTATTGTACTATATGCCACCATTTCCTGTTACCTTACTTTACTTAGCCATGTGCTCACAACAGACATCAGCATGACTTCTAACTCCTGCTATAACAATGCAACATCAACAAACAAACAAAAAAACTAATTTCCTACATGCCTCCCAATGGACATATATTACAATGTCTGTAGTATGTATTTCAGAATTCATACATGAGAATACATTCTGTATATTTTCTAAAATAAATATATCCCACACATAGACTCCTGTGACAAAATACATTTTACTGAAAAAAAAAATATTTGAATTTCATTTTGAAATGTGTGTTTACATGTGTGTACACATATGTGTGTGAGCATGCATATGGAAACCAGAGATTAACTCAAGAGGCATCCACCTTAATTTTTGAGACAGAGTGTCTCACGGGCCTGAGAATTGCAAGCAGACTGGCTAGTCACTGAGCCCAGGAATACACTTGTCTCTGCCTCCCCGACTGAGATTACAAACACTTGCCACTACAGCCAATTTTTTGAACATGTATTCTAGAGACTGAACTCAGGGCCTTATGATTTTACAAGCATTTTCTAAACTAAAGAGTCTCTCCATCCCTACAGCTTTGTGTATTTGTGGTGAGTAGACATCAGCTTAGGCCTTTAAAGTAGATGTGGTAGGTTAGTAATAAAGGTCTAGGGCTTTGAGGAAGTCTGGAAATAAAGAGCAATTAGTCCAGACTGACCTCAAACTCATCACACTCCCAGATTGATCTCAGACCCATGAAGTTCAATCTGGTCTTGAATTTATCATGTAGCCCAGATTGACCTCAAACTCACTACATAGCCAGTCCAGCTTATAACTTGCTGTGTAGATCAGGAGTGCTCAAAGGTATCTTTCCTCCTGCCTCTGACTCCCAAGTGCTGAGACTATAGGTGTGGACCATTATACAATATGATAGCATTCAATCCCGGTTTGTTCTCCCTCCCCCTTTCGTGTGGATCTCTCCAGTGTGCTAATCTGCAGATGTCTCATCTGTAGTTCTCAACCTTCCTAATGCTGTGACCTTTTAATACAGTTCCTTGTATTGTGGTAATCCTCAACCATAAAATTAATTTTGTTGCAACTTCATAATCATAATGTAAATAATCTTTGTTTTCCAAGGCCTTAGGTGACACCATGAGAGAGTTGTTTGACACCCCTCCAATAGGTTGAGACCCTCAAGTCGAGAACCACACTGGTCTAGAGGATGCATTATCTTAAGCTTTCTGGTCTACCAGGACCTCAGACTCCCGTTCAGTGTCACTATCACGATGAGATCCTCTGCTTGGTCACAGTGACTTGAGCCCATGACTGTATGCATATTCAGTCTTTGCAGGCTTGCAGCAATGTCTGGATTATCTTCAGTGAGCTGAGAAGCCAGGAACTGTGAAGCCTCTATCTTCACACATAACTCACAAAACCAGCTAGCTTTCTATTCTGATTGCTTCACTATTTACGCCAAACTCTCAGGTTTTATTTCTGACTATACAAAGAGTAAAGGAACCAAACCCTTAACTGGCTAGGTGGCTCCTCGTTTGGGTTTTTTTTTTTTTTTTTTTTTTTTCAGACTAGAAATAGAAATCTGTAAAGGACTTGAGATGATGGTGAGAAACCACCTCAATTATTCCTTTTCTGCTAATAACAATGCACTCAAATATCTTTCTCTCCTGACTTCCATCTCCTACCACAGTACTTTGGTAATATGAAAAGAGAAGGCAAAATGCAAAGAATGATTTCTTTCAGTCTCTGAGATGCATGGGCTGGGGTGTGGGGGCTGGGTATATGCTTGTAGGTGCATTTTACCCTTGAAGGTATTGATGGAGGTTAGGGGTTGACATTAGGCTGTCCTCCCTAAGTTCTTCTATTGCTTACTTTTTTGAGACAGTGTCTTTTGTTGAATCTTGGACTCACTATTTTAGCTAGAATCTCTGTGAATACTAGCTAGAGCCCTGTGGATACTCTTATCTGTACCCTGAAGTGCCCAATTTGCATGGATTCTAGAGATCTGAACTCAGCTCTTCTTGCTTGCACAGCAAGAACTACTTAACCCACTGAGCCATCTCCTGAGCCCTTGGAAAAGAAAAAAAAACATTAAAAGAAGCTAGAGATAGAAGTATAGTACAGCTTATAACTTCTTCAGAGGAAAAAGGCTACAAGAGAACAAAACAGGGAGCCTTGTTCTCCCACTCTCCCATCACCTTCCCTGTTCAAGCTTCTTTCTGGGGCTTTTCTGTCTAGAGGAAAATTCTGACAGTGTGCCATGCACTTGTGAAAGGATAATTACATCTGCATCCCTAGGAGAGACAGGCTTACTGTCAGCAGGGAGGAGTCTGATGTGGATGCAAATAGGGCTGAGTGCTCACATATGCATAAATACCCACCACTCTCCTGAATTGCATCAGGGAGGAGAAGTTTCTTTGACCTAAACTTTCCTGGAACTCATTTTCACTTCAGGTCAGAGAAAAATTTAAATATATGTATTTATGTACACATTATACATACTGTATTATGCATATGTATTTAAGGGCTTGTTTGTGCACACACACACACACACACACACACACACACACACACACACGGAGTTATTAGCCTTTTCAGTGATCTTGTCCAAAAGAAGAGAAACAACTGGTATCCTTTCAAGGGAAATGTTTGTGCCTTCAGAGTTCACCAATCACAGAACTGTGCCTCAGCTACGCCTGTGACCTGGTGGATATTATATGCCATTCCCAGAGTTTGAGAAGGCACTTGAATCTAGATGAGGGCCAAGTGGCCATCTGACCATGACCTCATAGTATCTCTAGCTGATGTACCCCATGATGTAGTGGAAAATGAAGAATCCCTCAAAACTTCACCCTAGGGAAGAAGAGAACTATAACATAACATCTTCAAATTAGAGTTCATGATTTTTATTTCCTTAAAAGAACAACCAAATTCCTAAAGATTTCCCTTTGAAACACAAATGTATGTTATCACTCCATCAGGCAGGTGCTATAAGAAACTATGATGGTAGGAGATGCTTAGCTGTTGCAGAGGATGTGTGTACAGAGTTGATTTCAGGTCCAATCAGGACTCATCTCATCAATGTACTTATGTTAATAGCAGACAAAGGTCTTCTTTTATTCTACCAAGCCCAGAATAGAGGGCCACCCTGTTCCTCTTCCCTCAGAGTAAGTCTTAAGGGAACTAATTAGAAATTAGGAATATATTGCAGAAAACTCAGATTTGGTTCCAAGTAGCCAGATGTCTGGTGGCCCACAATCCCCTGACTCTCTAGTTCCCAGGGTTCTAGCATTCGCTTCTGGCCCCTGAGGGCATATGCAACCCACACAGTGTTCATAAACTCATGGGGGCACACATTTGAAAAAGCCCAGTGTAAGATTCTGAGTACAAATTTTTAACCCAGTGTCCTGCCTTGCACCCAACAGTACGACAGCCAATGGAGAGAAGGCCTACATCCAAGGATGAACCACCGTCCTGCAATGACTCTAAGCCAAGAAAAAATTGGAGGGCAAATATCTTTTAAGAAAGTGAGATGGGACTTAAAAAAAAAAAAAAACAAACAAAAAAAACCTCATAGACTTGCCTATGAATACTAATGTGCTACGGTCTCTTGCTGAGTATAGACAAGTGGCATGACCAGCCCTCAGGGGTCCTAGAGGACAGGTTCCTGCTTTAGGTTGAATACTATATGATATCTTCAAAAGTAACAATTTTCATGTAAATTAAATGTCTGATGAGTAGGGCTACAGGCGTCGCTTCAGACACTTTTAACCTGTTGCCCTTCCTTGCACCAACAGACTGCATGGGCACTACCTTTGTAGCTGGAAGCTAATCAAGTCCCCTCATCCTGAATTCCATTGTGACCAGGTAGGTCTCTTCCTCAAGGAAAGCCCTTCTCTGTGATGCCTAGGTGTGAGGTCACAAACAGAATCAAACCATCCATGGAGACTGTCTGGGTTTTACATAAACCACCGGCACACCCCAGGCATTGACAGTGTAGGAGAGGGAATATCCATTTCTTACATACCTACTGTGTTGCTGTATTCGCAGTTCTCTGACAAACAGTTCCTACCCTAGGTCTCTCTGTCTATGACATTGGTTCTTTCAAGCTAATGATTTACTTCCAAGCCCCTCACAGCTCTAATTTATGAAAACGATAACTAAGCTTGTTCTCCTTGTCTGTCTTTCAAACCTTTGTTGTCTGCCTTCTGCTGGCCTGCACTGAGAGAGTAGGCCTCGAACCATCACAAGTAGAACAAAAGGGAAATACACTTCACTGACACATGTGAACGACACACTCTAGTGTCTCTCCCGCTTTCCCCAGCTTTATGGCATCTTATGTCATAATCTCCATGTTCCCTTCTAGGTTATCCCCAACATTTCCATCAGGAGGGAAGGAAGCATTGAGGATGCAAGGCAACCTTTACTATCTAGCCATGTTTATTCTTTTATGCAATAACCTTACTCCATCCTTACACATTTTGTTTATATTATAGTACCTACCAGTGAGCTCTAAAGTGTTTTCAGAAGTCCTTTTCATGTCATGGCACCAGTGATGTCATGGGAGTCACCATAGTCTCTAGGTGAGCCTTAAGAGATCAAGGGCATATAAAAGGTTTGTAGCTTTTTTATAGATGAAAAAAAGGAGCAGATAAAAATTTGATATAATTTTTAAAAAAGAAACCTTCAATAATTGCCATCATGTGGTCCTTCCTTGATATATAAGGGCACTTGGAAAGCAACAGGGCCTAGTCCCATGGGGCTAAAGTGAATCCTAACAATACATGCACTCATTGTCTCCTTGTGCCGTGTTCTTTATGCAAGGATCCATGTTAGCCTCTCTTGATAACTTCCTTTTAGACAAAGCCAACCCCCAAACAGTAATGTTTGAGAATCTTCAGTGAGTTTCTCAAAGCTGTTTCTCCAAACAATTTCTAAACCAAAGAAGAGACACCCCTCCCCCACCCTCTCTTCAATCATCCTTATGCTGACAAGATTCAAAGCCACTTTATGAGTCCACCCCTTCATAATAACTTCTGGGCTCTTTACAACATGTGAAGCTAGCTTTGTTGTATTCCACATAATTTAGTACCTAATTAGATACTGTCTTATGTTCTACTAATTGCTTCAAGTGTGTTTGTTCTGCATTAAGTTCATAGACATCTTTGAGGGCACTTTTGATTTCAGTAGTTTCTCTCCTTTTGCATCCAGTGTTAGACCATCAAAATCAATTGAATCACAGATCTAGTCCATATTCTGAGGCATTTTGAAGCATTGAAGTAATTAGGGATAGCAGAAAGAATGAATGTCAAGACAGTGACTCACACTGCATTCTTTCTTTTCTCCTAGATAGCTCTGTATCCTGGGGTGGAGAGGGGATGTGTTCTTATCTGTGCCTTGTTCCTACTGGTAAAATGAAGAAAGTGGCTTAGGTGAACCCTTATGTTTCCAGCACTCTTCCAGTCCCATGAGTCCATCTTCACCAAGGGAAATCGGAGTTCATAAAGAAACTCAAAGTCAGGGATATTGGCTCCTAAACATACTTGGGAGGAAGTTGGAGTCAAGAGAGAATCCTGACTGTAGTAAACCAATTGAACATCCAAAGAAAGAGAGCCCTTCTATCCTCTTTTATCACATACCATGAAAGTGGCCAATACTAGCCAGGAGGAATTTGAAAAGGAGGCTATACTTTTGCACTCTCTTCTGGACCACTGATCTCCAGGATAGCCAAGGCAAATGTTCTCTCTCTGCAAAGGGAAAGTGAATGGTAACCTTGCTATCTGGATTGTTGCCCATCTATATCAACTGAACTGATCATTTTAAAGCTAAAAGCTTAGGTCTACCAAAGGGAAATTACCAGATTGGTTTACACTCTGCAGAGACCCATTACAAATTCAGCATTACTTAAATGTTACCATTAAGGTATCCGTGTACTTAATGGCGTTTTGTTGAGAGTTGAAGTTTTTTCTTGAGTTGTTTAAATTGCTTCAATCATGAGTTGACTTCCTGAATTAAAAATTAAATGGATTTTCAAGTATTTAATTAGACATATCTATTCCAAAGTGGAGGGAAAACAGAAATTTTACCTGAAGTCTTTATTAAAGGACTAGGGCACATCTCCAATGGATGAGTATTCACTAGTGCATTTAGATATAGCTACTTTCTAGGATGAAATAGTAGTATTTTCGGTGGCTCTCTTTTTGGATCAGCAGACTCAGAAGATGTGTTAGCCTTTATTCTTTTGCAATCTTTCAATGTTATGAAACTCTCAAAAAACATTGTTATGAGATTATAAAACTGATGGAGAGGAGGGGACAGAGAGAGAAGGTGACAGTGAAGAACCAGGCAGAGCAAATAAAGGGTCTTGAAAGGTGCACAGAGTGTCCTTACTCTAATTAGCTGTTGAAGGTCTGAATATGGTACAGAGTGTGTCTTGCAGCTCTATGGGAACACAGTAACCTTTCTCATCCAGGAGTAAAGCAGCCTTGGTCAGCCTTTCCCTTAGGAGGAAGTGATGTTTCCTTCTCTGCTGATCTGAGGGACCCCTGGTGACTCTCTCCTTTATCTAGTACACAAAGGGTATACTTCCTTTCAGGTGCCACTTCCAGCAGCCAAGTTCAGCCTATTGATTTGTGCTCCTTTCATACTGATTTCTCCACTTGATGCCTAAAGACACAGAAGCAATGCTCTTCAAACTGTATATTATTTACTGTCACATTTTATAAGGAAGGAGGCAATGGATACAAGGAGATCAATTAAGTGGAAAACTTAGCTGAGTTCCAGAATCACATAAACAACAGTAGTAAGTATTGATTAAAGACTTATGTACTAGATATTGTGTTGTTAAATAGATAGACAGACACACAAGCATTGCCAGCATCATTCATGATCATCATCTTTGTCAATGTTCTCCCCAATTCTTTCAGGTAAATGTCATTACTATTATCAACTACCAGTATTGGACTAAAGACATTGTATGATTTGCTCAAATTCAAATGTCAACTAAGTATGAAAACTGAAATTTGAATTTGACTCTATGATGCTTCCTTGTAACTGCTACTGACTACACACACACACACACACACACACACACACTGATGTCAAAATGAAGGACATATAGTTGCTAATTTCAATAATCTCTAGCTGTGATAAAAAAGCAGGACTAAAGGAAGTCCTGATGTTGGACAGCAGAATATAAAGAGTCAATAATGTGTCTCCAGGAAGTATGCCAATATTTCTTCAAGTCACTGGAAATCATGGATAGAGTTCAGAATTGAACTGGGATCTATCTATCTGTCTATCTATCTATCTATCTATCTATCTATCTACCTACCTACCTATCTGTCTATCTATCTACAGCTCTGCTCAACCAAGCATCAGAATCATGCTCAAATCTTTCAAGCAAATGGCAAAAAAACAAAGACTACATTTATGATAAAAGGTTCTACTTTCAATCATGTTGCTTGCAACAGAACCATCCCTAAAACTGCAGGAAAGCAACATCTTCCCTGCCATGATCCAGGTCAGGGGTAGAGAGTTTCCCAAAGTTTATGTAAACCTAGGAAGAATTGGCATCCACCCATGCCCCATGCCCCAAGCTGTTGGGTAAGATTAATGGTCTCCAAAAGGAGCATCACCACTTTTGTGTCTGTTTATTCCCACTGCGAGTTGAAATAGATAGTGATGAAGAGCAAGAGTAACTGTAACTGTTGACAAGTTCAGGACCTGCCTTATTCCCATTGTTTCTGTCTCAGACCCACCATGTGACACTAAAGCTGGGAGACAGTTACCTTCAGGTTCATGAATATTAGAAATTTTTTAAAAAGTTGAAAAGTCTGGTAGAATTTTGCTCAGTAAGTTACCTTACTGAAATAACGTAAAAGATGAAGAATATGAAGAATTAGTGATTACTAATTTCCCCAGAGCTCCAAAGACAATTGACAGATGTTGTGGGTATTACAATTATAGCTTAGAGAACTGAATAGCCATTTATGGATCATTAGCTACATTAGCTATATGCTTGGTTCTGTGTTCTCGAAAACAAATGCAGGTAGTAGATATGATCATATCTAATATAAATGATAAAACTGAGGCTCAGAGAGTCCTGGCAACCAGGTCTGATAGATAGCTAGTAAATGGTCTGTCCAGAATTCTAGCCTAGTTTTATTAAATTCTCCATTCTATGTGTCTTCCATATTTCTCCACCTTCCTGGACAGATGGAATACTAGTACCCAAGTATCTACAACTAACTCTTTGCCTTCAGGTATTGGGCTACCTGCTGAGAAAATTGATGATTTAGAGTTGATTGACTGAGCAGCCTCCCAGGGACTTTCTCCCACAGAGAATGAATGCACATAAAGCCAGCCAGAGCTGTTGTTTATCAGTCATCACGAGGAAGCATGGCTGGTAATCCTGAAGAGGAAATGAGTTTGCTGATGGATATGTTTCTAACCTGACTTGGGGATGGATAGGGGACGTATTAATCTCTTTCCACATTTGGTTAAATATCACAGAGCCTTGTGCAAATTCGACTTGGGAAATGGGCCTGGCTCATCTGTTCTTTGTTTGACTTATGGAGACACCTGTTGTCTCCGCTATCCTTACTGCACAGACTTCTCTGTGGGATGAGTACACTCAGGATTTCCTAGGCCTGCCTACATTCTCCAGCCCAGAGAGCCCAAGACTTCAGAAATGGACTGAGCCTTTCTTCCAGGAAAGACGGAGAGAAGCTGTGAGAGAAGCCCTAAAATTATCTCTCCACATCTGGAAGCACATGGATCAGAAGGCTCTGCTTATAGCTTGATACATGTTTTGAACAAGTAAGACTGAAAACTCTTGTCTCTCTGCAGACAGCCAATTAGCCAAGATAGATATCAGGGAGGTGGGACAGAAAAAGAATAGTTTACAGTCAGTAAAGGGAAAACAAAGTGCTGTGTGCAAGAGGATTCGGAAATGGTTAAAGAATTGAGGTTAAGATGACATTTGACTAGGATCTAAAAGCATGCACATCTATCCAGTATCCTCCCAGTTTCTCCCCACTAAAGCGACTAAAGGGGAAAACACACAAACACAAGGGAACTGTCTCAGCCAAACTCCTGCCTTCTTCATCCAAAGGGTTTGCTCTAAAGCTCCCTGTGGGTCTGTAGGCAGAACTGTCCGGGGTTCTATTGGAGGCAGCCTGGGATCTAGCTTTTAAGCTTCTTGTGTGAAAGACATCACAGTTAGCCAACAGAATTACGATGCAAGCCAGTCACATATTTTATATTTTCTAATAGCCACATTAAATGAAGTAAGAAAGAGTGAAATTGCTTTTAGTAACATATTTTATTTAGCCCAACATATCCAAAATATGTCAACATATAATCAACTTCAGCTAATGACGAATGCAATCAACTCAAGAGAAATTATTAATGGGAATCATTTGCATTCATTTCTGTGCTCACTCTTCAAAATCTGGTTTTCTACACCACTCAACTTGGTTTCCAGTGGAAATACCTGATGTGCGTTGAGACTTCATAAAAGCGACAGCTGGAACAGCATCTTTACAAACATCCTAAAACTCATCCATCAGGGGCTGGAGAAATAGGCCAGTGGTTAGGAGCATGCACTGCTCTTGCAGGGAACCTGAGTTTGATTCCCATTACCCATGCTTGGCTGCGCACAACTGCCTGTAACTCCAGCACTAAGGAATCTGACACCTCCTTCTGGTCTCTGGGGGCTCCTGCACATCCATGTAGTCATACACACACACACACACACACACACACACACTCACACACACAAATGAAATCATTCAACAAATGAATCTAGCACAAGCTTTTGAATTTAATGTCCTAAGCAATTTCATCAGCCACATTTCAAGCCCTCAATGACCACATGTGACCAGTGGCTCTTACCCTGGTCAGCTCAGGTCTCTCTCACTGCCTCTTACCTGACATGGCTCAAATGGGACACAGACTTGGAGTTCCTTGAGAGTATGCAGCCATGGGAATTAAGAAGCAGCAGTTCTCCGCTGTAACTGTTAGCTTTCCAAACCCTGATCCTAGAGACTCCAACAATTTCTTTCCAGACCATCTGCAGCTTCTTCACATCCAGACAAAACAATGACAGCATTATCCATTGTGTTTCTATTCTGCATTGTTGTAGTTGATGTTTTCTGTTACTTTCTTATAGAACCCAGGACCACCAGCCCAGGGGTAGACCCTCCCACATCTATCATCAATCAAGAAAAGGCACTGCAGTCTTACTCAAAAGCCAGTCTGGTAGAGGCATTTTCTAAATTTAGGTTCCCTCTTCCAAAATGACTCTAGCCTGAGCCAAGCTGACATATAATTAGCTGGTACGTCTGGTTGTGGTCACAGCGGAAGTAGATTGTCTGCTCGGTACTCCAGGACTTGGTCACATCCAGGACAGCAGCCTCAGTAAAGACTATTAATGCACTTATGTCTCAACATGAATGGGTCGCCAGTCCATGGTCACAGTTTCCTCGGTCTTCCCCAAACCCCTCAGAGGCTGGCTTCACGCTGCGCCCAGCATCCTCCTAGGCTCTAATGGATCTGAGCTGTGTTTGTTGGGCAGCTTGACCATGAACAGTTGAAAGAAGAGGAGAGAGAGGGTGACCTTTAAGCTAAAGATCAACTTGAAGTGCTTTTAATACACCTGTGCGCTGGCTAAATTGTATGGGCTTCAATTCAGATATGAGTTAGGGGTCAGCACCTAGCCCATTGTTGCCTTTCTCCTTGACACTGAAAGACAGAGCCTCAAGCTTGGAGAAAAATTGAGAAGAGGGTAACAGTCAGCCCCCAACTTCAGACAACATTACCTCCTGGCATATAATATGTAACCTAACAGATTACCTCCCCATCAGCATGATGCTCTGCCTAAGGAAATCTGAACCTACCTGGTAGATTCCCAATAATGAAGCAGTCTAAAAAGACATGGAAAGCATGCCCAGTTCTGGGCACTGTGATTCATGCCAAACTAGAGCAAATACATTGCAGAGGTCTTTCTAGGGGAAAAAAAAAAAAAACAAAATCAAAACCAAAAAAACTCTGGAATGGCAGGTGAAGTGGGGCAGGAGGTGGGAACCGCACCAAGTAATGTCTACTAAATGGTAGTGATTGTAACAGCGCCATCTAGAGGTGACTCGGCTTTCTTGCCTTAGCTCTTCTGACTCTTTAGGTTAGATCACACCTTCTTGTGTGTGGTGGCAGCACATTTAGCAGCACTTCAAACTTGACCCATAAGATCTCTCCAACCTCATCCCATTTGTGGTTGTGTACCTCCTGGAAATTGTCAAATGACTCCTACAGAATTCTTTCTTCTGGCTGTGTGTACTTTAGAGCCACAGTGAGCTTCAAATTCCCAGCCTGCAGTTCACAGTACAAATAACCTAAGACGATGGCTTCTAGACCAAGTATTTGTATCTGTAAAAGGAAGCCATAATATCTGCTTTATATAGTTGTTGTGGGATGCCAATGAGATGATAATGCAAACAGTTTATTAATAATATAAGCTAATTGGTTTAGGTGAAGAGTCTAGGTTATATTTTTAATCATTAAAATCGTCTATTTTATAGTGGAATATTACTATTCACACTTGGAAGATTATATTCTCCCAAAGTGGCTGCAATAATTCCAATTCTACTGGATCTTCTCAAATTCTTATTTTCTCAGCCCTTAAATCCAAAGGACATTGTGACTACCTTGAAGACAATGGAATGGAGGGATCTACATGCCCTCGGAGGTTGGAGTGAGACAGATGTAGCCTCCTTTAGCATTCAGTGTTTTAAGGCAACATATAGATGTGTCGTTCCAATCCTGGGTCCAGCCTAGGTACCAGACATGAGGACGAAGGAGGCTTCTGATGGTGCCACAGCCTTTAGGGTGCCCTACTGATCAGACTAGAGATTGGACAGTCTTCAGGCTTGATAGTAGGTGGTTTTATCCATCTAGTGAGCTTACCAGCTCTAGTGTTGTGTTACATCACTAAGTTTTAGATGAGCTTGTCAGACAAAAATCATATAGTTATGCCAACCATTTGAGAGACTAGAAACTAACTGAGGCCCATGGAGTTTCTAAAGACAGTGAGGATCTAGGCTAAAATTTGAACCAAGGATTTACTGACTCCAAAATTGCCCTTGCGTTCCTTTGGTGATTCTTCCTCCTAAGAAGGAAGCCATTGCTAAGTAGGCAACCACACCCATCTAAGCTGTGAGCTGCCTGCTTACTCTGAAAACAGCACAGCTGAAGCGGGGAAGGGAGGAGCAAGACATGAACAAGGAGAGAGAAAGACTCAGCCCCAGAGATTCTGAAGCTGTAGAGATCCCCACCCACCCCAAATAAAACATTGAAATTTCTTATTAAAGCAAAGAAGCAGATCACACCAGGTGAGCATCAAGAGCACACACGGGCACTTTAGGGATGGATGAACCCTTGGGGATGGGTGCCCTGAACAGCAGCCTATAATGCTGGACAGTTTCTGAGAAACTTTGTGCTCAGAGTCCAATGACATCAGTTCCTCTGGGAGGTGATGCAGGCATCAGTATTCTCAAAGCTTCTGGTGTAGTCTGCCCTGTAGCCCAGTTGAGCATCCTCCCACTGGGGAGGGGAGGGTGGGAAGGAGGCTGCCCTTGGGCCAGCATCAGCTCAGCAGCAGAGCTTGCAGAGCCTGCAGAAAGATGAGGTTTGATCAGAAGTTGATGTTTCTGATTTGCTTTATGACTCTGTGAGGTGAATTAAAAATCAAGCCTCATCTAGCTTTAAGTGAGGATGAAGATTCAGCAAATTCAGAGACTGGTTAAAGGCCCCATTAATACACTCTTTGCCAGAGATGACATTCAATGCCCTGGCATGAGTGTAGGCCATTGGGAATTTTGCCTCTGGTGCAAAAGGGTAGTCAGAAGGCAGAAACTGCCCCTCTCTAGCTACTGGGTAGAGAACATGGATGGCCCATGCCTTTAAAACTAAAAAGAAGTGGTAGGAGAAATTTCTCCATCAATGAAAATGATTGGAATATTGACAGGGTTGAGCTGATATACAACATACCATTACAGGTGACACACAAAAAGTGTGGATTTCACACATTTGCCCCTCAGTGATTTCTGGCTTTTATTACCCATCTCCTTTCACCCTCTACTTTTTAAAAAACACTTCCATGTTTTGGAACATTTGGAAGTAGAAGCAGGTGCCTTGGAAAGCAGCCTCTTGAAGTACATCAAAGAAGCCTCTCCATCTGCCCATGTAGCTTCAGCCCTGTTCTTTGGGGAACTCTAACTCAGGAGGTAACTCCTCCATCACCTGCTCTGAAAGTCATCC
Organism: Mastomys natalensis; assembly: GCA_021653895.1. Classification (NCBI taxonomy): domain Eukaryota; kingdom Metazoa; phylum Chordata; class Mammalia; order Rodentia; family Muridae; genus Mastomys; species Mastomys natalensis. Next base: position 317,294 of record JAJTUV010001292.1, read on the forward strand.
CTCATCTCCTCCATCTGTGTGGGAGCCCTCTCCACCCTGTTCCCACAGCCATATGTAATAACATTCTTCCCAATGTGATAACGCTTCCCTTGAAATACGTTCTTCTCTGTGCAATAGCATCCTTTGGATTTTGGTGGCCTTATCCATCTCTTTTCCACAATAGAAGGTGACCCTAACCCTAGATCTGGCATTCTGTAACAACTGAACATGAATTCTATAGAATGAATAGTTTAGTACACCAGACACATAGCTCCTTTGTGAGCCTCTGTTTCCACATCTGTAAGATGAGATGAAGAAGCATTATAAGGACAGTGCCATTCTGACTGATCGCTCTATAGAGCTGGGGAGAAAGAGCAGAGGGGAAAGTCAACCAAGACAGTCAATAAACTAAAGAAATGACAACAACATGTCACCGAGCCACTGTATGCTAGGACATGATAGTTATATGCTTAGATGAGCATATACAGGTCAAAAGGTCACCAGTTGGAAGTGGTCAAGGTGATCTAAGGGTATCAGTTAGGTAAACAGAATTCCTATCCTCCAATGAGGGGCAATCAAGGACCTTTTCAGGAGCCAGAACTAAAACAGAGCCAGGAGACATGGCCAGGCAAAGACAGAACAGTTCTGAACCAAGGAGCCATGGTCTAGGGCATTTTGAACACATGTAAAGACTCAGGATGAAGAGCTATCGGATGTCAGCCTGTAGAGTCATGCCCCAGACTAGACCAACAAGAGCTTGTATACTGGCTGTGAATGAATGCCATGGGGAACCCTTGCTTTGATTGATTTTCTGAGAAAATCCAGGAGTGGTCAAGTGGGGAGCCCATGTAGGCTCTTGAGGTCCCTGGAAATGCTTGGTGTTGAAAATGGATACTTAAGATGCCCAGAGTCTCTGGGAGGATACACATATTCAATGGATATTCCTAGCTCTGTAAAAATCTTCCCTAGGAAACAAACTCACCTACTCCACAGTGTCACACCTCCATGACAATGCATAGTTCTGTAGTGACTTTGACATATACCATTGAGGCAAAGCTCAGAGACTCAATAATGCACAGGTGCTTAAATTTCCTTTTGATTGACATGTATGGTTGCGTGTGCCAGCCATTGCAACCCATAGACAAACAAGAGACATTCTCTCAAGGAGCTCACAGCACTAAGTTTGCATCAGCATACCAAAGACATTAGCACAGAGATGTGTCTGATGCCTTTATGTATATCTGTGTGAGTTCCCTTAAAATTCTCATAGAAGCCTATGAGTGATTAATATTCCCATGCTGTACCCTCATCCCTATATGTGCAATCCTAAAGGCTCCCTCCCACCTACTTTGGCTTAGTCAGCAGGTTGTAGAATTTTCCAGAATGACACCACCTTCCATTTGCATACTCAATGAAGAAGTGCAGCTCTACCCTTATTCCCACAGGAGAAGCCATCTAGGTCTTTTATAGGGACATTATTTTGTGGCAACCTTGTTAGCTGGCATTTATGGGGATTCAATCAATAAATTAGATGCTGCTTGAAGTGATGGATTGTTGGCTCACATTTGCTTAAGAGCCCTGAGGACTAGAAGGCAAAGTTAGAAATTCTTTTTATACACACGCATGCACATGCACATGCACACACATACACCACCACCACCATCACCATCATCACTACCACTACCACCACTACTACCATTATCTATAAAATGCCACTTAAATTGTGTTGGGAAGTAGTTCCTCTTTGCTTCTTACAGAGACCTGATGTGCGAGAGGCTTGTAGAAGTGGAAGGCTCATCCTTGCAGCTGAACTCTCTTAGCATCTTCAGAGATGCACTCTCTTGGGAAGAATTATGGTGATGAAGCTCCCATCCCTCTGCTCTCCTACTGTTGGGTCAGGGAGGGTTCTGCATTCAGAATTTGGGATTTCTCATTTCGCCACTTAATTCCAAACGTTTTCTGACCACATTCCCCTTTGAATGTACCTTGTGGGTCAACCTATATCTGCTTAAAAGTGATGTTAGAGTCAGAGAGATGCAACCCAATATGGATCCCTATGAAGACCTTATCCACCTCTCTCTTAAGCCCTACCAGTTATCCAGGCTTAGAGAGCTAGGGGGTTCTCAGCAAAGTGTGGTGGTGGACTATCCTCTGCTCCGATAATACCACCTCTTAAAAGCAGGAGTGATGTAGCCAAAGGCAGGTGTCAGGACTTCTTTCTCACTCCTTACTCCAGCAGTAGCAAAGAGGATCTCACCCTAGTATGCCTAAAACATGACTTTCATGTGGATACTTTGTTGCTGCAGGGTTTGGTTTGGTTTGTTTTTTATCAAAAGCTGAATCTGGGAACTGTTGTTGTTATTGTTGTTGTTTTGGACAATGGATACCTGTCCATATTATACTTAGCCCCCATTTGCAGCTGAGTTAGCTTTTGAGAAGGTATATTTCTTCTAGCCCAATGATAGCACTAATATCTCCAGCCTGAGCTCTTTGCTGTCTGCCTTTTGGTTCTCTGTGTTCCTTTTTCTCCTCTTCTTTACCAGTCTGATGTCCTCATGCATTTCAGGGACCATCCAACAACCAGTATCTTACAAAGGTTTCCCATGGTGGGAACGTTGTGGAAAGTACTTTGCCACACACTAAGCTGGTGGATCCTCAGGGTTTGTCCACTAAGTATGTCATTGCTTATGTATCAGCTGGAACAAATATTAACAGTCCATCATCTTTATCTTCTGAGTCCTGCAGACCCCCTCTCTGCTCAATGGGCAGTTAATACCAGTAACTGGGAAGTTCCAAAAGTCCTGGCAAGAAGACGTGTGCCCAACCAGAGGTTGTTTGAAGGAAGGGCACAGCAGTGGCTTTGGGAAGACCCAAGTAAGGGTCCTAAGAAGAGGGACTCTAAACTAAACCTGATCCAATACACCTTGCCTAATCAGACCATAAATGTGGGGCTTTCTCCAAAGCTCTGTCAGTCACCCCTAGTACCTTCTAGAAAACATAAGAATTATTTCTAAGTTCTCCTAAGCCTCTATGGGACCCTAAAATCTTGATGGAACAGTCCAGGTCCTCTTCTCTGCACAGAATCCATCAGAGTTACCTTCCTGCTGCCAGGGTGCCCTGGAGAAATGTGGACAGATTAGTGCATCCTGCTCTCTTTGCCAGGCAACTCTCTCTAGCCTGGAAGTGAGCACATACTCCCTCCAACACTCCCTCTAGAATGCTCACTAGCACCTTATTATTCTGTCCTCTTTGAGTCTTCCTCCCACAGCTCCTTGACAGGCAGTAGAAAAGATGGCCTCGAAAGAGCCTCTTGGCCCACTTAGACTTGGACATGTGCCGATCTTGACAGTCCAAGAGCCCTTTCCCGCAGAGCTGCTGTCTTGCTGATTTCTAGAGTCTGATGCAGTTTAAAAGGCTCTATTTGCTCCTGGGTGGCACTGCTGTCATGACTGACATAACCTCAAGAGCAGCTGAACAAGATGCCCTCATCCCAATGATCACCTGAAGGGGACAGTCAAGGCCAGAGTGCCACTACATATTTGGAGAAAAAATATATATATCAGTTAATCTTTCATGATATTGTCTTGCTGTGTAAGAAACTTAACCTTGCAGTGAAGGTTTTTGCATGATAATGGAGGTTTTGTGCAGGCTGCAGCAGGGATAGAGAAAAAGATAAACCTGGAGTCCTAACTATCATAGAGTGGATGAGGGTAGTTATGCAGATCTTCCCAAATGGTGAATACCTGAAAATGGGTGTGGCTAGATGAGGAAGATGAGCCGAGCTAGGAGACATTCTCATGTACAAGGGAATGCAGGTCAGAGAAAACATGAACACAGGGAGTGCTAATACTAGGATTGTGGACTTGAAGTTTGATTCCAGCTGTACCCCTTCCTAGCTGGATAGTCTTAGGCAAGTTCCTCCACCTCTCCCATTCTTTGTTTAATGAAAACTTCCCTGGCAAGTCTTAGCAGGCCAGACCTTATGTTATAAAGTATATGTAAAATCAAATCCCCCTGCATCATTGAGAATCCCAGGACCTGGGACAGGCTCTGCAGGAAGATGTGCTGAAATCTATTAGTGATGTCTGCAAAGTACACAAGGGGAGGGAACAACAGAAGCATCAAGTTTTTAGCATTCATGGTCTAGTACTAGTAGGTACCCACTACTGTTAACTGATGGGTATTCAATGAGACTGCCACACCTGAACCATGAAGACATTTGTCTGTCCGTCTATCTATCTATCTATCTATCTATCTATCTATCTATCTATCTATCTATCTATGGAAAGTTGTTTGTTTGAGTGATCACCAAGCAAAGGATGAGCTTCTGTCTGACTTTCTCTCCTGAAAATCTCTACAGTCCTTGTGAGCCAAGGTACCAGCTTCTCACTGGTCCAGTGTTCAAATAGAAGCTGTCCAGAATGATGGATACAGGGGAGGGAATGGAGTGGGCAGGGCTGTGGAGTTAAGCAATAGGACCTTAATGTTCTGTAATTGCTTTTCCAATTGGCCTCCAGGTTGGAATAATCTCATTACATGAACTGCTGAACCTTGAGGCTCAGCCTGTGAGAATATTGTTACATGAATCTGTTCTCTTTCATTTAGGCTCGTGTTTCACACACTTCCCTCCATGGGAAATGTTCCTGGCTCTCTTGAGACTGGACAGGAGAGTTGTTGATTTTTTGTTTAACTGACATAATTGGGATACTGCTGTGCAAGCATGTGTGTGTATAAAGTTTGAGAAATAGGCCTTCCAACATGTGGCTTTTAAAGGCTATACATCACTCTTTCAGTGCACCCTTCCTTATTTTTTTACATGAACTTCCCAGTTAGTCCTTTTCCTTTCCCTACACCAGTATGGCAATACTTCTTGCTGCACACAAGAAGACCCCAGGACTGCTCCCAACATTTGAACGTTGATACTTTAGCCCATTCCTTTGTGGCTTAGTTCTCCTGTCTGCCGCACAGGGCCATGACACCTATTCAAATGGTCTCATTGACAGTGTTGTAAGAAACAGACAAGCTCTGGACTCATCTTTGAGGAGAATGGAGGCAGGCTTTACACACACTGTAAAGCAGTGTGGTCTCTGGAGTAGTGTTCCCAGACCTGGCTGCATCCTAGAGTGATTTGTAACCTTTGAAAACTGCTGATACCCACTAATGCTCGCCTCTCTCTGAGTGGGTCTCTTCTTGGAGGTCTCACTTTAAAGGGTGTTTTGGGGTTTGTTTTTTGGGTTTCATTTTGCTTTGAGGATTTTTTTGTTGTGGTTGTTGTTGTCATTGTTATTGTTTTGTTTTGGCAGCATCCCACTATTCAGCCCTGGCTAACCTGGAACTTCCCATGTAGGCCAGGCTTTCCTCTAACTCACAGAGCTCCATCTGCCTCTGCCTTCCAAGTACTAAGATTAAGTTCTGCATGTGACTTGAATGTACAGCATGGTGTGGGACCACTAGAGCAGACTGAAAGGTTTAGTCCTGTCCTCCCTGAAGAACTCCCTCTGAATTCCCTGAAATTTCAAGTCATCCCCCTCCCAGAAATAGCCCAGAACTGCTTGTTCTCATGCCAAGAACATTCTCTACCCTTTGCCCCCAGTGAATTGTCTCCTAATGAGCCATGAATGAGCTCTAAAAATATATCACAACCTGAGTTGTGAAAGTGATTTTTCTCACAAATGCATAGAGTTAACTCACCTGTGAGAATTTTTTTTTTTCTTTTTTAAGGCTGATGAGTGTCAAGGCTTAAAGAACATAACATCTCTTCCTTCTCAGGTTCTCCACCCTAAAAGTGTGAGGTCCCCAAAAGAGCTCGGTTTCTAAGTGTATGTGAATGTTGGGGCAGAATTAGTAGAATTAGCAAAAGGAATTCCAAGATGGATGTCAGGTTCAGCAGGTGTGCTGTGATCAATTAGTGATGCCTGCTGTGTGCAATTTGGAGAGGGACAAGCAGCAAGCTAGCCATTCGTCTTTATGCCCTGAATGAATTTCTCAGAAACACTTACTAGCTAGGGTATGCCGGCTACCATCTCTTTCTCAACCTGCACATGGACTTTGAGGTGAATTTGTTTCAAGACAGGTCTAGTGAAACTCAGGATGGCCTCGAACTCAGTATGTAGTCTACGTTGACCTTGATCTCCTCATCTCCCTGCCTCCAATTCCTCAGTGCTGAGGTTACAGGTGTGCACTACCAAGCTCAGTTTATCTAGACCTGGGGATTGACCAAAGGCTTCTTACATGCTGGACAAGCATCCTGCCAACTGAGGTGTACCCGCAGCCCTGAAATAGGTTCTCTGCTGTATCATGCAAACAGGAGTCAGGAGCCGATGCAGAGGCCTTGGAGAGACACTGCTTACTGGCTTGCTCATCATGGCTTGCTCAGCCTGCTGTCTTGTAGAACCCAGAACCACCAGCCAAGGGATGGCACCACCCACCATGGACTGGGCCCTCCACCATTGATCACTAATTAAGAAAATGCCTTACAGTCGGATCTCAGGGAGGCATTTTTTCAACTGAGGCTCCTTTTTCTCTGATGACTCTGACACACAAAACCAGCCAGAACAGAATAGAACTGCACACCTCTTCTAACCTCTACGTCATAAAACTGGCAACAGCAAATGCTGGCTGGCACGCTGAGCCAAAGGGATTCCCATGAATTGATGCTGGGAATGCAAAATGACTCAAGAGCTTTGGCAGACAAGTGAGCAGTTTCTTATAAAAGTAAATGCCACCAAACATACTACATGGACCAGCAGTCATGCTCCTTTATATCAAAGGAATTGAAAACATCTGTCCAGCTGAAGCTCTGTATAGTGTTTACAGTTGCTTTTTTCATAATAACTACAACAAAAAACAAACAAAATGTCCTTCAGTAGATGATGTATACCAGGTGGTATAATCTAGGTACTGGAATATTATACAATACCAAACGTGGAAGGGTTATCAAGACTTGAAAAGACATAGAGGAAATGTAAGTGCATATCACTCAATGAAAGACACCAATCTGAAAAAGTAACATATTTGCTTCAGATGACCATATTCTGGAAAGGGTGAAACTTCCCAAAAAGTTAAAAGGTCAGCGATTGCTAGAGAGCAGGAGTTGGGAGTGTGAATAGATGAAACCCAGAGAATTCTGGGAGGATTAAAACTATTTCCTGTGCTACTGTGGTGGTAAATACTTGCCATTGTGTATTTCTCCGATCCTAAAGAATGTGTGACAGCAATAGTGACGCTTGGTGTGAGCCGTGGGCTTTGAGTGATAATGATGTGCCAACGCAGGGTCAGAGGGAATAAGAAGGAACCATAGTGATGAGGGATACTAGAGAGACCACACAAGTGGAACGAGTGGCTGCATCTTCTGCTGTAAACCCAAAGATAACCTAAAATATATAAAAATCTATTGAGACAGAGGAAGAGGAGAGATAGGGAGAAAGGGAGGGGAAGTGCACACCTTGTCATCTTCATCGTCAGCATGAGCTCCATCCTCAGGAACACTGGCCTACTTGAGGTTCTAAGCATCCATTCTCTGTGCCTTGCCCATGGGGCCATCCATCTTTCCAATACTTTAATCATGTTATGGGAATTCCACAGGCACAGAAGAATAGAAGCACAGCCATGAGCGCAGTACACAAACTAGCTTTAAGCTGAGAGTCAGACATGTGACTGCATAATGGCCCTTGTGGTGAGGACTTAGGGAGAAAATATGGGGCTGTTGTGCAATATGAAGGGTCCTTCCTTAGATTATGTTGGCAAGAGGTTCTCTTAAAAGAGGGCTTTCAGGCTGTGATCTGAAGGTGATCTACTCCTAATGACAATGGCATCAGTCACTGCCCCTTTGACCAGGTGCTTTCCAGACCCTTTGTGTGTGACACTATCTCTTGAACCTTCCCAGTATCCCTAGGATGGGAACACTATTATTATGTCCACTTCAGAGTGCAAAACCTGAGGTGCCAAGACATGAACTATGTTCCTCAGATTGCTCATGTAATAATATGCAGAGGAGCCAGTTCTTGGATATGGCCATTTGATTCCAGATGGGGAAGGGAAGAGGAACATGAAAAACATAGAGCATGGACAAATTTTATTAAGCTAAACAAAAGAGAGCAAAGGTGAGGCAGAAGGATCGCTATGCCTAGAGGCCACCAAAGGGTTCTATATCTGATTCTAGCATGAGAGCCACTCATTCAAGGGTGGGCTTTGAGTGGGAAACAGTACAATGAATCAATAAAAATCTGTGTTGGTTTTAATTAATGGGAGTGGTGACAGAAGTGTGTTTATAAGTAGAAGCAGGGAACCTAGTGGCATTCTTTTGAGTAGTTTAGTAAAAAGGGAGAGACCGTGAGCCAGTTCCTCTGCTCTCTATACATTCCCAGGATATCTTGTGCTATAACTGATAAGTGACGTCCTTGTCTTTTCCACTGAGCTCAGAGTGGATGGTACAACTTCTGTTTAACCCCTGCTCTTGTATCAGCAGCATCTACCATGCAACCTTCCAAGTAGCAGATTCCTAAGGAATATACCAAAGATCTGCATTGTGATTGAATATGAGCCACTACCTACAGCTGAACCTTCCTCAAAGAGCACACCAAACCAGTGTGTGCCCCACCTCAACAGCCACTGACCTCATCAGAGGCCCCCAAGTTGGATGAGACATGTCTATATTTCCCTGGGATGCAAAAGAGACATTGCTGAGGTTCATCTGCATCTGAGCTAACAGCAGCACAGATGTGCTAGCCAGATGGCAGCTCTATCTTTCAGTGAGAAGATTGCCATCAGTCCATCAACCTAATTTCTCAGGCTCAGGATGCAGAAGTTGTCATGGAGTGACAGGATACAAGCATGAGGTGGCATCTTGGGGTTTCTGCAGATGCCATTGCTGTTGTTAAAAACATGAAGTTTTGTGCACGGAACTGTGTACAGAAAGCTTCCAGCTGCAATCAGCTCAGATGGCAAATCCCTGACAAGGAAGAAAGAGGAAGGAGATTGGTGTGGCGAAGGGTAACACCTCATCTGGGCTCCAGGGAAACCAAACAGCCAGTGCACGGTGCCCAGAAGAGACAAGAGACAGTGTGGTACTTAGAGGCCCATGTTGGGGACTGAGAGCTTTGTCTTTGTAGCCATCCTGGCCAGAATGAAGATATTCTAAAGACAGCCTCTCTTTGGCTCTCAGATTATTATAGCAGTAGACCCTAGGAAGTTGGAGTTTTTCCAAGGATCTCATGCTGGAAGACAGAAAAGGCAGGGGGCCTGGTGCCAGCCTGAGGGGAACTTGTCTCTCAGAAAGAGATTTTATATGGTTCTGACAACTTGTCAGACCACCTTGCAGGACAGACTGGAGGAGAGTTTTCTTGGTGGGGGAGGCTTTGCTTCTTAGCCAAGGCTGCTTAGGTTATGTGAACCTCTTGCCTTCTATTTATTTATTTTTTTTTATTGGAAAATTTTTTTACATTTCAGATGTTCTCTCCTTACCCCATTTCCCCCCTCCCTCCCAGGAACTCACTATCCCTTCCCTCCTCCTCCTGCCTCCACGTTGGTGTACCCCCACCCACCCTCCCCTGTACCTCACCTCCCCACCCTCGAGTATCCCCGCCCCCACAACGTCCAGCCTTCATGGGACCAAGGATCTCTTCTCCCACTTATATATAGCTCCCTTGCATATATAGCTGGAGCCATGGGTCCCTCCCTAAGCGCTCCCAGGCTGGTGGTTTAGACCCTGGGGGCTCTAGTTGGTTGGGATTGTTGCTTTCCTCATGGTGTCGCGAATCCTCTCAACTCCTTCAGCCTTCACTCTATCTTCTCCATTGGGAACCCCATGCTCAGTTTAATGGTTAGCTGTGAGCATCTGCTTCTGAGTATGTCAGACTTTTGCAGACTTCTAAGGAGACAGCTATATCAGGCTCCTGTCAGCATGTACATCCTGACATCCACATCAACCTCTACCTTTGGTGACTGCACATAGGATTGATATCCAGGTGGAATGGTCTGTAGACATTCCCTCCTTCAGTTTCTGTCCTGCACTGTGTCTCCATATTTGCACCCTTGAGTATTTTGTTACTCCTTCTAAGAAGGACTGAAGGCTCCCCTATTTGGTCATCATTCTTCATGAGCTTTATGTGGTCTGTGAGTTGAGTCTTGGGTATTTCAGGCTTCTGGGCTAAAATCCAATAATCAGTGAGTGAATACCATGCCCTTCAACAGAGGAATGGATACAAAAAATGTGGTACATCTATACAATGGAATATTACTCAGCTATTAAAAACAATGAATTTGATAAATTCTTATATAAATGGATGGAACTAGAAAATATCATCCTGAGTGAAGTAACCCAATCACAAAAGAACATACATGATATTCACTCACTGATTATTGCCTTCTATTTAAACACAAACTTCATGCTGGGAACTAAAACTAAACTTGGTGGGGGTGTGGTAGGGAGTCGCTGAACCACTTTGTTTCTCTTCCCAGTGTGGTCATGCTAAATAACCATGTGTGCATGTGTGTGTGTCTGTGTGTGTGTGTGTGTGTTGCTTCTAAGTACTATTTGTTGGTCTGTTGAAGATGAGTGGATGTGTCTAGCTCCCTACAGTGCTGGGACCCACTCCCTGATCCTAACAGCTCTGATTACATTTAAGAATTCATCATAGGATCCTTTCGAGCGTGTCCCTTAATGTGGTCCAACAGCATTCTGTGGATACATTCAGAGTTTGTTGACAAAAAGCACAAATTGCTGACTGGCCAACGGACTATACCAGCTGGCTGCTCACTTCTGTGGAGCCTGTCAGCTTAGCGTGTCTTTTACAGTCTTACATGGTTGAAAACAAATCGAAAGAATCCTGTTCAGTGACTATGAGAGTTACATAAAATTCAGATTCCAGTACTCAGAAATGAACTCTTGTTGGCATGGGGCCATCCTCATTTGTCTCAGTATTGTCCGTGTCCACTTTCATGCTGCAGTGACAGAGCTGAGTCCATGTGGCAGAGGCTGTCTGGCCTGCATATCCTGAAATAGTCACCATCTGGCTCTTTCCAGAAAAGTATTTGCTGACTCTGGTTTTGCATGGTGCACTCCTGTGTCTATGAGTGTAACTGTGTCCCTGAGTTTCGTGTGCCTTAGGAGTCCCTGCAGGTAGATGGCCCCTATGAGAAGGAATAAATGATAAAGGAGGTGGTTTGCAGAAGACAATAGCCCTTAAGGGAGTAATAAAGTGACAGACTCTATCTGTATGGAAGGTCTCTTGATTGCTATGTACAAACAATTTATGTGTATGGATGTGTATGTGCATGTGTATGTGTGTGTGGTATACAAGTGTAGTTATGTCTGTGTCTGTGTGTATTTGTTCATGACAGAGTGGAAACTTTGAGCAAAAGAAGTATTTTGCAAAGAGTGTTCCATGCAATACTAGCTGCAAGGGATGCCGTGGGTGTGAGATTGTACAAATGAGCTTGGTGGTCTCCTGAGCATAGGAAGCATTGATGGGTAAAACGAGGTAGGCTTTTCCTCCACAGGCCTACAGGAGGCTTTAATGTGTTCACTTCTATGCTTTCCAAATATAAATAACAGTGTTCTTTCTCCTGCCTGGTCATTGGTTTCCAGGTCCTTCACTCTGCCATCCAAGAGCTGGAAAACGATGGCAAGAGGAAGCCAGTATTCAGTGCACCTGTCAGTCAGAGACGGTAACACTCACTGAATTATAAGCTCTGCCTTAGTTTCTGTGACTCCAAAGGGTCTCTATGAGAAATGAGATCCTTTGAAACCGGTCAGTTTCAGGAGTGGCAGCTGGGATTCTTTACTGGAAATAGTATTATCACCCTTCAAAGGGAGACTCATGAACCTATTGAACAAACCTTCTTCTATAGTTTCACCTGGGATATTTGCCAAGACGAGGACTGTGAAACCTCAGGTAATCAGAGAATCTGGTGGACTTTGCATGGCACACTGACCTGGTTTCTGCAGAGATTCCCATGGGCAAGGGCGAGATCACAAGGCAGCATGAGAGAAACTGCAAAGTCACTCTGCAAAAGTTAGACAAAGATTAAAAATATGAGGTAACCTTTCAAAGAAGTCAGAAGCATTGGTCAAGAGCAAGAGGAACATAGGGAGCAGAAGGTTGAGGGGTGGGGCTGCTATATTATTCCAGAGATTCTGGATCATGAGTACAAGCACTTTGTGCAGTGCTGGGGGCCTTTGGCTAGAAGGTGAGAGTGGTTTTTAAGAACATCAGACTGGCTTGGACCATCTGAATCAACTCATGTTAGGATCCCAGGATTTAATTACTTTAATGTCATTGATGATTGATTAATTAATTTAAAGATGCAGAGTTATGGTAGTCATAACTGGTCTGATCATAGGTAGAGTCTCTTGCCTCTCATCTTCCTATGCGCTAACCTGAGAGCATCTCTTTCTTCCAAGGTTCCCTCTCTCCAGCACAGGATTAGCTCATTTCTTCATCAGGGTATTTCCTGCTTGATGAAAAGCAACATAAAAAAATGGGTAGTTCCAGGTGGGTTCTTCCCACTATGAGGCAACCTTCCCCAAAACTCATCTTCCCACAGACTCATCTGCAGAAAGGGTTGGACTATAGAGGCAGAGTTTTAAACACCTGTCTCCTCTTAGCAACTGAGCTACCTTCCCTCAAGGGCTTCTCTCTGTGTTTAGAATGGTGTAATTAAGTGTCTGGATAAATAACAGTTATTAAATGGGTAAATGTCTCCCTAGCACTAAGCAGGGTTGAGGCCCCCCTATACTGGCTGGACTCATTTGTTTATTTAGAGTTTTAGGGGACAGTGGGATGTGAGGGTAAAACAGGAGACTTTTCACACATCATTCTGGTTGGTTAAATAGAGAAAAGTCTCGGGCTGGCTTTAAGAGGGAAGGATAGGGAAACAGGCTGCTACAGGTATTTTTAGATCTTTCCTAACAAAAATCACTCACACGCAAATACTGGGATCTCTTTCAGTGCTTCTCTTTGGGCTATTAAAGCTGCGAAAATCACACAATAGCACTGCCTTTCCACCCCTCACTGACAATCTTCTAATAAAAGGCTCCTGGACTGGAGTTTAATCTGAATAGATGGTTTGCTGAGTTTTTTTTTTTTTTTTTAAATCCCTGTTAGGATAATTAGGAGAACATACTTGTGGAGTTTGCAAGCCTTTATCTTCCTTACCACTGGGGAGCCGGAGAGCACATCCATCTTGTGGGGTTGGTCTAAGTGGAAAGCAGGTGGGGGAAAGAGGGGGTTTTGCAGGAGAAATGAATTTCTGTCAGTTGAAATGGATTTCTGTTCTTGTGATAAATACAAAGCCAATGCTTTATTTTTCTATCCAAAAAAAAAAAAAAATTGTGTTGGCCTTGGTCAAGACCGTCGTTTTCTTATTTCAATTCTTTTTGCCTTCAGTGGTAAACATTAAATATTAGCTATGTAAGCTCATCAGCCATGGTGAACTGTCATGGCTTGGAGTGACCATTCAAGGTCCTTTCAAAACTTAGCACACTGTAACTATACCCTGACTTAGGAAGGTCTGTGGTGTAGAAGTGCTCATTTATGTCAGCTAGCCACACATACACACATATACACATACACATGTATACACACATACACACACGTACATACATACACACATACACATGTAGAAGACACTTATATACACATTGCATGTATACATATACTAGAATATATATATACACATAAGCATATATATACACATAAGCATGCATACACACATATATATATACATATACACTTTCATGTATATACACACATACACACACACACACACACATACACACTTTCCATGTAGAGTTTAGTAATTCCCTCCTACAGTTACCAACCATTCCTACAGAGGACTGGGCACATCTCTCTCCCTACAGTGTTTTCTGATGGCTGAGTATAGAACAGCAGATTAACCATTGTTATATGGTTACTAACAAGGTCAAGGAAGAAAAAGGAGGCTTTCATTGGGCTCTACTTCATTATTTAGAAGTTCCTCAAAGATCTGGAGATTCACTGTGGGATTAGTTTCCCAGCACAATGGATGTCAAGCAGAAAAGTCAGCCACTCAAGCCTTGGCTTCTAGTCCATTAGCAGACATGGGTGAGAGTTTCATTTTCTTACTGTCTTTGGTTCTCTTTCTGTTTCTAAAAGTTTCTACTGATAGAAGAAGTTAGGAATTAAAATCAAGAAAAGAAGCCTTTTGAGTTTTTTATCCTGTTTTAAAATATTGAACATAGGAGGGGTTTTCATTCTGATATCTCCCTGAACATGCATATTTGTGTGGCTGTACAGATGCGTATATTGGGAAACAACTCACAGTATATTGGGAGCTTGTTCTGTAGGTGTTGTAGCTATTGGAGCAGGCCCTGAGGGCATTGAGGAAAATCCTACAACTGCACAGAGACGCACCATGGTCTGCCTTCCACATCTTTCCTATAGACTGGCGTGGGGAAGACAAGCTGTTTGGGAGAGCAGCTCCTTCTCTTTTTCCAAGCTTCATTGTCTGTTTTGTTTTACATACTACTAATCTGATTTACTTAGAAAACCTTGTCCTCCAACCTTCTTCCAAAGAACTGTCAGTTGTCTGCTCTTTATTAACACTAGCTAGCCTGAGAGTACCAGTATTATGAAGAAGAATTTAAATGTTACACAGCTTATTCATCTCTCTAGACCAGTGGTTCTCAACCATCCTAATGCTGTGACCCTTAAATACAGTTCTTCGTGTTGTGGGGACCTCCAACCATAAAATTATTTTTGTTGCAACATCATAATTGTAATTTTACCTCTGTTATGAATTGTAATGTGAATATTTTGGGAAATAGATGTTTGACAAAAGGGTTGTAACACACAGATTGAGAACCACTGCTCTAGACTATCCCCCATAAAGCTCTCTATGATGATGATAACTTAGGAAAATCGATCTTATCTCTCTAACTAAACACACCAAACAACAGAACCTGAAGTTATTGAGTGCTTATATACAAGGACTTGAGTTTGATATCTACTTGGTAATTAAACTAAAATGTTAATAGCCATATGTCACTGGGAGCTACCATCTTGTACAGTGCATATTCCGGGCAATTTCTAGAATTATCCTGACAGATAATATCCAATCGATAAACAACTGTTTCCTGACTGTTAGGACAACAACATCCATATACAATGTTATACTTGTTAAAATTGTTATAACTATATACACTGCTAATATACTAGTTCCTTTACTCTTAATCAACATTGATATCCACTTGATATATTCATATTCATACAAATATTACTAAATGAGATTCATGCTTAAAGATGATAAGCAACTTTCAAGGGTCCCTGTCTTAGTCAGGGTTTCTATTCCTGCACAAAACATCATGACCAAGAAGGAATCTAGGGAGGAAAGGGTTTATTCAGCTTACACTTCCACATTGCTGTTCATCACCAAAGGAAGTCAGGACTGGAACTCAAGCAGATCAGGAAACAGGAGCTGATGCAGAGGCCATGGAGGGATGTTACTTACTGGCTTGCTTCCCCTGGCTTGCTCAGCTTGCTTTCTTATAGAACCCAAGACTACCAGCCCAGGGATGGCACCACCTACAATGGGCCCTCCCACCCTTGATCACTAATTGAGAAAATGTCTTACAGCTGGATCTCATGGAGACATTTCCTCAAGGGAGGCTCCTTTCTCTGTGGTAACTCCAGCTTGTGCTAAGTTGACACACAAAACTAGCCAGTACAGTCCCTTAGTGATAAAATGTTAGGACTGGAGGTAGAATCCATAGCCATTTGTCTCCAGACAACTCGGTGCCTTATCCCATACTTTACATGTGATCAGGACAAAACCTGGGAGATCTCTTTGGCCATGTTTTACTACCTCCGCTGTTGTTGGATTTCATTTTCTGTAACTTGTATTTTGATGGCAATAAGCCCTTCTAATTTAACAAGTACAAAATCATGTGGTGGTATTTGATATTTTGTCAAGCTGCTCATCTCAGACGTTCTAAGTACTCTTCTCTTAGAGTTAAGAATTTGTTTATCTAAGTTGCCCTTGAATATTTTGGTATCAGTGTGTATTAAAGAAGCACCTCTTATGGAGGTACACAGCAAGTTTTAAGTTTTTGTGTGTGAAGGATGCTGTTTGCTACCCAGTCTAAATGTTCTAAATGTTCATGAGAGTAATTGCTTCCAGAACTATGTACCCAGTAACAGGGAGGGAGTCATATGCACTGTCTGATGCTAATCTGCTAATTGTGCAACTGACTCTACTGCCTGTTATGCTTTGCTTACCAGGATCCTCACAGCCCAAGGTTTCCTTTGCTTTTGATAACTATGCAGGAAGCTGTGTTGTGGATACTTTGAAAATGTGTTGTTTTGACTAAGTCTTTTATCAACTCTGTATTTCTACTTTCATTAGCTTTATTCCTAGGTAATCAAATACTTCATTTCACAGCCATAGGAAGACATGATAGATGATAGATAGATAGATAGATAGATAGATAGATAGATAGATAGATAACAGATGGAGAGATAGAGAGAGGGGGAAAGAAGGAGATTTGTGTAGCACAAGCCAAATCCTTTGTCAATGTACTGGACTAGAAAGTACAAAAGAGGATAACCTGTTCTGGGCAAACAGCAAAATGTCAAAGTGAAGCCATGACCATGCAATGTGTTTTGCTGAAGCATTGGGTCATGTTTTCTCTTCCACGAGAAGATTTAGGAAGAAGGATCATACAGAGAAAGTTTTAAGAGCATCCTGTGGTACCAGGACAGACACCAGCTCTGATGTGAAAGAGTGCAGAACAGAGTTGCTTAGACAGATCACAATGACGGTGACTGCGTGGCTTTCAGAACTGAGATAACAGAGACTGAGCAAACGTTCTGTTTCTGTAATTCACCAGAGCAAGCCTTGCAGTGTTCCAATGGAAGAAAGCCCTTGGCTAACCCAGTTAGAATGTGCCTGATTCATCAACCCAGCTGTGCCACATCAGCACTAGAGAATCATTAAAGGAGGGGTGGAAACAGAACAACCAGGGATCGCCAAATCAATCAGGGAAGACAGATGGGAAACCACTCCATTTAGCAGGGTGAGGACATCTTTCATCCAGAAGAGGACCATCTTATGTAACATAATAACACAATAGAAACACTCTTATCTAATTATCTCATATAATTAGATATTGGTGGGAGAATATTTAGGGGCAAAAATGAATATGTGGTTGATAGAGATGTAATTAAAATGTGAACAGGCAAAACCATGTAGCATTGGTCCTTTGGTCTGGTGCAGTGGCTGAGTTGAGTTAAACTTGCATCAAATCCCATATAGTGATTCTTTAATTGGTGCAAAGTCCCTCTAACAGTGTTGACTTGGGTAGCCTGCTTAAGTTCAAGACAGAAAGAGAATGATGGGACACGTGGACCCAGCTGCTGATCCTTTCCTCTGAAATATCAGATCACCAAGAGGCAGTACATGAAATGTGCGGATAAACTAAGCCTCCCTTTTCATTGTGGGGTCCCAAATCAGAAGCAGCAGCTGCTTTACATGGGAGCATGTTTGAAGTACAACCTCTCAACCCCCACCTAGACATCCAGGATCTAAATTTTGGAAAAAAAATTTACTTTTCAAGTTACATATAGAAGTGTATGTGCACATGTGAGGATGTGTGCCCAAAGAATCCAGAAGTGTGGCAGACTCCCTGGAGCTGGAATTACAGTTGGTTTTAACCCACATGGTATGTTAGGAACCGAACTCTGGACCTCTGCAAGAGCAGCAAGCGCTCTTTCCAGCTGAATCACCTCTCCAGCCCCAGGATTTGCAGTTTTTCCACATTCCCCAGGCACTGCTCTCAAACAGGTTACCAAGCACATCTATGAAGCTATCTCAGGGTGTCCGAGACACCTGATATACATTCTTTGTGACGTTTCCTGAGCATCTTCAGGATATGAGGGGTATTCTGAGCACCACAGTGGTATGTAAAGGCAGGAATGACCTTGTCTCTGTCTTGAAGGCATTTAAAATCCTGAATTGGGTGAAATAAAATATGGATTAAAAACATGAAAAATAACGGTTAAAAATAAATAAATACCATGTGCTGGAACTGGCATTTGCAGGAATGGTGGATCATGTTAGTTCAGAAATCAAGCAGCATTTAGGGGCTGCAGTAGGGCAGACTCCGGTATGTAGGAGGGACTGTGGGCTGAAGAACAAGAGTTCCATGGTCTGCTTTCATCCCAAAAGGCTCTCCTAGAGATGCTGAAGACCATCTCAATTAATGACTGCCCATCCCCCACTACCATGTGCTGGCCCCTTGTTTTTCTTCTCTTCCTCTCAAGGGAGTCGGTCACTAGCTCATTCACCAGAGGTATGAATGAGTGATGCCAGGTTCAAGGGCTGTCCTTTGGGTTACATTTTGATGGATGGAAACACTTCCTGATACAGGGGACTTCTGAGCCACTGCTCATACACTGCAAAGTCCTTTCCCTGAAGGGCTTTTGATCTCAGTTCCTTGGTGATCGCTCATTTTCCCCAAACATGAACTGAGTAGATTCTTTATTTTGAGAGGTGGCTTGGCAGTTAGAGGCAGGTTATGGAGTCAGATGGAGTTGTGGGGCCTTGAGAAAGCATCTTCACTTCTCTCTGCTTCCTTTCCCCTATCCATACAAAGAGAATAGTAATTACTCCAGAGAAGTAAAATAAAATGGTTGTTAGGCTGACATTAGCTATTGCTACTATATTCTCCCCTGAATTCCTAAATTTCTGTGAAAATAAGAATCTGCTGAGATCTTTAGAAATTTTTAACATTTTATTTATTTTGTGTGTGTGTGTGTGTGTGTGTGTGTGTGTGTGCATATACCATAGCATATGTGTGGAGGACAGAGGATGAATTTCAGAAGTCAGTGATTTCCTTCTAGCCTAGGGATAGAATTCTCGCTGTCAGGCTTGGCAGCATGTGCCTTTACTGACCATCTTACCGGCCCTGAGATGTATTTTAAGTACACTATTTCCTAAGGTCAACCCCTAGAAACTCTGATACTGTGGGAAGGAACCCTTATAGTTGACATATTTAGCTAACAACAGTGATGATTCTTATTGTCAGGGAAGTAGGAGGATGCTGTCCCTGTGTGCATGGATAAAGCAAATGGATGGGGTTATCTCCCACCTCTTTGTCCCGGGAATCACCATCTTTGTCACACTCACTGTGTGACCCTCTCTGGGTGCCTCACACAGGCTGTGAGGTCAGAAGGAAAAGCCCAAGCTGGACGAACAAACCTGGGTCTCAATCCTGACTCAGCCACTCTTGTAGGCGCGATGAACCCTGTATAAACAAGATCTAATGTCCTGTGACTCCCAGTCTGAGAAAGAAAATGGAGAAGCTGATTTGAGCCTCTCCGGAGCCTAGAGAGCAGCAAGACGAAGCCACTAGGTTGCTTCAGTCTAGAAAGGATCCAGCCAGGTAGAGCTTAGTCTAAAGCTAAAATGAAGAAGAATTCATCAGGTCAGTCCAGGTCCAGCAAACCACAAAACAATGAACAGTGGCTACTGTCGTGGAGGGTGTTCCAAGGTCTCTTTATGTGTCATTAAAAGTCCAGGACATTTAGGTAATGAAAACTCATGATCCAGCCATTGAGAGAACTCCTGTGAGAACCAGTGCCATGGCAGAAACTGTTTGTTCAGGCCTGAGGGCCAACAAGGCCCCTCAGAGTTAGTGTGGATCAGAGACTGCTGTGACAGGCTGAGCAACGTACACTGCCAACCCTTTGGGAGCACCCCTCACATGCAGGCTGGGCAGAGAATCTCTTGGTCTGTACCAGCTGTCGTCATAGTCTCCCCAAGGCCAGCAGATATGACTTGCTTCTGAGTCATGCCAGGGCACAGGTACCAAGCGGCCTCTGTCCTTTTCAAGAAACCACTATGGTATTTAATGTGTCTTCATCTCAGAAACCTTGTCCAGAGGCATGCTGGGAAATTACATTTCTGGGTGTTTGGGAAAGCAAGCATGGTAGCCAAGAAGGTACACTTAGAGCCAGAAAGGGCCTGAGTCATGTCTATGGAGTCTGACTCCTAAGAGAAGTAAGGCTTCGCTGTGCCAGTGGGATTCTCATGCTGTAACTGTTGGATTCCTCTGTTCGTGCGGCTGCTTCCCCCTCCTATATTCTGCTCCTTGGAAAATATCAACATCTAATATCCAGCTATGGCCAGTAAGTATGCTTCCCAAAAATTCATATGCTAAAACTAATCACTGGAGTGGTGGTATTAGGAAGGAGAGCCTTTGAGAAGCCATTGGATTATAAGGGTGGAGCCCTCATCAATGAGGTAAATTCTCTTATGTAAGATGCCCCAAGGGCTCCTTCATCTGATTGCCACCAAAGAATACAGCCAAAATTGGCCTTCTGTGAACCAGGAGGCAGATGTTTCTAAGCCCTGAATCTACCAGGATCTTGATCTTGGACTTTCAAGCTTCCAGAATTATTAAGTTTTTACAGCACAGAAATTCACAGAATCTGTTTTCCCAGCCCCAAAGGACTGCATAACAGGGTAGACAAATAGACATCGTAGCAGCTGCAGCTGCCTCCATCCTGAGTGGTCTTCCCAGCTTCTGGAATTCTAAGAAAGAAGTTTCTGCTTTTGAAGCTTTCCTTGGATTATGGGGCTTTGTTATAGTAGATTGGACGGACTGTATTATATTTCATGAGAGTATGTCACTTGTACCAGACACTAAGTTCCATCATGACACTGTAATACAATGTACTTTGTGTTTCAGCCCCTTTGATGTTCCTCCCTCCTCTACTTCTGATAATCTCGTCTTGCCTCTGAATAGACCTCGTCTACCTTCATATCTTTGTTTAGAAAAAAATCTAGAGTCTGTATGTGAGGGGGGGAAACTACAATATTTGTGTTTCTGTGTCTGATTTCTTTTACTTACTAGGGGTTGTAGTCCCATACAATTTCTTTAAAATGGCATAATTTCATCTTCTTTATAGCTGAATGATACTCCATCTTCATTCTCATCCACATGTCCATGGATTCCTAGGCTAAGCCCATAGTGTGGCTATCATGACTAGCAACCCTCTTCCCTACTGCCAACAGAGCAGAAGCTCAACTTATACTTGATACATAATGGAATTTAGACATTGTGGGCTAAGCAGCAAAGGAGGGGAAAGGAAGGAGAGAGGACAGAGGGAAGAGAATGGAGATCTAGGCACACAAATGTCTCTCTGAGTTAGATGAGAGCTCAAGCCCCAGAATGCAACTAGTCTGCCTCCTAAGACTGCCTACAAAGAGAAGAGAACTAAGTGGCAGGTCAAGGCCTTTGTCACATCAGTGGTTTGGGACAGGACTCTTGCCCTATCATGACATCTAAGCAGAAGCTCAGGCACCAGGCTTTGAACAAAGAAAATAACTTGAGCATCACAGAGTCGTTGGGTCCCACCTGAGATCCTCACACTCCAGCTACGAACTGGTGACACACCTGCCCAGGGAGAGGCCAGATGACATGGCCAGGACCCCCAGCTACACCAGACATGGTATGCTCAACTCATTGTTGCCTCAGTGCAAGCAGCAGAGAAAGCTGAGAGTGGGGTTTGTTGGCCCTGCTTCTGAAGAGCCAGTGTGTTTGAGCATCAGATGAGGATGTGTGCCTAACTCATCTGAGATGGTGGCTCATCTCAAGCTAATAGAAACTCTAGGATATGATGACCTTTAACCAGAATCTACAGCACATCCCTGAGGACCATTTCTTGTGCCTCCTCAGAACACACACACAGAAGAGTGAGTAAGCAAACAGAACCAATCCTGGCCCACCTCTGGGATACCAATCTGAGCTTCGTGCTGCTGTACACTGGCATAGCCAGGTGCGGAGCGTGTGTTAATCGCATGAATAGTTTCATTCGCTTGACGGCTTTGATTTGTGCTGTGGGGTGCTCCGTCAAGATTCCTTAAACACAAATTGATCTCTGCTAATTCATGCGTCACCACTGAATATTTTGACACATGACACTTCCTCACATGGGAGAGTCAGTACAGGCTAGCATTCCGCAACATTCTGCAAATTCAGAATTCCTGTGTGAGCACTGGCACTGGGAAACTTTTCTACACAACCATCTCATACCCCTTTCCCACCCTTCCTATGCTTCCCTTCTGCCCCAAATTCACATTCCTATCTTCTTCCAAGTTTAACTCCTGTGCCCAGTTCTTGTTCTACACTCTCTGCTCTCTCTAACCCTCTCCTCTAATCTGCTCTCTCTAATCCTCTGCTTCATTTTCTTCCTTCTTGTGTTGAGAAAACCTGCTTGTTCTCTCCCCACCCTGTCACCGGCTGGCTGCATAGAGCTCTGCCCCCCTCCTCTTTGGCTGACACCTTCTGCAGTCATCTCTCTCCTTGTCTGCTCCCTCTGCTCTGTGTGCTGTGCTTTCTCCTTCTCCCCCATGTCTCTCTGCCTCATCTCTACACCCTGTTCAGCCAGGCTGTGGTTGCAGGTCTGCTGGCTATGGTGGGCTGAGAAAGAGAGAGAGAGAGGATGCAGCTGCAGGATGCAGAGCTGGAATGTGATGGTTGAAACCCAGCCTCCTCTCAGCTGCCAACACCGAACAGTGTCCCCCGAAGGCCAGAAGCACACACTCAGAGCAGACAGAGTGCACACATCAAGTTCCCCCCACCCACCAACCCCAAGCAGCCTCTACACGTAGACTGATAGAACCATGGAAGCTCAAACTCATGTTTCAGCAAATTACCTTGGTGAGGCACTCTGAGCAGCAATTAGCATTTATCAGAATAAAGTATCTGTGGCATGAATGAATGGATCCATCAATAATGTAGTGCACAGAGCTGAGCCTCACATCAGCATGCATATGCTTGCTTACTAATGATCAATCATGGACCAACAAAAGTAGGCATAAATCTAAAGCCGTAACAACAATTATAAGATAAATCTATAATGCATATACATCAAGGAAGCAAGATGCAATAATAGCAGCACCTCATCTGTTTTCCCCGAGCAATTTTCCACTGCTACCTAAGTTCTGACTCAGGATGGCAGCTGCAATGAGCCTCCTCTTCCCTATGCAAATGTCCCCACATTTCCCACACACTTCTCCTGCTGGTCCCTGCACTTATTCTGAGTGGTGAGTCCATTTCTATCGTCCCCTTGCCCACCATTTCTTCTCTCAGCGTTTAAGACCCAGCTCAAGTGTTATTCTACTCCTAAACTTTTTCTGGCCTCTGCAGCAAATTTCTCAGTTTTGACACACTGGATTTTGGGCTAGGTGTGGGTGGAAGAGACAGTGCTAGGGGACTGACGAACGTCCCTGTTCTCACAGGTCTGGCTTGATCTGCAAGCCCTGTAGTACTCACCCGGCATCTTCATGTTGCTACGTGGCTTCCTTCCTGTTCTCCTGCTGCACTCTGCTCACAAAAGTAGACACTGTTCTAGAACAATCTGTGTGCAGTCAGTGCCAGATGACTGGATACATAAAATGATGAGGGAACTGGAATTCAGTTATGTCTAGAGAGTGACTAAGGTGAGGATTTCCATCTCCTAATCTCCTGCCAACTCTACCTTCCCTGTGTATGTAAGGGGCAACTCAGCACTTGTTTTACAAGCTGTTCAAGCCTTACATTGCCAGGCTGTGAATGAAGGCCAGGGACTCTTAATCACGAAA
The DNA here is from genome assembly GCA_021653895.1 of Mastomys natalensis. Lineage (NCBI taxonomy): Eukaryota > Metazoa > Chordata > Mammalia > Rodentia > Muridae > Mastomys > Mastomys natalensis. The sequence goes on from JAJTUV010001292.1 coordinate 340,898, forward strand.
ACCCTAATGATGCTGGCAGCTTTGTGTTTTAGGCATTATTTATATCTTAGGCGTATGCATGCTTTTGTTTTTACACAGTATTTAAAAGTGACGATTACGCTGGAGAGATACTCAAAGGTTAGAAGCACACATTGCTCTTACAGAGGGCCTGCATTCGTTCCCACTATCCACATAGGGCAGCTTACAAACTCAAATGTTTTCTGCAGGCCTCTCAGGCACCTGTGCTAGCGCACATGCGCGCACGCACACACACGCACACACACATAAATGCGCAAACAAAGCTAAAATAAATATTCACTTTAAAAGTTATTCCTAAAGTTAAGAGTCACAGAGTGAGCATGTGGTGCAGTTTTAACCTCTGCATAATACAGATTAAGATATATTTGTTGTTTTTCCGGTATTATTTATGTAGCATTATGACAGTAACATAACCAGCTTTGTAGTCCAAAGGGGATGATATATTCCCAGTTCTAACAAACGTTCTAGATTATCCTAACTTTATCAACACAGAGGAACTCGGAAGCACGGTAACAGATCATGGCCACATGCCAGCAAAGACTAGACCACAGGTCTGAATCAATGTCCTCAGCGTGGATATTTCATATCAGTAAATACACATTGTTTCCTAGGGAGCATATGACCATGATTCTAAAAAGCCACTTCAATGGTTGGAAGAAAGGACTGGAACCAGGCTACGGCCCTGTGGTTTTGCCACCAAAGTATCCGGTGCACCTCTTCCTTCTTTTTTGTTTAGATCATGAACTATATAGAAACAAAGATCTGGGTTTTTTGCGTGTTATGGTTTGCAGCATTTTATCTGCTTTAAAAAGTCAAACCAGGAGCTGGAGAGATGAGTCACCTGCATATTCTGTTCTTCTAGAAGACCAGAGTTCACTTCTCAGCACTTATATCTGGCAACTCACAACCACCTGTCACACCAGCTTCAGGGATCTGACGCCCTCTTCTGGCCTTCTTGAGCACCTGCATGCACATGCACATACCCACACAGACACACCCACATACACAGAATTGAAAATAAATCTGAAAAACTAATAAAAAGAAATCTACACAGCCTTTTTATGCATGGCAGTACAAATCTCTGAAAAATACTCCCGAGGGGGAGGGGCGGGGACAGAGGCAGTTGTGGTGATGCATACCACAGAACTTGGGACATGAAGGTAGGAGGGTCAAGAGATTAAGGCTACTCTTGGCCATATATTAAATTTAAAGCCAATGTAAGCTACATGAAACCCTGTCTCAAAAATAATAAGTAAAATAAATAAATAAGATACTATATGTGAATTTATATGAAAGAACATCACATCACCATCATTATCACCATTGCCATCAGCATCATCACCACCAACCCCATCATCTGGAATCCCACCTCAGCACCTAGAGATAACTGCATTAGCACTTTGAAGCTTGAGCCCTCAAGTACCTGTTATGAACATGTGTGTGTGTGTGTGTGTGTGTATGTGTGTACATATATGTGTGTGTGCATATATATGTGTGTGTATGTGTATATATATATGTGTGTGTGTGTGTGCATATATATGTGTGTGTGTATGTGTGTGTGTATGTGTGTGTGTATGTGTGTGTGTATATATTTTTTTTTTCTGCAAATCAAATGATAAACTGCATTAACTGCTTAACAGCCTCCCAGACAGCAGCAGTCAGGGAAGACTGTCTGTCTAATGCCTCATTTCCCTGTCACTGGATAAGGTGACTGTCAGCTGGTACAAGTAGTTTGGAATTCTAAGCATATCATGCAGGTGTTTTTGTTTGTGTCAAAGGTTACAGGTAGGACAGAAAAGCCGTCTCTGCCCCAAATCTTGCAAGATGTATGGTATGTCATAAATCCCTGGCAGCTTAGACATTGTAGATCCAGATCTCATTTTAGAGATTCTGAAAGCAGGATGTATGGATGTGGGATCGCCAGAAAACACCAAGAAGGGAAGGAGGGTTATGGGAGACAAGCAGAGACCTAATTCTTGAGAACTTTTTCCTGGTGTCAAAGTGAACACAAACCCCTGATGGAACACCTTCATTTCATGTCACATGGCCCATCTCACATGAATCAGAGCTAAACCCTGGCAGGAGTGTTTTCCTAAGCTTTTCTGGTTTTCAAAGACAGAGCTTCTTTTCTCTGTAAATGAAAAACATAAGGTATTGCACAGGCACCCAAAACATCTGTGAATTCAAAACACTGGTTGTGACATTTTTCAGATTTGAGCTTCCAAATATTTTCTTCTGAGTGGCAGCCCATAGATGCCTACTTCTTGGGTGGAATATGATTAATCACCATATTTTGACCATCATGGATGTAAATTCATTATCACCTCTCTCATGCGATCGGGTTGTTCCTCTATCACTCCCTTCCTCCTCCCTTCCCTCCACTCCTCAAGATGAAATTACATGTCCTGGTATTATCAATGAGAAAAGCAAGCCTGGACCACATGGAATGGAGGGAGGTCACCCTTTCCCAAAGGCAATCTCCAGGGACATCAGGGTACAGTAGAGAATGGTCATGGGGCTCTGAAGGTCAAGACCAGCTCTACCATCTATCAGATCTGTGACCAGTCCCTTAACTACCCTCAGTTTTACTATTCATAAAGTGGGAATAATTATAGCCATATGTCCTCTTAAACACTGAAATAAAGAGCCAGCAAGGTCACTCAGCTGGTAAAGGCACCTGCCAACAAGCTCAAGGACCTGAAGTTTGATTCCTGGGAATTAACATGATAGAAGGAGAGGCTGATTCCTACAAGTTGCCCTCTGATCTCAACACCCAAGCTATATGTGTGTTTTCCCAACAAAAAGTGCACATACACACCCCAAATAACAATGTATAGTTTTAAAAATTATGCATTGAACTGTGTACAAAGCTATTCAGTAAGATGTAAAACATTTTTAAGATATAAAGGAAGGGAAACTCTTGTTGACATTATCAATATTTCTGTAGTCTTCATGGAGGCCACGATACTTTCTTTTATCTTCACAATCAGCAATACATCTTGAGATGAAGAACAAAGCCACCTCTTCATCCTCTGGATAACTACACTGTTAAATACAAGATTAGGAGACACCACTTCTTGCCTGTGAGATTTCAAACGTTAAACCACCAATACCGTTTCTCCATGAGCCCTGGACTGCCTATGCCTATACTCCCAAATCTTGCAGAAGTAACCCTTTTGGGACCCATTTGGGCTGTTGAGTTCCTGATGGTGAGCTCTGTATGGCTCCCAAGATCTTATGGGCAAGGTGAAAGGAAGGCTTCTATACTAGAGAGTGCTGCCTCATGGCAGACCCAGCAAGACAGCCTAGTTATTCCAACTGTTTCTGCACACCTCAGCATGGTCTGGGTTTGCTCATGCATTCCTAGGAAGATGGACTGGCGGATGTCATGGCTGACATCAGTGTGCTCTGCCCTCAGCCTTTGTCTCTCTCTTCTTCTCTACCTGTGATGGGGAGAAGGGGCTTGTGCACAGCACAGTTATGACATCAATCTAAACCCATGACATCACTTATCTCACTATTCATCCCTTTCCACTTTAAGTACCTAAATAGTCTAACCTCTCAGGTCCCCCTACTCCAGGAGCGACAGTCACATTTCTGTCACTCTTGCTGCCTGATGCTAGAGAGGAGGTCCAGACTTCTGGGAGATGGGAACAGACACCTAGCCCAGAGACCAGTCAGTTTCACACGAAGTTCTCCAGTCACTCTGTGCCATCTGTAAGAAGAAACCACAACATCCTTTCCCCTCCTTTAATATTTTTAGCTGAACACGTGGGAACAATGGGAAATGTTAAGCACCACTGGCTATGTGAAAAGCTGTCCATCACTGTGAGCTTCTGGCACTGCTTTTACTTGTCATCATCCTTTTAGTCAGTTAGGGATTAATAAGAGAGGCAGAGCCAGTGGGAGATAGATCAATACATAGGTAATAGATCTGATATAATAAGCTGGCTTATGCACGTGTGAGGGTCGACTGTGGAAACCGGAAGAGCATGAAGTAGGAGGTAAGGAAGGTAAGATCTATTGCCTATTCACCACACTCACACACACACACACACACGTAAGATCCTTTAGGGTAAATGGAGCTTGTCACAAGTGGAAGAAGCTAGGATGGGAAGGAAGAGGTTGACATTAGGGACTATGCAGGGCTGGTGGCTGTTTGGAATTTCTGAGCTAAGTACTTCATTCAAAGTACTTACCTGATCAAGCCAGATCCGCCCTTGGCATCTCTCCCTTTTTGAATTTAGGATCTGCCGATGAAGGATTTAATCACATCTCAAAATCTGTCCCCAGAACCACCTGGATTAGTGTTTCATTGAGTCATTTCTAGGCTAGGAGAGTCTGACAGACAGTAGCTGCTTCTCCTCATCTGAACAGAGCTTACTCAGCCTGCAGGACCCAGCTGGACTGTAACTTCACTCAGGAGGCCTCCTAAACAGTCCGGATGGCTTCAGTGCCCTTCTCTGGTCTTGACTGTCTTGCCACAGTACAGGGGCTTATATTTTTCCAATCTGACTGTGAACTAGGGTGACGGTCCATCTGAGTATTCCTAAAGCTTACTGAGGGTGTATCACTAAAGGGCTTTACTCCACCTCTGATAAAGAACACTGACCTCAGGGCTGTCACCAAGGCCAAAGAGAATCTTGGACTTTCTCTGCCTCTCACTCAGGGAGCAAAGATCTAAACACCATGGTGGTGACTGGGCTACAAGGGAGCCTTGACAGTGCAGGTTTGGAGGAGTGTGTCCCTCTTGTGTTAGGGGATTGGTGGTTGGAGATCTGAGGGATTACAGATATGAACACAATTATATGTTAGTTCAAAGAGTACTTGTCCTAAAGGAAAAAATGGGGTGAAATTATTATTAGCATAGATTATTTTTATTACAAGAATTGAAGACAACATGGAGGAACAACAATTGCCTGTGCCTACAAGCACAGGTACAGACCAGGGAGGACCTTCATACCAACAGTGTTGATGGACCTGAAGCTGATGTCTTTTGGAAGAGCCCCATAGGGAAAAAAATGACAAACATCAAATCAGATGCAGATGAGCATGAGAAGATATCACAACACACTGTCAATATTAAGATCGCTGACAACTGTGGCAAATGGCATACCCAGTAACGTTAAGACTGTTTCTGTTAATTAGCGGCTTGACTCCCCATCTAGAATTCGTGTTTTTCACTATCTGTGGGGGCGGCATACTCTGAGATTGCTTCTTCACAGGACCATTTGATGGCATATTTTTACAGGGAGTGAGCAAAAATGTAATTCAGCCATCTCGCCTGGCATGGGTGGTCAAGAAGGCTTTATTGGGAATCAGGCTGCACCAAACAGAGATGCAAACACTGTTTGCAGTGCTACTCTGTGCCTGGACCTTGAGTACTCAGGAGTTGTGATCAGTTCTAGTGGGGAAAACTCCATTAGAAAAATAAATAAATTGTACAGTCCTCAAGATACAAATGTATCCCCACACACCTCTGTCTTGACTGGCCATTCATAAAAATTGAATTGCCCAAGTACAACTGCCCAGGACAGGCTGAGGACAATGTACCACAGACTAGATCTGGCTTGATGCTACTGTCTCTTCTGTTACCCTCGCCATTCTACACTGGGAGCTTAGGAGTCATTCATATTAATATGGGACCTGGGCTGTGCCATTCATAAGACCTCACTAAATGATACACAGTAGAAATATTCCTAGAAGTCATTTCTATGCTGAAACAGCTAACAGTAACTTGTTCATACACAGAGATGGCTATACTGTGCAGAGCTGTGTCCCTATCTCATTGAGCCCAAAGCAACTGTCCGAAAGCGCAGCCTCCCATAGGCAGATACTCAAATGGTCTAAGCCACTCAGTCCATTCAACACAAAGGAAAAAATCAGAGTGGATAAGTCAGGCTGCAAAGAGACAACAGTCACAGAAATATTCTGAAATGTTATCTGTCTATAGGGCCTTTTAGCTATGGCTTTTCGGGGCTGAGGATAAAGGCCATGCACCTGGGAGATCCCCCATGGCCAACTGAAATGGCATATATGTATGTATGTATACACACACACACACACACACACACACACACACACACACAGAGTATAGGACCACATTTCCCCAGCTATACCTCAGAAATAAAGCCTGTTTCTGTGTCTGTAAAGCGAGGATAATTATGTACTGTTGGAAGCATTAAGCAAAACAGTGTCTGTAAAAGCATTTATTAAAGGTGCCTGGGCCACTGTGAGGATCAGAAAATGTCAGCCATTATTAAATGTCAGCCTTTCCATGTGCACAGTGAAGCTCCTCCTGTACTGTCACTAACCCCAACCACAGTGGTGACATCTTCACCATGCTGCTGTTATAATTGCCACTCTTCTAGAAGGGGGCACTGTGTGTGTGTGTGCACATGCACGACCGTGTGATTGTGTGTATGTGCATATGAGTGTGTGTGAGAGAGTGTGAGTGTGTATGTGTGTACTTGTGCATATGAGTGTGATTGCATGTATGTGCATGCGAGTGTGTGTGTGTATGTATAAGTGTGTTGTGCATGTAAGATTGTGCATGTGAGTGTGTGTGTATGTGTGACTATATTGTTGCGCATTTATGAATGTATGTGAGTGTGTATTGTGAATATGTTGTGTGTGTGTATGGATGTGAGTGTGTATGAGAGACAGACTGTGTATGAGTGTGTGTGCATGTTTATGTGTGTACAAGTGCACACATGTTCAGGTATACATGTGAGGACGATCTAGGATGTTCCGAGGTCCTCAGGAATGCCATCCACCTTATTTTAGATTCTAACCTGGAACTGGCTGAGCAGACTAGGCTGGCTGGCCCAGGAATTCATCTTTCTCTGCCTTTCCAGAGCTGATGAGCTCACATTACCACACCTAGCTTTTCACATGGATACTGGGAATCGAATTCAGGTCTTCTTGTTTGCACAACGCACACTTTACTCATGTGGTTCATCGTCCCCTCTTCTGTGGGAAATCTGGAATTTCCTACAGATAATTTGAAGGACTTTTCACAACCAGTGGCCAGAGCCCATTTCATTTTGTAAGTGTGAATGCCAAGGCCACAGTAATATCTCCCAAATCACATGACTGGCAATAAACATCTGCCATTCATAAATTAATGATATTAAAAAACAATTTGTGTAGGGAATGGATATAACTGTATGGCTGCCTGTGACTGGGGACAAAAAACTTTGGCTCAGTGTCGAAGTAAAGGCAGGCCCGAGTTGGAATCCCAGTTCAGCCATGTTCCAACTGGGACTTATGGAGACTTCTTAACCTTTTCAGCTTTCAGTTTGTTTATAATATGTGCCCTGCAGAAGCATTGAGGAAATTAAGGGAGATTATGCATCTTTTTAATTTCCCAAGGCTGCTATAACAGAGTACTACAGACTGGGTGGTGGAATCGAAGATCAAGATTCTGGCTGGGAGGACTGTCTTTCTCCTTTGTTCAGCTACATATACTCCTTCTTATTGCTCTAGTCTAGTGTTTTATTAATAGAATCCTGTCCTAATACCCACACTAGGTTAAGAGTACAGAGTCACCTCCAGACATAGTAACATTGTGAAGTACTGAGTATTCAGCACCTGAATCACGTGACTAAGCCCCAAACAAAGCACACTATGCATACTTAATATCTCCTATCAACATATCCTAACTTGCCTGGAAGAGGACAGAGATTAGGAGCAAAGCAAGTTAGACCTGGGAAAAGGTGTTTCTTAAAAGGCAGGTTATAAGATCCTGCAGGCTCTGTTATTATCAGATTTGTGGCTTGGCCCTCAACCTTGGGGCAGCATCTTTGCCTGAACTACTTAGCACAGTGGCTGCAGACTTATTTAGGAGGGAAGGAGGGGGGAGAAACAGAGAGAGAGAGAGAGAGAGAGAGAGAGAGAGAGAGAGAGAGAGAGAGAGAGAGAGAGGAGATGCTTGGAGGACAAAAGAGAGAGTTATAGTTACAGAGGTGTTGCAAACCTCCTAATGTGGGTACTGGGAACCGAACTCAGGTCCCAGGTGGTAAGCTCTCCAGGGTCTCCTTGTGTTTTTAAGTGCTCAAAAATGTGGTTCACATGAACCAAACTATGACTTAGATAAAAGAATAAACACCAGGTTTTGAAGGTGAAGCATGAGAGAATGTAAAATATCTTAACATTGATATTCGTCATGTTAAAATTATCATTTTGTTTAAGCACTATATAAGAATTAAATATAATATGCAAAAATTCCCTTTGTTCATATTTTAATGTGGCTACTAGAAAATTTAAATTTGAATGTAGCTCTGAAAAATTTTCAACTGTTAAGTTGTGCCTGAGAGGGCGTTCAGGGTGAGCTTGGGTCATCCTCACAGACACTTGAGACATGGTGTTGTCCTGAATACAGATTCCTGGCATCCTCTCCTGGAGCCTGAGTTGCGATAGGTTTGCTTTTCCGTATTTCTGAAACTGAGCCAACATTACTGACACTATGCTTGCATTATCCCCTTCAGTGCCCACGTCAAACCCACATAAACATAGTCATTTTGCAGCTGAAGAAACAAGAGTTTGGGAAGATTAGACACATGGTTCAAAGTCTGTCACCTAGTAACAGGGATGAGAATGGAGCTGATACCAGGGCTTCCCAACTGGACAGCACCAGAGGCTACACTGCACTCTGATGAAACCCCCTTTCATAAATGTCTAGTCTCCTACTGGCAGACTGGAGGCCTCCTGAGATGAGTCGTAGCCTGGACCCACCGCTGGGTGGCGCTGTGCATTTGGCACTTAGAGTTCTCAGAGGCTCCCTGCCGAATGCTGCCATACCAGGGCTCCTCTGGTGTGGGTGCCGGGTCAAAACTAAGAATAACATCTAGTTCTCGTGTAACGTCAAACATGGAAGACCTTGATGAGCATCTCTCCTGAATTCCCATGACCCAGATGGAAAGCTGAAGTTCGAAACAGACAGATAATTGGCCCAAAAAGTGAAAACTGAAGTTGAGACTAAAATCCAGGTCTTCCCTGTGAGGAAATGCAGAGCTCTTTCTCCTATTTCTGTGCCTTGCAAACTCCTCTTGGCAGTGACATTCTGTCAACAAACCATACATGGAAACCTAAAATATAAGTGGGTGATGGAAGAATTTGGCAGACTAAAGTGGGAACGGGCTGCCTAGGCCCACCCTATCCCCCTAATCCTCCTCATCTTCTACCCTGTACCAGCCAGTGTCAGAGTACAGCCTCACAGATCCTATCACACGGGCCTAACGCATGCCAGACACAGACCAGAATTCTCTCTGTACGTGAAATCCTCTAGACCAACCATACAGCAACCTTTGGTGCAATTGTATCTGCATTTGGCAGATGGGGAAACTGAGGCAAGGAAGCAATCCAGCAGCTTACCCCAGACCCTCCAGTGATCGCAAAAGCTTAGATTAGATGCAGGCTGTGTGATTTCGCTGCATGGGGTCTCAATCACAGATCGCTTGTCCCCAAGGAAGTAGTGGGTTATCCAGAGAGAAAAGTAGGCGGGACACACTGGGCTAGCCAGCCATGCTAGGAAGCCTATCACACAGCATGGTGACAGGGAGGGGTGACTGGGGAGAGCTGGGGGATGGCTGGTGGCTATCCTAAAAGACAGGTGCCCCTAGGCCTGAGAGATAGGAAGAAGCCAGCCATGTAAGAGCTTAGGGGGCCTTCTGGGAAAAGGAAGCGTCAGCTATAAAGATCTTGACTCCAGGAAACTCCCAGCATCTAGAGGAAGAACACACACCTTGGAACTGGAATGCAGTTGGACAGGGAAGAGAGGAATCACTGGTCCAGGTCATGAGGGGCCTGAGGAGGGGCCCGCTGAGTGTACTTCTCAGGCTGCAGGGAACCTCTGGAGGGTTGTCAGCAGGGGATGCCACGTTCAGCTTTCATTTTATTTTTAGACCTCTTTGCAGTGTGGGAAGGACATTTCTCTAACAATTGGACACCCCTAGCATCCCCCACAAAAAAGGGGATCTTGATCTGAACCTCACATTCTATAGAAAAATTAATTCAAAGCGAATCACAGATGTAAATGTAAGATGCTAACCCAGGAAGCCTGTTCGAAAGAAAAGGAAACGTCTTGGATACCTGTGGTGAGGCAAAGAGTTCTTATACATGACTCAAAGCATGCTCTCTATCAAAGAAAACACGAATGGATTGAGTTTCATCAAGGCTGAAAACTCTGCTCGGCGTAAGACCTTGTTAAGTGGATGAAAAGGGCGAGCAGCCGATTGTGAAGAAAATGTCGGCAAAGAGCCTACCAAGAACGTACAGCCAGGATGTCAGGGAGGAGTCCTGCTGAGGAAATATTCACTGCAAGGTTAAAAGAGCCTGGAGCAGAGAGAGGGCTTCCCCAGAATCTACTGGGGAGGGGCAGGTGCCTGGAGTGGACAGGCAATGGGGAGACAAGGTAGAGTCAAGATTTCCCATAAAGGCACATCCATCGGATGGGATGCAGATCATGAAGGAAACAGAAGAACTGAGGATAGAACTCCTGGTGTGGGGCCAAGTTCATGGGAGGCCACTAGCCTGGTGCACGAGACTGGGCAGCCAGGGAGGGCAAAATGGGAAACGTACACAGCTGTTAGCCAGGAGGGATGCCAAGACGTTAGAGGACCCTCCACTCTAGGACCATGTCCCCGGTGTCACTTAGGGTGATTGGAGTCCATGCCAACCAGGGCTGAACTCTGTGCTATCAGGCATCCTCACAACCCTGGGTGTTGTGCTTTTCTATCCTGTCTTCATTTATATCTTAATCATTTTTTTAAAATGCTAGCACAGTTCTTCTGTTAATTGGCCCAAAGGGAGTCTATAGCCTCATCCCACTCCTGTCAGCTACAAAGCCACCCTCCTTACCCTCTATCCCTTCCCACCCTGTCATTCCATGTCCCACAGTATCTAGAACATCTTCCATGACAATGAAGAAGTCACTTTTGGTGGCTTCCATTTTCTTTAGAGACCTTGTTCCCCTTTATATTTCTCCTGTAGCCTCTCTCTTTGCACACTTAGCCCGTGCCAGGCCCTATGCTCAACTTATATGTCAGTTTATTGTACCCATTTCACAGATGATTATACTCAGCCTCAGAGAGGTTAAATAATTTCATTCAAGCCAAGTGGCATGGTAGAGTTTACATGTTAAGTTCAGGTCATCTGGCACCAGGATTCTTCAGTTAAGTGAGCAGCCTCTCGGGCTCCGGAAGGTCTTTCTGCTTACAAGGTCTTCTTTCTGGCCCTCTCAGAAGATCCCCTGATTCTTGGCTTTGGGGACCACAGCTTGTCACCTATCTCTGATTCCTGAATGTTCATATCTGCTTGTGTTCCTCCACCAGTTCTGTTGTACCTGCTTATGGAGTCTAATAATACACCAGAATATAAAATAACTTACCCAAGAAACTGATGGAGCATAGATTTGTTTGCAGGCCTCACTGGCTCTAAACTTTATAGGTTTAAAAAAAAAACACTATCATTTCTCTGTAGCAGTATCTGCCCCTCATGTGGAAGTGTAGACTTTGCCCTATCTACCCAAGAGTGAGGAGGCCTTGCAAGAGACTTTCCTGTTTCCCTTGGTTACTCTGTGTGCTGAGGACCCTGGCTATACCAAGGTGGGCATCAGTGATTCCTGATTTTGGGGAGAGTTAGAGCAAATATTGTTAGCCTACTAGTAGACTGCCACCAAAGAAGCAGATGTACGGCTCATATAAGCCTCCACCTTAGCTGTCACCAGCCACTCTGGTGCACGAAACTCTTTCCCTAGATCTCAGCGTTCACTTTTGATACCAAGGTAATAAGAGTTCAGGCCACACAGGATTATGTGGGGTAAGTGAATGGAATATGAAGACGTATGAGTGGTACCTGCCGCGCAGGAAAGGGGTGACTTCATAGCTGCTTTCTGATCTTACTGTTATTTCATACAAGCCACTTGCTAGATCATATGTCACCCTCACCACAGGAGGCTGGACTTGATGCACCTGCTTTTCCTCCCTCCACCTTCCCAGAGCCTTGACTCTAGGATCCTGGAGAGAAACCAAGTGTCTCTGGCCTGTCAGCCAGAAGCTTTGAGACGATATACACCACGGAGGGGTTATTCATTCCTAACGTGCGACAAAAGCCTGAGGTAGCTTTGTATCTAAGCGAACTGATTAAGCTGCGCGTTAGCTGGGGATAAAGCTTCTTACCGAATAACTAGACTTTTGCTGAGCCAGGATGATAAATTCATTCTTAATGCATTGATAATAAAAAGCGATTTCCCTCTACCCCACCACCCCTTCTTTTTAGTTTCCACCGGCTTGGGGGCAGTCTCTGTGTTGAACACTGCCATCTAGAGGATATCTGGAGAATCGCAACCTGAGCAGAAGCTTTTTTTTTTTAAGGAACATCAGAACTTAACACAATCCATAAGAGGCTCAAAGACACCCTGGGAAGCCAAATGTGTTTACAAAAATGACTGCCAGTAGTTACTTATTACACTGAGAATGGCATGCTTCTTACTGCACGGCCTCTATACTGCTAGATTGTTCTCCAGACAGCTGTTAGATGGGGTTTGGGCTCCACTTATTTTTGGCTCACTGAAGCAGGCTCTTTGTGTGTGTGTGTGTCTGTGTGTGTCAGTGTGTGTGCATGCACGCGAGCGTGTTTGTATTAAGACACCTACTCTGTGCTAAATGCTTCACTAGAAATTTGGAGCATAGAGAGAAATCCATGGCCATTTAAGATGTCCATACGTGAATAAGGAAAAGAAGAACAAGAACACAATGATTTAAGGAGCAAGGTAAGTCACAGCAACCTAGATATCCTATGGAAGAGCCCCAGTTTAGAGGGTTCAGAGGGAGGGAGGAAAAGTGGGGCTGGCATTCCACAGCATTTCCCATCCATCTAGATATCACGTGTGCCCTCACTCTGTGAGCTTAGGGCGTGTTTCCTCCCTCACATGAGAACGTGGAGGCTCAGAGAGGTTGAGTTTCTTGACCAATGCAGCACATCTGAAAGGGTAAAAGGCCAGAATTTCAACACAGACCTGTGTAGCTCATGAATGCTTCCTGTAATCCCAGGCTGCCCACCGAGTGGGGAAACGGCACAGACAAGAAATAGGCTTGAATTACCTCAGTGGTAAAAAGTGTTTATCCCCAGGAGGTGAATCTGATTTTCAGAAATAGTCAAAAATCTTTCTGAGCCAAGCCGTCCTGTGGATAATGGGATTTAGGGGTTTTATTTATTTTTAAAATGTGAATCTAAGATATGAAAATTGAGTTTTGTCCAATTCCTGATAAATCAGTTAACAGTTTGTTGTTGCTGTTATTGGTGGTGGTAGTAGTGATGGTGTGTATCTGTATGTGTTGTTGTTGTTTTGAAACAATCTTGCCATGTAGTCCAGACTAGCTTTGAGCTCAAGACACTCCCGTCTTGGTCTCCCCAGTGTTGGGGCGACAGGTATGTAGCACCATGCCCCACCCTGAAAGATCCAGTAAACAGGGGAGGATGGCTACTCTGGCAGAGGAGCTGTGGACAAGGACCATGCAATGTAGGGTATCTCGTTCGTGTGTGCGTGCCTGCATGCGTGGTGGTGGTGTGTGTGCGTGCATGCGTGCGTGCGTGCGTGTGTGTGTGTGTGTGTGTGTGTGTGTGTGTGTGTGTTTTACATTGTGTTTCTTGGGCTCAGACAAGAGCTTTTTCGTTCATAATGTTCACAGCCATCCTCAACGTCTCCTTGGTCCGTCCTCATTTCCAAGAGTGGCTCTTCCCCACTTCAGAATGTGAGGAAACAGGCTTCTGATGAGAACTCAATGGGGCAGCAGTAAAGCCAGTGGGGTCGTGCCTGGGCACCTCATTCTCCTGTATTTCCCAAGGAGATTATGGAATAAGAGAATTGACGTTGCCATCCAGGAGACGCACACAGAAGTACATGCCCACAGTGGAAGTGACAGGTAGTGTAGGATGCTGGAAGAGAAGATGCAATCCTGGAAGACTTCCTGTAAGAGGCATTAATGTGGTCCACCTGCAAGAAGGAGAGGATCAGAAGGAATCATTCATTCTTACCACCACTGGCATCCATCCCTCTGTCTACCTGGGAAGAATGAATAACATTGTAAAGGAAACTTGCCTGTAGGGATTGATTTTTTTTTTTAAATGTGTATCCCATCTGGGTGTACTATTTCCATATCAAAGTAACAAGCCAGGACCTGTCCCTGCAGGCAGCCTAGATGCAGATATTCAAGTGGCAAAAACCCATCTGAGCATGAAATTCAGGTCCTCCATGACTGGTGACTAGCCTTGAGCTGTAGCCCCATTGTTCAAACCAACGTGCATATAATGTTGCCAGTAAGAGTGAGGAAAACAAAATGTCCCTGGAAACCACCATGGCATGTCTGCTTGCCCCTTTCCCCAAACACTGACTCACTGGGTGATTCAGAGGATAACTGCAAAAGTCCTGGGGGAGGGGTTGGAGAGATGGCTCAGTAGCTACTACCACACAACTGCTTTTGCAGAGGGCTCACAAACACCAGTAACTCCAGCTCCACAAGATCTGGTATCCTCTGCTGGCACCTGCACACACATGCACATAGCCACATACATAGGTAAGTTAAAACTAAAAGCAATTTTTATTTAATGCTCTGGGGGAAGAAGTGAGTTCTCTGAGATGCTCTGGGGGTTCAGAGGGTGGAGTGAGAGTGGCCGTGAGAAGTGATGGTTCTGCAAGGGTGAATGGGTCAGCTCATGGAGGGTGGGCACACTACCTGAGAGAGAAGGCATGCTACCCGAGAGGGCAGGCATAACCAGGTGGTAAAGGGAACCAGTTCAGGGCTCTCTGAAGGGAAGCCACACCATCCCAACTATACTAGGAGAACAGGATAGAAGGAGCCAGAATAGACAGACATCCAGGGTCAGGCACTGTTGGATCACTGCCTTGTGCCGAGGGATGGAGTGTAGTTATCAGAATCTCAATTTTACCAACAAGCTGAAGTTCAGGTGACCTGCCTAGGGGCACAGTGAAAGAGTGTGATAAAACACACACACACACCCTCCTTGATGCCCTCATGCCACCACAGCCAGTACTACAAGGGAGACTCTTACACAATACCAAGTTCAGCTGCCAACACGAGGTTCAGCTTCTGGCCCACAGCTCCTGTGTGCTGACATGGAGGAAACACTTCCCTGCAGAGTTCGCATCAGTGACACTGGTTTCCTCTTAATCACTACTGTTGTCTCTGATCCAGCAAGCAGCATCATCATCTGGATCACCAACACTATAGTCCCAGGGAAACAAAGCTCTCACATCAGTGATCCTGGTCTCTTGTCAATCACCGTTATTCTTCAGCCTCAACTGAGCAGAACGACAGATTCTCGAAAGAGTTCTAAAGGGACTCTCAAAACTTGCCCTGAAACCTACAAGGCAGGCCCCCATCCTCTGCGCTGCTCTGGGGTTGTCTTCCAAGCTCCCACAAGACTTCATACTGACCTCTGAAGACTCCATGGTTTTCCTAGCCCAAAGTTCACAGGCTATCACAAACTTCCCATGGCCTGGTCTGTCATAGCAACCTGGTACCAATTTCTGTCTTAGTTAAAGTCTCTTATTGCTGTGATAAAATGCCATGACCTTCCCCCATCAAGACAATAAACCACAGACTTGCCCACAGGCCAATCTGGTCAGGGTATTTTCTCAATTGGAGTCCCTTTCAAAAATAACAAAATGATTCTAGCTTGTGTCAAGTGACCAAGCTTCACCTTCATGTGAAATCTACTAGCCATATCTGATCTAATCCAAACTTTCCCTCAACATATCATTTCAGAGGGTGGGGGAGAGAGAGAGAGAGAGAGAGAGAGAGAGAGAGAGAGAGACACTGATACAGTGTACTGATGTTACAGCCAGAGATGGGAACTGGTTTTCTAACTCCAAGTAGCCTGAGACACTTGGGGAAAGGTGTATCTGGGAGCCCAGGAGACCCTGTTTTGATCTTGACTGTGGTGTACACTGTTGTCCATTTGACAGAATCCATAATCGACTGGGAGATGGGCCTCTGGCCTAATGCCTTGATGGCATTAACTGACATGATAAGACCCATCCACTGTGGGTGGCGCCATTCCCTAGTGAGAATGGACTGTATGAGTAGAGAAAGAGAGCTGAGCAGCATGTGTACTCGTTGCTATCTTTCCAATGTGGAGCCAGCACTGCTACAAGCTCCTAGTGCCCAGACTTCCCTGCCTGTCATGATGGACCGAACCCTCGAGCCAGAATAAACCCTTCCTCCTCTAGGTTACTTTTGTCAAAGTATGTTAGCACAGCAACAGAAGAGAAACTAAGAGAGGAAACTAAGAAAACCTTCTGAGTCTTATACAAAGTCATACTCAAGTTTCTTTTCTTTTTCCATTTCCCTTCCCAACCCACTGCCATTTCAGAGAGGAAAATGACCCAACCTAAAGAAACATAATGGGAAAAATAGAAACTGGTCTGCACTTCTTAAATGAGTTAGATTCACTCTGAACTCTCTCTCTCTCTCTCTCTCTCTCTCTCTCTCTCTCTCCCTCCCTCCCTCCCTCCCTCCCTCCCTCCTCTCTCTCTCTCTCTCCCACACACACACACACACACACACACACACACACACACACACACACATACACCATATGAATTTGTGATTTGCCTAAATTGAAATCAGGAAGGAGCCATTCCTTGCTGAGCTGGGTAGCAGGCTCCTTGCCATAGGGACTCTAATGGCAAGGCATGGTGTGAAAAGCTATTAGTTGGGGGAAAAACAGTCTTCCCTCTTGTTTCCCTTCAGACCACCCCACCTAAAGCATAACTGACCACCTAAAGCACAGAAGTACTTGAGTGTATTTTTAAAGTAACTAAACAAACTCTAGGTCTCTTCCAGGGTTTAAACACCTCAGCTTAAACTTTTTAAACAGAGTTTTAAGCCGACCAACCAGGAAGATCATCAGGCATAAGAAGGGAATGTGGGTCAGGGCGGGCAGACTTCATGCTGCATATGAGCCCCGCGGCAGCCTCTTTGACCTGCCGTGCAGGCCAGTCTCTCAGTCTCCTTGGAAAGTGATTGTGGGTAAGTGGATAACACGCTTGGCTCATGTTGGAAACTGAGGAAACATTTGTTTCTCTTTATCTTCTTCCTCTAGAGCCGAATTTCAGGTGTAGTATAGACAGGAATGTGTAAAAGAGATTTCTAATGCTGATCCTGTGGCCAATGGCTCCCCAGGACTCTTTGTGGTGTTCTGCAGTCCGGCTTGCCCGAGGCTTGTGCTGGCAACTCTAGCATGTGTGCCCACCGGCAAAAGCAGAGCCCTGGTCCCTAGAACACTCAGGGAGGGGAGTGAGGCGGAAACTCATGTGTTATGCAGATGTAGAGCAATTGGGGCAAACGCTGGTAACTCACTATGTGGAAGCTGAGAGATGCTGCGGCCACAGCAACTCATCTGGTATGATCCAAAGGGGTTACACTTGAGACTGCCTCTCTGGGTGCAGCCTTCAACTGGTCACCTTGATCTCTCTGGTACTCAGTTTCTGGATCAGTTGGTTAAGGAGCTATAATGATTTTCTCATTAGCAGACCAGACACTCAGGATATTCTAGCAGACCTGCTGGTCCAGGCCTGTGGTCCAGACCTCTAATGCCAGCTACTGAAAGCTGAGTCAAGGAGGGATCACGAGCTCCAAGGTTTGCATAGACTAGAGAGGGTTCAAGGCCAACCTGGACAACTTGGCAAGACAATGTCTAAACATGAGAAGAAAAGGGCTGGGGATGTGGCCCACTGGTAACAAACTTACCTAGTATGCACAAGTTCTGAGGGGTAGGGGGTTGATGAAGAGAGGGGTGAGAACTGCATAGTATCTATTCTGAATATTCACCTTACGATTGTTAGCATAGTTGTGTACGATGGTGTATGCCTGTAATCCTAGCACTCAAGAAACGGATGCAGAAGGATCACTGTTAGTCTGAAGCCAGCCTGGGCTACATGGTAAGTAGCCCAAGTCAGCTGAGGCTATGTGACAGAGTCTATCTCACAAAAACAAAATCAAAAAATTAATTAAAGACTTCCATAGCAAGTTGTGGAGGACTTTTACCTTGTCCGTAGCACAGTGCTCTTGACTCAGAGCCTGGCACACAGCGAACTATAAACACTGTCCCTCCCAATAGCCGTGAGTCACTTTAACAGTACTGGTCCAGGATGACTGCCTTACTGGAGGCTCACTACCCCAGCTGAACAAATCTTTCATGGACCACTATGCTCCTTTGGACCAGGACGTTCTAGCCTAGTCTGGCAGTAGCTCTACAGCCTTGTCAGAGACCTCTCAATTAGTCTGTCTTCTGGAAGGCCAGTTCTGCTACCATCCCAGGGGGGAAATTGAAAATCCAACCCTGCAAGTTTCAATCTGAGAGGTATTAACGCTATAGAGTATTTCAATTCAAGGCGAGGAGAGCGATAAAGCGGTGGGTACCCAGCAGAGGCAGGCTGGGGAATTGCTGTCTCCACGGGCTTGATTACAGAGAATTGGTTCATGTTCAAGAGGCAGCTGGCTACAAGGTTGAGAGGCAGAATTACAACCTTGGGAATGCGGGGTGCCTTGGAAAGGAGTTAGCATCGTTCAACAGCAGAGATCTGGCATGGAGTGAACTTCTACATGCCCAGCGTTGTGGTGGGCATCTTACTGTCAAGGAATCACAGGCATTATTGTAACAACATAACATCAACAACACAAAACACATGTCGAGACGGTGCTGCATGTGAGCTGTGTGTGATCAAGGTGGTCTCCAGATGCATCGTCCACGACCAGTAGTGAGAGTTTGCCTTTCATTTTACAAATAGAGCACTCTGGGAAGTATATGAACTGTGGGACTGGAGTTGGAACTCTGCTCTGTCAGATCCCACAGGTATGCCCATAATTGTTCAACAAGTAAATCAACCCCTCCTCATGCTACATCAGGAGAGGGAAAAGCAATTAAGCTTAGGGGCTGGGACAGCCTCTCTTTATTCCCCATACTCCACTACAGAGCTAGGTGAGATGAAAATCATGTGAATGGCTGGATACCTGTGGAATCGTGAAATAAAGGCTAGCAAACCCATTGTCACCTCCCACCTAGGACTTTACACCTTTAATGGTCCTTGGCTGTCACTCAGACTACTGTGAACCAAATACTTATGTATTCCCAAAGTTAACATGTCAAAACCCTTGGTCCAATACAATGTTCCAAAAGAAAAAAAAATGTTATAATGTTATTATATAGCGATATAATTGGTTTTTCCCTATTCATCAACCTGGGCTTTCTTAACTCCCTAAAATAAAATGAAAGTTCCTACCATGCAGTATACTGCAGAAGAATGACTCTCATCAAGTAGAAAGGGGGATAGCCCAGGTGCTCCCAGGTGCTCCTTGGTAAAGGTTAAAGTACAAGGGGACTCCTGTTTTGCACCATCTTAAGGGAACCAGAATCTCCTGCTGGGGGAAATACTGGTAAAATTGGCTAATCTGATGAAGACAGCTAATCAATTAAAGAGTCCATCTTCCCAGATGTGTGGAGGTTTATGTCAAGCTGACAAAAACTAACTGTGACACTGTACATGCTGTCTAGCTGTGCTTCACATCAGTAAATGGGGTCACCTTCCCTCTGAGATGTTCTCCCTCCTTGGCTTGAGTGTTCGCTGTGTTTTCTGTGTGGGTCTTTCCAAGGAGATGGGGACGTGAAGTCGGGGCGCCCTTGTCCTCTCTCTCTTTTAAAGCATCAAGGGGCCCTAGAGTCCTTAGATAGTGGAAATAAGAATCCTATGTTGTATTCTAAAT
The DNA here is from genome assembly GCA_021653895.1 of Mastomys natalensis. NCBI lineage: Eukaryota > Metazoa > Chordata > Mammalia > Rodentia > Muridae > Mastomys > Mastomys natalensis. The sequence goes on from JAJTUV010001292.1 coordinate 360,703, forward strand.
TAAACAGTTAGAGTCACTCTGTTAGAATGTATATGGGACTTCCTACAATAAAGACCGTCTTTAGCTATGTTCCCATTTCTAAGAACCTCTATGCAGGTGATACATGGTCTGTGTTCATTGGAACTACATCAGTGGAGCCACAGTCAATTGTTAATTATCTCAAGGAAGGAGAACAAAATTCATGCCTATAGCAAGCAAAGCTTGCAGCCTTAGTCGTTTTCAGAACAAATATTTTAATATATGTAGGGTTTTTGAATAAATATTCACAGATTCAAGGTTACAAAATAGTTGGCCTTTCAGTAGGACAGGAATGGTCATTGACCTTCATAGGCTATAGAGTTAATAGAATCTTTAGGACCAACTATTGCAAACTAATTAGATATTTAGGTAAAACTTAAAGTAAATTGTATGGAGATATCTTCTAAGCATTTCTCTTACATTTATGCTTCAGTGAGTTGATTCAAGACGCCACGGATCCTTAAAACTTGTGTCAATAACGTCTTAAAGCTTCTCATGTTTCCTACTTAAAAATAAAGTGTGGCTTCTAGTTTTAGCTTCCATTTTAATTCAAAAGCTTCAGGAGCTTATAATTTCTTTCTCCTTATTCTTGCTAGTTTATACTTAAACATACTTATGTGAAATCTGTTACCATAGACTGAGATCCCAGCTGCTCAGACATGACGAGCCCAATCGTTGAGTGACAGTTGATAGGAGGAAATCTGGTTTGTCCAGGGGAAGGCATTTGAGAAAATGCCGAGGCTGTGGACCTCAAACCTTCATCCTGGATAACATGGAAATGCAAAGGGATTTGGAGGCTAAAGAGGCACCGACAGATGCAGGCTGTGTGCTGGTGTCTCCTGTCACCCTCTGGCCGGAACCTGGAAAGCAACTTCAGCCCCAGCCCCAGCCCCAGCCCCAGCCCCAGCCCCAGCCCCAGCCCCAGCCCCAGCCCCAGCCCCAGCCCCAGCCCCAGCCCCAGCCCCAGCCCCAGCCCCAGCCTCAGCCTCAGCCCCAGCTGTGTGTTCTCCTAACATAGACAGCTGCGTTGCTTTTCTGCAAGCTAACACAGCCATTTGCCTGCTCTGTGTTACTGATGCAGAGAACGGAAGGCTAGAGAGGAACAATGCAAAGATCACCGGGGTACTAGAAATGTAAAGACGAATTGTCTCATAGTTAATATCAGTTACATTTAGGTAGGACTTCTGTTTAGAATTCAGAACTCCACATCGGAGGGTAGGGGTAGGGAGTGGCAAGGAAACAACTCTTGTAGAGGGATTACACAGGAGAAGAAAAGTAACTCTGGCAAAGACAAGTCTCCAAAGGAGCAATTGTTACAAAAAGGCCACACACATCACACATCATACCACACACACACACACCCCACATATATACACACACACACCACATACACACACACAAACCACATATACACACACACATACCACATACACACACACAAACCACATATACACACACATACCACATACATCCCCCCAACACACACCACATATACACACATGCCACATACACCAAACACACACACACCCCACCTATACACACACACATGCCACATACACCAAACACACACACACAGACTACATAAACCATATATGCTTCATACACATGCACACACCACATCATACAGACACACACACATACACACACACACACACACCACATATACACACATACACACACATACACACACATACACAGTGAGAGAACATTGCATACACCATACAAAAACACATACATAAACCACATATATAACACACACATACACAGACCACATAAACCACCCTTATCATATACACCACATACAACACACACACACACACACACACACACACAGAGAAAGAGAGAGAGAGAGATTTCTTCACAGTCATCAGATGTGCTCCCAATAGTCTGATTTAAAACGTGAACTCTGTAACTAACAGGAAACACACTTTTAAGCCATGAAAACGTCCCAGGAGGAAAATGGCTAAAACACATTCACAAGGAAGGGTCCCATGACAGAATGTATGTAATAAGATGTCAGAAAAGACCAAGAAAACAGGACTTCCCAACAGGAGCCTGAATGCACAGTCACTGGGCAGATGCTCAGAGTCCCTCCTGTTGATTTACTTAGGGATGCTTCTCCAGTGAGCAACACAATACAACCAGAGGACATGTGTTTGCTTTATGCTGTGAAAGCCTCATGTATGTCTGTCTCTCCGAGCCATCATCTGTCTGTAGTACTTGTTCCCGTCACATCAGCTGACAAGAGATGGTGTCGTGTCATTTCCAGCCCTACTATGTGTAGGGCCTGGTCCCAGAGAGCCCTAACAAAAAGGCTCTACCACCTTTTCTTGGCAGGTCAACTGAACATCCTAGGAATTATTAGAAGGCAGAACAAAATAAATGTATTCAATGTGGTCACATTGGAAAGAGGAGTAAGGAGGTTCAATAACCCCTCAAGTCCATCTGTGGGATCCTGACATGATGTTCACACGTTACTAGAGACTGAGGGTGTGCAGAAGTCATCAGGGCTGGCAGAGCTGTGGCTCCACCCAGCCTCCTCTTGTCTCTTCTAAAAGGTGGTCCAAATAGTTGTCAAAACTGTGAAATCTCTTTCCCAGAGACAAGCTCTTCCTCTGCCTGACAGCAGGCTTTGCTCATTCCCTCTTCCCAGCATGAGAATCCTGCGGGAATTATAATTTCTTAGAGACCAGAAGGTTGATAGCCAAAGAGAGGGCCACAAATGTCACTGTAACATCTTCATTCCAAGACAGCATTGGTGGCGTAAGGAAGAGTGGCTTGGGGGTGATGAACCTAGCAGCTCTGCATGTAACTTAGAGCATACACCGTCACTTAAGCCAACTACCACTATTCCTTAGATATAGCTAAGAATGAAACAGTGGGTGAAGCATAATCTAGTGTATGGGCTGTGGAGATGGCTCGGCAGTTAGGAATCCTCACTGCTCTTGCAGAAGGGCTTGGTTCCCAGCACCCGCACGGCAGCACACAACTGCCTGTCACTCCAGTTCCATGAGATCTGGCTTCTTCTGACTTCCAAGAGATCCTGAACATGTGGTGCCATGCATACGGTACACATGGATGATGATGGTGGTGGTGATGATGATGATGATGATGATAAATTTTTAAGAGCAACTTCACATTTCACACTGCCCTTGGGGGATAGGTGAAGGCAGCCACCCAAAATGAGCTCAGCCCTCAGTGCCACACCTGGTGTTGGCATCAGGCCTGGAAGCTGAAAAGTCAGAAAGGGAAGGGTTCTCCTAAGAGTGTTGCTTCTATAGTCACATCCTGTCACAGGCGTCCAGGAGCCTGACATTCAATTTTAAGAATTATAGAGGACTGGACACACTGTTGCTGACATCCCACTATTTTGATACTAGCAGTGAGCAAAGGACTTTTCATTTCCTGAAAGTGACAGGAAATTGAGGAACCTGCCTGAGATACCATCATCTTTGTGTGGGTAAAAGAGGTTGATGAAGTCAGATGGCCAGACTGTCCTGAGAGAGGAGAAAACAAAACAAAACAAAAAACAACCAACCAAACAAACGAACAATACACTCAAACTGCTGCAAGCTCCCACCCTAACAAGTCCCACTCTCTCGCTGTCACAGTTATTTCTGTCCATAGCTCTTTCTTCTCCAAAGAGAAAGAAGTCCTGGGGGAGCATGCGGGGTTATGACCCCGGTACTGACTCCACAGTGGTTTGATAGACCAGCGATTTTACAGGTGAACAACAAAAGATGCTGAAAGCAAAGATCAGAAGTAAGGGAGAGAAATGGGGAGAGGAAGGGTCAGTAGTGTAAAACTATTTCTAGGGGCAAAGGACTTATTTTCATAATAGAAGTATAGACAGGGGAGGCTGGGGAGAAGCTGCCTGTTCCATACACATAGTAAGGAGAGGCCCTTTAACTACAAAGGCCAGAATGGAAAGAGGAGAAAGGTCCCCAGGGTAGATCTGATGCAGCAGAAATTTTCTAGCACAAGAAGATAAGCAGGGGCTGGAGACATGGCTACACAGTCAAGAACACTTGCTGTCCAATCATGAGAACCACCCTAAAAATGCCTATAACTCCAGTTCCAAGGGATATAACACTCTCTTCTGGTCGCTGAACGCACACACACAGACAGACACACACACACAAAAACATACACTTAAATAAAATAAACAAGTAAGATTAATAGAGCAGTTGCCTTCAATAGGAGGAAGGGGGCAGAAGGGACAGAGGAGCCTCAACCATGGCAAGGTGGACTGTGTTGTCTGTAGTCCCAAGTGAGCAGGAAGTCTCTGGACTGTAGATCCATCTCCCACAGGTAGGCTGAGGAGTCTGTTCTGGCTTATGTTCACTCACTCTGGGACCCGGCATGAAAGAACAGTTACCATTCCTACCATGTTCCACAGCTGTGTCAAAAGGAAGAGAAGTTCTAGCATGCTCTGCACTGACTAAAGCATTTGCCTAGAGTTGACCCACCTCAGCTCCACCTGAATGTCTTTGGCCATAGAACACCATGTAGATTCAGTTACATTCTAAAGAATGGGAGGTTTGGGGAGATAGCTCTGCAGATAAAGCCCTTGCCTTGAAAGTATGAGGACCTGATTTGGTTGCCCACATCAAAAACAAAACTAGGGGCTGGAGAGATGGCTCAGTGGTTAAGAGCATTGAGTGCTCTTCCAGAGGTCCTGAGTTCAATTCCCAGCAGCCACATGGTAGCTTACACCATCTGTAAGTCCAGTTCTAGGGGATCCAGACCGTCATTCAGCCTCCAAAGATACTGTACACATGTGGTACAAAGACAGACATGCAAGCAAAAATACCTATATACACATACATATGTGATACACACACACACACACACACACACACATATATATATATATATACACATATATGAATATATATGTGTGTGTGTGTGTACATATATGTGTGTACACACAGACACACACAGACCTTAGCACGTTTCTCTGAGGGACAGTCAGGAGCCAAACTATGAAAATCCCTGGTATTCAAATCAGTGTAGAAGTGACTTTTTAATCACATGACTCTTTTCCCTGTGTACAATCATAGCTCCCATAACTGGTCCCTCTCCCTGCTCCAAAGCCTTCCTGCAGCTGAAGGGCACAGAGAAGTAGATGTGAGCTACAAGACTGAGCATCTTATAAATCATTGAAATTCTTTCTGTCCTGTGTCCCAGGAACTAATGGAGTCCAACCTGCTGCTACGAACTTGGGTCTTGGTCTTCCCAGACCACTGTCTTCTCAGGCTATATCCTGACTCACATGTGCTGAGCATTTGCTAAGGGCTTAACACTAACATAGAGGGACCCGTGCATCTCTCCTTGTGGTTAAAGGACATTGTCAGTGAACCCACAGGCCCCCATCTACTCTAGAGATGCCTGGTTCCCTCTCTGTTCTTCTCCATGTCCTGCCTCCCAGGAAGAACAGTTGTTAGTGGGGCATTCCTAGTTTCCAGTCAGACCAAGATGAGTCAGGCAGAGACCTTAGGTCCCCATAGAGCTCCCTTCATCCTGCACCTGCTTCAAAATGGATGTGTCCTGTAATTTAGCCAACAGATTCAACCCAAGCTTGCTTCTGTTCTTTTGGAGCTTTTACAACCCCAGCTAGAAATGTTGAATCACCTCCATGAAATCTCCTAAATTTGACATCTCAGAAGAACATATTCATAGGAGAGCATGTTACCCCTAAATGTGGAGGATTCAAGCAAGAGAATGGTGTTGAGGTTGGACCTTTTGCTATGTATTATAATACTAAACACTGCCCCTCCCCAAAGCTTGATTGTCCCCAGGGACAAGAGAATTCACATATATACCCAAGTTACGCTATGTAACCTTGCTCCCAAATTATCCCTGACTGGAGAATAAAGATGCCTACAGCCTAAAGCTTGGAAAAATATAGCAGTGATTTTTGGGGGACTCCTGGGCTTGGGGCTGGAGGCAGGGGACCATGAGGAAAGGGAAAAAGAAGAAGGTGGAAAGAAGAAAAGATGCCATGGAGTAAGAGTCTTGAAAATATGGCCATGAAGGGAGGGGCAATTGGAGTTAAGAGCAGCTCAGATGGAAAATGGAAGTCATATTGTGGGGTATTGGCAGGGAAATAGGCATAATAGCATAGAGAATAGATATCTGCCAGCTTTAATGCATTAAAGGCTTACTATAAACATAAAAGTTGTGTATCTTTGATCTTGGAACTGAATGACCAAAGGCAGGGTAGAAATCCCTGATTGAGATTAAATATCTACTACAACAGAATGGTGGCTGCCCACAAACCATAAATGTGAATACCCGGGAAGCAAAACTAAAGCCATGCCCCAAATAAATGAAGCACATCCTATCTTCTTTTCTTTAAGGCTATAACTAAAGAGTTATATTGAGAAGATGGCTTGGTGGGTAAAGTTGCCTTTTAACCATGAGGCTCTGAGTTCAATCCCCAGAACCCAAGTTAAAAAGGCCAGGCTCGGGGAAGTGGGGCTATACAGATGGCTCAGTGGTTAAGAGCACTGGCTGCTCTTCCAGAGGATCCAGGTTCAATTCCCAACATATGATCCTCACAACTGTCTGTAACTCCAGTTCCAGGGGATTTAACACCCCTACACAGATATACATGCAGACAAAACACTAATGATCATTTTTTAAAAAGTGAATTTCGGGAGCTGAAGAGATGTCTCAATGGTTAACAGCACTGACAACCTTTGCAGAGAATCTGGATTCAATTCTCAGTACCCACATAGAGACTCTTTGGTGTCTGTAACTCCAGTCCCAGGGATCTGACACCCCCTACACAGACAGAGAGGCAGGCAAAACACCAATGCATATAAAATAAAGATAAACAAATTACTTTAAAAAAAAAAAAAGAAAAAAAGAAAAAAAAACAAAACAAAAAACAAAAAAAAGAGCAAAGCCAGGTACAGTGGTGCATACTTGTGGCCCCAGAACTAGGGATGCCATGGCAGAGGGATCCCTAGATCTCATAGGTCAGCCAGTCTAGCTTACTTGGTAAGCCCCAGACCATGTCCCCATTCTCTCCAAAAAGTGTTTGTGACCTAAAGAATGATCCCAGGGATCATTCTCTGGCCTTACATATATGCATGTGTATTCACATGAGTACACCTAAGCACACATATGCACCTGCAGACGTACAAACATACATGACAGAATATACCCTCATAATTACTCATTTAAGTGCACATAAAGCAAAATTATATATACAAGCATGTGTATATATCACATATCTCTACCTTGCTTTAATCCTTTTTACTTTTATATGTAAAATCTTGTCTACATATAAGTACATGATATGTGTACACACACGCACACATACATTTTACTTTATATTCTGGCTGTGTTTTTTATATGAATAAATGTTAAAAAAAAAAAAAACATCAAAGATGGCTGAACTCGTCTTCACGTGTTTTGGGCATTCCACTGGCAATTCAGTGGTGTTCAGATAAGTTCTGAAAAACCAGCATATGCTACTTACAAGGATTCTATGTTCACTTCATAAATGTATTTTTCCTTTGCTTTCATACCGGCAAAAATCACTAATTGTGTTGTAATAGAGTGAGTGTTTTGTATAATGTGTGTTTAGCTGAAAGTCATGTCCAATTAGCCAGCTTTTCTTGAGCGATTACATTTTAAAAATTCACTCCAATTTGGACAAACGGCTCTGTAGAGACAGCTGGATTTGCGGCTGTCAATAGAAGTATAAAAGTCTCAGGTTCATAAAAGGACTGTAAGCTTTACATAAACACCACAGCAGTGCAACGGAGCTGTGTAAACTAATTATTTCTCGGAAAAAATATTAAATGTGTGGAATTCATTAAAAAGAAAAAAGACAATTCTCAGACAAGCCTTTCAGTAGCTCTTAAAGAAAGGCAAGCTCCCATGCTGGCATTAATAACTGTCATCCTTCATACACGTTACACTTACACATGTACACACACATACAAATACACACATAAAAGACCAGGATAAACTATTATTTGTTATTGCAATCTGACCTTCTGCCTCTAGGGGCAGTATTTGTACACTCATGAATAAAACACCAAACAGAGAGGGTGGGAAGAGGGTTGTCCCAGTGCTGGGTAGGAGTCAGAGGTCATCCCAGACCTACAGGAGCTGAGACTTGAAGGGCAGGACAGATGTACCAGAGGGACACAGAGGGTCCCTGTGGTGGCAAGGCTGGTCCCCTGCACCCCCCCACCCCCTCAGCAGATGGAGGAGGGGCCTGAACCAAATGTTTGGGAACGCCTGCTTTAATATTGTTATGCAGATATGTGATGATCATCACATTCAGCAGGGAGATCTCCTTTCCACCCCCCATGTCACTGGAAACTGTATCCTCAGTCTTGCCTGGCACAGTCATCTCAACCCTGACAACGGAGGCCAAACAAGGCAGCCCAGCCAGGGGAAGGGGATCCAGTGGCAGGCAACAGAGTCAGAGACAGCCCAGACTCCAATTGTGAGAGGACCCACATAAAGACCAAGCTGCACATCTGTTACAAATGGAGAGGGGTTCTAGGTCCAGCCCAAGCACAGAACCCAGATTTTTAAAAGTCCAGTGCAGTAGTTAGCGTGTGTGTGTGTGTGTGTGTGTGTGTTGTGTGTGTATGTGTGTTACCTCAACTCAGGGGACGCAGAGATGGATGTATTTCTGGGATTCGCTGAGCAGTTAAGCTTAGCTACTCAGAAAGTTTCAAGTCAGTCAGGGGATAGGGGGTGGTTGTGGCTTCCAAAAGCAAATGTTTTGTTGAGTTCAGGTGTATGACATAGATCCATCCCAGGACCATGTGCCAGGGGACATTTTCCTAGGGTGCTAATTCTAAAGTGGGGAGCTTGGCCACTTTCTAGTTATAAAGGACATTGATGAGCTGCTTTTCCAGTCTTAGTGCTGAATACACTCGTCACATGTAGGTCTGGTGTTTAGATAGATCCACAGCTGCCCTGAACCAGGGGACAGCCAGGTTGGTGCCAAATAGGTCAGCAATGACCAAGCAAAGGGCTCTGGAAAGTCACTGGTGGACCTACTGTAGGCCCTGACACCCCATCCCATCAGTCCACTGGACGCTTGAAGTCTGGAGGAACTGTGAACAAAGGTGTCATTGTTGTGACGGTTCTACTTACAAGACATACATTTTCAATACATTCAGCGATGCTTAGGGTCAGAGGCCAGTTTGACTTTTAACATTGTGACAGGATAGAGATGGTCATTTGCTAAGTTCACACCCCAGATCCCTGCAATCTAGTAGCAAATTGTAGGAAATTAAGGTCTCACAAGATTTGAAGTCTAGGGTGTTTTTAGTGGGCCTTACACGTAGCTGTACTTGGCCAGTTGGACATGCCTGAGAGAGAGCTGGTTGTTCAGGGTTTGTCTGGTTGAATATGAAGTTGTTTTGCTTCTGTGTAGCTGAACTCTTTTACAGTCCTGCTGGCAGTGAGCATGATTCTAGTCACTCTGGAACTAGATACTGTCTGGGATGTAGGTATTTTGGTGGGTATGTGGCGGCATACTGTTTTAACCTGCAGCTCTTTAGCATGTCTGATGGGGATATCTTGCCATTGGCTTCCTTGTGTCTGTACAGTTCCAGAACACAAACATTTCTCAGTTATGGGAAAGAAGGCTCCATTATGCGGCACAAAATCCAGGATCCTTCTATGTGTGGGTTATCAACATTTAGCTATTTTTCAATTGGATCATTCACCAGACACTATTTAAGAATTCTCTGTAAATTGCTGGGTTCAGGCCCTGTGGTAAAAAAATATATCCCTCTGGTGTGTGGCTTGGGTTTTCATTCTCTTAACTGCCCCCACCCCACCCCCATTCTTACTTTGTTAGCTAAGGCAAGTTTGGAGAGTCCAAAGTATAGGAGGAGGAGGAGGAGGAGGAGGAGGAGGAGGAGGAGGAGGAGGAGGAGGAGGAGGAGGAGGAGGAGGAGGAGGAGGAAGAGGAGGAGGAAGGGTGCTGGAGAGATGGCTCAGTGGTTAAGAGCACCAACTGCTCTTCCAGAGGTCCTGAGTTCAATTTGCAGCAGTTACATGGTGGCTCACAACCGTCTGTAATGGGATCTGGTGCCCTCTTCTGGTGCTTCTAAAGACAGCTACAGTGTACTCATATAAATAAGATAAATAAATCTAAAAGGAGGAGGAAAAGGAGGAGGAGGAAAAGTCCTAAGAACCAGGGCAGCTTATGAACTGGATTCACTTTCATTTCCTGAAAGACAGGAATTTGGGGAAACGAAACTGTCGGACAATCTTAATTACGGTACTTGTTCTATTGAAAGGGCCACCTCTCAGGGAGGCCTCAACTAGGTCTGCAACCCCCATGGGACTGCACATCAAGCGACAGCCTGAGCCAGGCAGTGTGTCTGTCCATGGGTCAACCTAGATCCTGACTGTGACTTCCCAGATGGTGGCTGTTCCTCTCCCCTCCGGCTCCCTGCATCCGCTCTGCTGTCCGTGGGGTTTAATAGGCTGTGTGGAGTGTTGAGAGGACAGTATTAACAAGATTAAAATCAAAAGGATATTCACCTACCGTGTGTCTGCCCCTGTTCTAGGACCCCCTTTCTATTATTCCCATGCTGTGTGGGGCTCAGCATTCCGCGAACATCTGGCCTCCCCCTCCGTAGGCTCAGGATGTCCGTTTCCTCTCTGCAGTCAGTCCGTGCTGGGCATGCCCCGCCCTCAGCAGGTGTAATGTTTCTACTGGGTAGACCAAGCCAGCCTGGAGCCCAAGCTCTTTTTGCATTAACTTCCTAAGTACTGAGAACGCAGGGATGTGCCACCATGCTCGGCTGGGTGTAATTGTTTCTGATTTATACTCCGGAACCAAGTATTCTACTCAGGGAGAAACGGAAATCAAACAAAAGCAAGATTTTAATCCAAGAGACAGAGAAAAATGAAACTAAAACACGATACAAAGAGCTGAATAACAGGAAAAACAAAAGACAAAAGGACAGAGAAACACACTGTGTTTATGCACAGTTCATGAACTCTTTAGAAGACTCAGATTTGGGGAGAAAAATCCAATCAAAAATACGCTAGTTTCTCCGACTTCAAGCTTAGAATTACTAAAACATAGCAAACTGGTGATGTGATTCCAAAGACCTTTCCCTATCTTATCTTTTCAGACGCCATAGCAATTGCTTTTTCTTCTAGAATGTGGTTCCATTGTTTAAAAAAGAACTTCAAATTAGGGAGAGCTTCCCTGGGCAATTCCCGAAATAGCCACTAGATGGCAGAATGAGACCACAAAGATGCTGTGTCATGCTGACTGCTGATCTGCATGCAGCCCGGGGAGCCGCGAGCTAGCAAGCCATCTCCTGCAGGCATCTGATTAATAATGGGGCTGTAATTATCTTTACACAATCCCGATTGCAGCTCCCGTTGTAGCCTAGCTGTTAAATTAAACTGCACAAATAAATATGCCTTGCGACTCAGCCTCCCCAGCACTCCCCACCCGGGGTGGCTTCCAAGCTTATTAACATATCAAAACACAAACAGTACCCCTCCCCACTCCTTTCATTTTCATAACAAAAGGAGCCCCTTTCATCTCCCCAGCAACCCAGTCTGTATTTAAATAGCTCTGTGAAGGCCGATAACATTATTACTTTATTTCCCTAGTCTAGCCCTGGAATATCACCAATCTGCTTCCTCGGGATGATGGATGGATGGATTTTATTAGGAAGATGAAACACCCACCAACCCATGCGGCCTGAAGCTTGGTACTGGGTGTAAGTGCAGAAGAGAGCCTGTCAGAAGTCTCACCTAAATGAATACCCAGAAATAACGAAGAATCCTGGCTGGTCTGAGGCAGCGCCTTCTGTTTCTGTGATCTAAGGTCAAAAGAATGAAGATGCAAACAAAATTGGGTTAGGGTCATAGGTTCTGGATGGTGGCATTATAAACTGTAGCGCCCTGGGCATGAAGACATAGAGGGGTTAGAAGTTCCTAGAAAGCACTTCACCCCAGCTGCAGTGCGGCTGAGTTCCCTCAAATAACGGGGTAGGGGTGGGGGTCTAAAGATCCTGCCTCCATCCAGGGACAACTCAGAGACTTGGGAAGGAGCTGCAAAAATAATGCAGATCCGGATTTGAGTCCCAGTATCAACGGAGCTTGTACAATCCAAGGACTCAGCAGTACAAAGGCCTGTTTGGGGCGACAAGCCTTCCCTCCTCATTACCAAGTCTGGAGATTAACTACCCTGCTCCTGCAGCAGATGCTCCTATTAGGCCCCCTACTGGGGCAGAGGAGAAGGAAGGCTTTACTACCGAAGAGACTCCCTTCCACCATCATAGGAGCTCCTCCTCTGCTCCGTGGCTTGTGCTCCGTGGAATGAATGGGTGTCAGTTTCCACACTCAGTGGAGGAGTGGAACTAAACAAAAATGGAGGAGCTGAGGGATGCGGGGCCGGGAGATCTGATAGTACATCTTAAGAAAGGAAGGGTCCTCAGGGATCAGCTTATCAACTGTCTGATTTCCCAGAGTGAAGAGACATGTGGACAGACTCGGGGGTAAACAGATCTCGGGGATCTTCTGTGACATGGTATCCTTCAACTCAAGAGCTGATTAAAGCGAAAACGAACGAGTAAACACTCCAAGAGGCAGGAGCAAGCTCCAGCAAGCAGAGTATTCAGGACCCCAAGCGCTTTCAAGTCCATGGGATTTTTTTAATTATCGGAGGAGAGGGAGGCATTCTCTGAAAGGGCGGGGCTTTCTTTGACTGACATAGGTGATTGATATCTCATGAATTGTGCCATCTCATGATTGCCTATGTAACAATCATAGGCGTGAGGTGTAGTCTGTATATGCGTCAGCCTTAAGGGGTTTGAGATGTCCCAAAGGCCACTTTAAGACAATATTTTCCCTAGTGGCCATACACTGGAGAAACCCCTAGAGGAATGAATCCTCTATTGGGTTTCAGATCCTAATTGTGGTTGGAATTTTTTGCTTGCTTGTTGGGAAAGGGTTTGCACAGTCCAAGGTTCCTATCTGGAGCACTACAGGAAACGGACTTCTTGTTGTTGTTACTAGATCCTGGAGTGATTTTCCTATGACTTATATGGTCCTATACCTCACTGGAAGAGGGGACAGTAAGACAGAGCCATGATCATGAGAGGAAGACCCCGGGAGAAAGAATATAGCTCCTCATATAGCTACAGATTTCCAGAAGAAGCCAGGCAGTGGAGGCGCACACCTTTAATCCCAGTACTTGGGAGGCAGAGGCAGGTGGATTTCTGAGTTCGAGGCCAGCCTGGTCTACAGAGTGAGTTCCAGGACAGCCAGGGATACACAGAGAAACCCTGTCTCAAAAAACAAAAACAAACAAAAAACAAACAAACAAACAAACAAACAAACAAAAGATTTCCAAAAGAAATCCCTAGGTCTCTGTCAGATCACAGTCCTGAAAGGTTGCTTCGCTGTTTGCTCACCTGCCCAGCTCACCTGCCTGGGAGGCAGAGGAAGGACTGTGCATCCCCAGATGCCAGCTGCTCCTTCCTTACCTTGGCATCTAAACACTCCCCTTAGCTGTTGGAAGCCTCCTCCCTGAGTATCACCCCACTACCTGGCTGGCTCCCCTTACAAGATGGGGTAGAGATGGGCTCTGGGGATTGCTGTCACAAGAGACTTCAGTTCCTTCCTGTGGAGCTCCTTGGTGGCTCATGCATTTCTGCATTCCACAAAAATTAATTAAAAGTCTATTGTGTACAGACTATTACACTAATCACTTAAGAGGCCCAGAAAAGAAGACAGAGACATAATAACGCCTCTGTTTATCATCTTGAGTCCTGGAGCTCAAAAGCAGGAGGCAGCTTCCACTTCCCGCTTGGCCTTGATGGGAGGGGAAGGCCCCATGGGGCCTTGCCTAATGTCTCATCTCCTAGTTGTGGAAGGGCTAAGTTTCGTGATTTGGGGTCCATGTTTCCAGTTTCATTTCATTGTGAGAAAGCCTTGTTTACAATACTAAACTGCTCCCCCTGCCCCACACAGGCTCATGCTCCGTAGAGTCCTGAGAGAACAGCTGCAGCATCTACTCTTACACAGGCTCAACCCAATCCAGGGTTTCCAGGAACTAGCCAGGAATACAGGGACAGGAGAGAGAAAGAACTCCAGCCAGGTAGGGCCAGCTCTTCTGAGCTCTGGTCCAGGAGGTAGCTGTGGATAGGAGAAGCCCAGAGTAAACTTGAGGGAAGCTTCAGGGAGCTTGGAGACCATGGGAACTCAAGATAGAAACACTAACGGGGCAGGGCGTGGAAGGAGCCACGCAAGGAGCCTGGCTGTCAGAAGAGCAGCCTCTGCAGTTAGGCTGAGCCTGACCCTTGGTGTGTGGGCTCTGAGGGTCATTTAACCTTCCTGCAGTCCTCTCCCTGACCTCTAGAATGACGATAGCATCAGTTCCTCCTGCTTAAGACCCCTTGTGGGAGAGCTCATAAAGCCTACCTTGCAGAGAGCACTCAGGGAGCACTGACTGGCTTCTTTGATTTAAAGCAAGTGGCTTGAAGGTGTGAGGAAGATGTCCGAGGACTAGGTTGAGGCTAGGCATACCCAACAGAGGCAAGCTGGCACTGGGGACCACAGAGCAGTGTCCTGAGGACCCTGTAGCCATTGTTGAGGGATCAGGTTGTCTCTAAGTACAGTGTGGGCTGAGAAAAGTCACATTGTGCCTGGACTCCAGGAAAAGCACCACAGGGTACTGTGAGCTCTTCTGAGCTCTTGTCCAGGAAGTGGCTGTGTGAAATGGGAGAAGCCCAGGGTGAGCTGCAGGGAAGGAGGCTAGAGACCACAGCCTTGAAGTGAGGACCTGCCTCAGGTGCGACCCTTTGATTGTCACATTCTGCAGTTCACAGAGAGAAAAACAGGAATAGGAGAATCTTAGTGGAGAGGTGACAGTGGTCCCGACAGCACTCGCTAGAAGTGGGAGCAGCAAGTATCTCCTCCCAGACAGACATGAAGGTGTAAAACAGACAAGGAGCCACAGGTTCAGGCCTAGTGCTGCAAAGAGGGGCTGGGGTGACTGGGCTAGAAGGAGTGCCGTTGGTGTCATGGGGTCATATGAGAACAGAGTCCTACAAAGATGTCTAACAAAGCACATTCACCTCTGGACTCATGTCACCTTTACAAAGACCCCAGGAGACACCAAAATGGGTGTCATAGGTGTGCACTGTTACCAGTTGGCAGGCTGTCTTTATCTTCATTCTTCCTGAGATATCTCTTCTCATTCTCTGTGTGTTTCTTTTTGGTTTCTACCATTGATTCCCCATGAGCTCGTGACTTACTTTTTACACACTGTTAACTTTCCCAACTTTCAGTTTGTTTATTTCCAATCCACTTCATGGTAATCAGTAACACATTTTGCATGATTTCAAGTTTTAAAAATTTCTTAAGGCTTGTCTCATGCTTCAGCAGACAGTTCATCATGGAGAATATTCCATAGAAAAGACTTAAAAATAAAATAATCTACTCTGCCACTATTGGGCAATCTAATTTATGCACAGTATTCTTTCAAGTTTTCTATTTAGTTACTAATCTATAACTGAGTTCTACCCAGTATTTGAAGTGTGGTATTGAGATCTCCAACTATTACTGTCTATTTCTTTGTACAGTTTGGTCAGATTTCGCTTCATAACTTTCAGTGCTCTGTTGTTAGGTGCATATATATCTTCGTAGCTGTCATAAATGTCTGGTAGAATGACCATTTTGTCAATATAAAATATTCTACAATGACAACATCTTTTGTTTTAAATTCAATTCTGTCTGATACCCACATAGCTATTCTAGTTTCTCATGCCTGCTGTTTGCATAATAGATGCTTTTCTGCTCTCTTGCTTTCTACATAGTTGCATGTTTAAGGCTAAAATGTGTCTTTGGTAAACAGCATGCAGATGGATTCTTTTATTTAGCTTGACAAGCTCTGCCTCCTGATTAGATTTTCTGAAACATTTACATTTAATGTTATTATTCATGACATTAGCTTTACATCTGCCATTTTTCTATACATCTATGTAGTTTTCTATTCTTTCGTGACTCCTTTATGCCTCATGTTATACTAAGTGGAACTGTTTAGTGTAACGTTTTATTGCTTTGATTTCTTTGACTGTAGTTTCTAACTCACTTTCTTAGTGGTTGCTCTAGGGCTTGTCATATGCATGCTAGCCTTTCAGATTAACTCAAACATCATTTTAGTGAAATACAGACTTAATACTCACAGAGGACTCTGTTTCCTCTGCAGCTTCTTTTATGCTGTTATTGTCTTTATGTCTAAGTATACTACAAACCCAGCAGTTCACTGTAATAATTCCTACTTTTTGATATTTTATAGCTACTTTATAAGCTGAGAAAAAAAGGAGGAAGGTATCTTTAAATAACTTGTTTACCTCTACCTTCTTATTTGTCATTTCTGTCTTTCTTCATGTTATCACTTGGCATCCTCTGTCTACCCTAGTGCAATGTCTCTTCCACCAAACTTCTGTGTGTATTACTGCCAAACGTTGTGTATCTGTATTACAGAATCGATACAACTATATACATACTGTTTTCTACAGTACTTTTAAGCTAATTAAGAGATGAAATATGCATTTATATTTTGTTTCATAATAGAGCCTTATTTCCCATATATAGCTACATTTGCAGCGATTATCCTTGGGTTTTGTTTCTATTTTCTTGTAGATTTGAACTTTCATCTGACTTTAGTTGTAACACAAAACATTCCCCTTAATATTGTTTATGAATATTATATGTATAGATTATACTATATTTATAGTATATACATAAAACACACACACACATATATATTCAGGCATACACAAATGTTTTATAATGTCTGTCTGTCTGTCTGTCGGTCTAGTCAGAGACTTAATGCATACCTCAGGCTGGCTTTGAATTCATAATTCTTCAGCCTCAGCTTCCCAGGTTACTGACATGTGCCGCCATGCCTGGATAGTGATTTTTGAAAACCATGTTCTAACAATTAATTCCATATTTTTTAAAAAAAAAATCTGGAAGTGTCCTTATTTTGCTTTCATTTAAGATATTTATCTATTTTTATTTCATGTTTATAAATATCTTGTCTTCATGCATCTTTGTGCACCACTTGCATGCCTGATACCTACAGAAGCCAGAAGAAGATATTGGATCCCATGGAACTGGAGTTATAGATTGTTGGGAGTCACCATATGAGCACTGGGAACCAAACCTGGGTCCTGTGTAAGAACAGCCAGGTGTTCTTTACCACCAGGGCATCTCTCCAGCCCCTTTACTTTCATTTTGTTAAAAGACCATTTTCTTGGAAATTAAATCCTTGGTTGAACGGTTTTGCTTGCCCTTTTCCCTTTCTGTATTTTGAATACACAGCCCACTACCTGACCTCTATCATCCTGTGGCCATTATTTCATTGAACTTTCTTTCTATGAGATGAATCAGTTTTATCTTGCTTCTTCCAGGATTTTCTTTTTGTCTTTGGTGCTAATCATTTGTGTCTGCTTTTTCTAGGTGTGGCTGTCTGTTGTAGTTTAATATTATTCTGAGGGGGTTGCTACACCCCTTTGTTGTCTTTAAGTATCTATTAGGGGTTTCTACCCCACTTCAGACCACATTGTTCCCAGATAAAAGACACAGAAATCTTTAGATTTATAATAAGCTTAAAAGCACCATAGCTGGGCCGATATCAAACCTCTGCACTATTTTGTTTACTTCCCTGCCAATAACCCAGGGGTATCACTTGTCCTGTTCTGTCTGGCCTGCTTCTACTCCATCAGGGCAGCCCTCATTGCCATGGATTCAGATCCACCTATCCCATGTCAATTTCCTTCCTTTTATCTCCTCCTTTTCTGGTGATCCCAGCCTTAGACTCCAAAACCCTGAACCTTCACTCTGCCTCCTGTAGGAGGGATAACTTAGAGGGGGTGGGGTTGCAGAACAAAAGCTGGTGTATGTGAGGCTCTCCTATTTAGGAGGAGAGCAGCAACCAGATCTTAGGGACCCATATTTATCATTTGAATACATAGCAACACCAGACCAACTCCCTACAGCTGTCTTTACATTTATCTTTGTGGAGTTTCCTGGGGGTTTTGGGTGTATATATTAAGGGTTTTCCAGCAAACACAAGACATTTTCATTGATGATGTCTTAGAGAATTTTTCTGCTCCTGTCTCTTCATATTAAATATATATTGACACACTTCCAAGTACTCCACATTTAACCTGAGGCTATGTTAAGGTTTTCATCATATCTACTTCCTGCTATCTTGATTTATTCTCAGACTCCCAGATTCTTTCTTCTGCCCACTCTAGTCTACTATGGAGCTCTGCTAATCATTTTTTAATTTTGGTCGATTTCGTTGTCAGATCCAGAATTTTCACTTTGCTGTTTTTTTAGTCATTTCTACATGTTTCTGAATGTTTACATCCTGGCATCTCAAAAGAATCCCTTATCTGCTGATTTTAACACCCTCCTCCCTGGGAGTTTTGTTTGTTTCTCTCTCCTGTCTCCCCACCACTGACTGTCACCTTGTGCATTGTTCATACATTCCTGTCTCTTGCATAGTTATATATAACTTTATGTTAAAATTGGGTGATTTAAGGAATATATTGTAACGACTCTGGGCATTGTTTCTGCTTCTTCATCAGCAGGTCTTGTTTTGGTTAGGTCAGTTGTTTGGGGGCTTGGCTGGGAACCTCCTGCTGGGTTAAGCCTGGATGTTGCAATTTTAAGGCTATATAGTTGCCCTGGGATGACAGTACTTTGATCAAAGCCCTCTTTCAATACCTTTTTACCAGGACTCTCTGTTAAGCTTCTAATCTTTCTGGGTATTATATTTTTAACTCAGAGATCTCAGACAAGGGTTGTCAAGACTCAGTTTACCCAGGAGTGAGCAGTGGCCACCAGACAGCTATGGTCTGGGCCGTTCTGTTCATTTCATGGATTCTTTCTCTAATGAGTGTTCTGCTTGAAACTTTGCCTGGATATGATGTACATGACTGTAGTCCCACCTGGAGGCAAAGACGGGAGGATTTTCATAAGTTTAAGATCAGCATGGGCTAAAGAGTAAGAAAGGCCTTATCTCAAAAACAGAAAGAAAAGAAAAAAAGTAAAAACCATATGAAATTTTATCCTTTGCTGGGATATTTACACTCATCCATACATTCATCAAAATTTTACTCAAATTCACTCTGGGCAGCCTTATTGTAAAGATGTTAGCTGAAGTGCACTCTGTCACCACATTCCTTCCATAGGAGCTCAAAATTTCAACAGCCTCATTTTTCTACATATCATGTGGCCAACGAGGGATAAAAAACTGTTCTAGCTCGTGATCATCTAGTGGGAGACAGAGGTAAATAGTTCTGCTTCAACTGCCTCTGAGGATAGAAGCCAGCCCACTTAAAAGGTATGCATGAGAGGCTGGATTGTATCTCAGTGGTAGAACACTTGCTTGGTATATGCAAGGTCTTAGCTTAATCCCCAACACTTTGAAAAAAAAAAAAGTAAGAGAGTATTGTCATTCTAGATTACGAGAACAGAATGTGATTGGAGAAGTCTGTGCAGCCATGGCACAGGGCACAGCTGTGAGTGTCCTCTCAAGGTGTCAGAAGAGACAGAATAGACAGGGATGATGTAACTGTACTAGACAGTTCAAGGTCCTTTCTTCCTTTCTTACATCACCCTGGTCTGCCTCCTTACCTTACCTGCTCACGCTCAAACTAGGGCCAACAAGCAGGCCCTTTGTTAGCTCAGAGTCCAGTCTTTTGACCAATTGTCCCTTTTCCATAGTGGGTGTGATAATACTGCCACTCTCTCGATTCACAAACTTTGGCCAGCCACCATGTTCTATTATCAGATATCCACCTAGGAGCCCCTGGTTCAACTCAGTTCCATCCATCATCCCACAGATCCCCTTTCTTAACACTAGTCAGGCAAGGAGCATGGGCTCTGGGGGCTGATGGAGATCAGCAAGGATCAGTGAGCAGCCCGCCTCTGGCTGGCCAGGCTGGCTCCAGGGCTGAGCTTGTGGCATCTGAGCAGAGCGGGAGAAAATTACATTGTCTGTTAGTGACAGTGTTATCAGAGTTGAACATAAACAGTTTAGAAGCCAAGATGGATAGCTCTGGCTCTGAGCAGAGCCCAGAGATTCTGCTCAGTGCCTTGCTAGCTTCCCAGGGACTTCTCCATCATCTAGCCCCAGTCTTGACTTATCCTTCTGTCCCCTCAAACATCTCCAGGGTGTGAGTTTTGAGTCGTTAGTACACTAAACTCTGAAGCTCAGTCAGAAAGAGGTCCAAACACATGTGAAATACATTAGCAACCACAAGTCTTCACCTCTGTCATCCAGTGGGATCTTTCTATCAGCCCCACGTAACAGGCACAATGGATTCTAATGTCCCCACTTTATAAATGAGGAACACAATATCCAGAGACAGACAGTGATTTACATCCATTAGCAGAAGGAACTAGAAATCTAAGCAGATGGCCCTACTACAAAAAGATGTGATTTCTGATCTGCTAGGCCTTCTTGGAATAACAAGGGGTTCCAGGAAAGCCCATTCAGTGACCTCAAGTAGTCACTGTCCTCTCTTTGCATGACCTTGGCCTATCTAGAAGCGCCCAAGGCAGCTCTGTTCAGTGTCTCCCTGAGCAATTGTGAGTACATTTTCTGGAAGTGGTATACAGGCACGGAGGCTGTGTAAGAAGGGAAAGTCCACAGGAATGCTGGGAGTACCTTAGTTCAGAGAAGGTGTATGTCTCCTTGTTCCTTGCAGCAAATATCACTTAAAGGGCAAAAGCAGGTTGTGTTCAGACAAACTGAGGCTTAAAGAAGAGGACTAATTTTTAAGTTCATCCTGATCCATCCATCCCAGAACCACACCTTGCCCTCCATCGCAGGGCTGAGTCACATGTTCTGAATGACTGAGAGACACTTGATGCTCCTGGAATGGTACTCTTGGAATGGTGCCAGGTGCAGCAGCTCATCTATCTCATCCCAAGCCTGTCTTGAGGGAAGAGGGAAGATGTGTTCTCAGGCTACTCCCCATCTGATTTCTACCTTGCTCACATCCTGTGCTGTAGCCATGAGCTATCCTGAAATCCATTTTTCCCCACTTCCTCAAACACACTTGACTCTCCTGTTTCCTACTGTCCTATTCCTCCAGTTCATTCTTGAAAGCTTAAGTTGGACTTAGTGACTACCTTAACCATCATCTCTTTTCTACTTCTGGCTCTCAGGAAGTTTTCAGACCGCCCGTCTCTACTGTCTTTCCTCTTCCTGTCCCATTGATGCATTTGTGGCATAGGTGTCATGTTCAGTGCTTTAGACTGAGGGGTCATTCTGGCTGTCTATCACAATGACACAAACTGTGAGCTCTTGAATAGATGAATATAGCATAGCTTTGACCTTCATCAGAGGCATCTGCATGGAAACTCTGTGCTAGGCTTAAAAGACAGGGATTCACTGTGTGCTCACTAGATCATCCTTCCACATCCAACGAGCCATTGTTTATCATGAATCATATGTACAGAGGTGACAGACGGTAGTATTCTCCTTGCTGAAGTATGTTAGGCTCATGTAGTGCATTCTATACCATGCCCAAGTTCATAGTTGCAGTAGCTGAGGATGGGGAAACAGGTCTGACAGAGCCCAGACATGAATCCTAATGTCCTTGGCTTCAGGTGGTACACTCAAATCTTCACCCTTAAACATGCTAATGATGAGGTCTCTGATTCCCACTCCGTCAGTTTACCCAGAGGGTCACACTGAGGACAGATACATAACAGAATCATAAACAAAGGGACTGGTCTTTCCCAACGCATCCTCCAATCTATTTATTCATCTGTCATGTGATCCTTAACTGACCTTTGCCTTCTGTCTTTGATTTTGAACTCCGTTTAACCTTTCTGTCCTCCTGAGTCTCCCTGGTAAGATGACATTTCAGCTTCAAAACTTTGTTCTCTTTGAACTCAACACTACAGAGTAGTAAATCTCTGAACTATCTTGCTTTCTGTTAGGAACTGTTATTCCCACCTTAGACACAAACAAATCAAGGCTAGAAGCTCATGCTGGGCTAAAGAATTCTATGTTGGCCAGCTTTCCACTGCTGTCACCAAAAATCAGAGAAAATAAATTTATAGGGGGAAGAACTTATTTTGATCCCTGGTTTTAATTCATAGCTGACTGCCTTGGTTGCTTCTGGGCCTGGGCCAAAGCAAGAGCTTCCTGTCAGGGGAGCCTGTGGTAGGGCAAAGCTGCTCACCTCAGAGCAGCAAGGAAGGAGAGAAAGGGGCAGGCTACAGCTTCAGTGCTTGAACTTTGGGGAATGCCAATGGCTTACATCTATAACAAATGCCTTTGGACTTTTCCTGGATATCTCTGAGCTTGCTGTGTGAGCAACTGGTAAAGGCAGTAGAGCCATTAGCCCAGCAGAAAGGAAAATTCAGGAAGTGTTTTCAGCTGCCTGAAAGTTGTCATCTGAAGACTCCATGTAAATCCCAGAGAAGAATCAGTCTTTGTCATTATTGGGTCCTCCTGCACCTCTCCACCTAGAAAAACGTCTGAAATATAAAAATATTTTACTGTAGAGGTGAGGAGATAGGAGGGAAAGAGGGCTATGCTTAGTGTTAACTGGCAGTATGACAGTATCTAGAATCACCCAGGCCGTGTGTCTCTGGTCGTGCCTGTGGGGATTGTTCTAGATGTGTTAATCAATGTGGGGAGATTCATGTTAGCTGGGGACTGGCTCATGCCCTGGAAGGGAGATCCTGGGCTTCACAAACACAGAAAGTGTTTGAGTCCCAGAAAGAGCTGGGTCCCAGTGTACTCATCCCTCTCTGCTTCCTGTGTGTCACCGGTGTGATGTGACATTCTGATTCAGGCTTCTGCTGCACTTATTCCTCCACCATGGTGGGCAGTACTGGGATGCTGGGAGCCACAACAAACCTGTCTCCTTCAGGTTGCTCTTGACAGATATTCTGTCACAGCATCAGGAAAAGATACCAGGACAGGAGGAGTGTCAAGATAACTTGTAAACTGGAAAACATTAAGCCGGCTACTGTGTGATTAAAGCATATCGCTCCAGGGAAGGCCTCACAACTGTTGTCAAACATCCCACCTCCCAATTACCTGTTGTATCTATCTATCAGGTGTTCTGCCTCAGGCATGTCCGTATTAGTGGACAAATTGGGTTCTTGAAACCTGTAGGAAGATCTGGTGAGGGCTTCTGGAAGTACTTGGAGATATAAGGTATTCCTCGGAATATGGGATGAAAGACTAGCAGCATGAAGCACCATGGGAAAGCTTCACAATGGTTCAGGTAACACAAAGTAGGAACAGTCTGTCTGAGCTAGTGAGCTTTCTATCATCAGTCTGAGGCTCAGTGGACCAGGCAGTGACTCCCGGAAGCAGGAAGGATACAGAAGTTCCCTTTACAGATTCTGAGATGCAAAGTCCCCATGCTGCCAGTGGTATGAGAGGATCTACCTGGTGTTCCACAACATATAGGCCCTTCCTTTCAGTCTGGAAAGCAAACACATTTTTTAGACACTGGCTTTTCTGTAGGTGGAAGTACACTGAAGTATTGAGCTACTCAGCTTACCAACAGTTTGAATGCATGTTCCATATTTGGCTTACCTCAATTTTCCACTGAGTTCTTCTGGCTCACCAGGCTCTGAAACGTTGGGATAGGTTTTCGAGATGGGTCATTTGCCATACCTCATTGAAAAGTGTGTGAACTTCCACTAGACGTTGTCTTTAATTGTAATTGGGGCTTGAGTGCGTTTTCCAAACAAATCATCTTTCCGTAGACCTGTGTGGGGTGGATGCTTTTCCTCCAGAGGGTTAGAAATCCATGCAACAAGGACAGCTACCCTTTCTTGAGAAGACTTTATATTCTGCTCACTATAGGAGGCCTTACAACTTGACATCCTAATGTCCATTACTCAGAGAGCAAGGCACTCTTACCCTTGTTTTAGCTGAGCAAGCTTAGAGGTCAGAGGAACCTGCAACCTGGGGAACCTGCAACCTGCCACATCCTACAATTGAGAATGGGCTAAACTGAGATTTAAACTTGGATCTAAAGTTCTGAAATTTTCTCTAATCTAGTCAGATATGAGCAAAAGAGTCAAACTACTCGCAAGGCTTGTTCTTCAGCAGAGTCTGGGCAATTCTACAAAGAACATTAGAGCAGGCTCATATAAATTTAGGAAGTCACAGTGTGGTTTGTGGCTTGCGGTCTAAGGCTAAAACGAGCAAACCGAGGGCCCATCTGTACTTGGAGAAAGTAATCTGATGGGACTGAGCAAAATTGCAAAATAAGCAAGCCTTTTAATCAACAGTTCACCGTGCTTGGCACTCTCTGTCACAGGAAGCCTGAGTGGATACAGGTAACCTCTGGGAGGAGCTTACTGCTCTTTTTATGCTTGCCAAAGGAAAAAGGGCTACTGGAGTGATTTCAACATTTATCAATGAAGTAGATGAGTTAGTTGAGAGGTAGCCAAACATAATGGTGGAGCTTTAAAAGGACATCCTGCAGATGCCAGACTCATTAACCCAGATGCTTGCCTGTGCCTCTGTAAAGCTTTTGGTCAGTATCCACAGATATCAATCCGAAAGT
Source organism: Mastomys natalensis (assembly GCA_021653895.1). Lineage (NCBI taxonomy): Eukaryota > Metazoa > Chordata > Mammalia > Rodentia > Muridae > Mastomys > Mastomys natalensis. The sequence continues at coordinate 385,323 of JAJTUV010001292.1, forward strand.
TGTTCATGATACATGTCTTGATGACTTGACAGCAATTTCAGTGTTAAATATGAAATATTCCAATCCATTCTGGCCTTTGACCATCTCTCCTGATCACATGTGCAACCCTACATGTGTTGACTATAGCACCAGGAAGGTGGGGAGGGCCATTCTCTCACCGTCTTGGTGAGGAAAGGCCAGTTGGCAGGAAAGGCAAGGAACGTAACTAAACTTGTCTTGATAGAGTTCTCTCTTATTTCACTTCTTTAGAACAAGCTGGCATTTTTTTGTTTTTGGGTTTTTTTTTTTTTTGTAATAAAACAAAACAAAAACAAACACTAGGGCTAGAAAGGTGGCTTAGTGACTAAGAGCACTCATTGCTTTTCCAGAGAACCTGGGTTTGATTCCCAGAAGAATGGCAGCTCATGACCACCTGTAATTCACTTCAGGGGATCCTATGCTCTCTTCTGACCTTCAGGGACGCCAGGCACAGGCATGGTACCCAAACGGGCAGGCATAGCATGCATATACATAACATAACCAAGTAAAATAACGAACTTTAAAAAAGCCTGTAAGAAACTAAAAGAGTCAGTGAATCATCACAGGATAACTGCCATCTGTGGAGCCAGCTAAAGTCACTTACCTCCTGGGAAACAGACATCTGAGGGGTTCACTGTCTCCTGGGATTGGCAAGGGATAGGGACATCTTTGATAAGGCTGTTGAGCACACGGCAGTGGATGGTGGCGCAGGCTGGGTTTAGATCAGGCACACAGAGGTCAGTAACAGTAGAAAATGCATTTTCTCTCCAAATGTCTGCATGAAAAAAATGTGGGATTTTAATAATTTCACAGGGTGGGAATTACAACAGGCTGGTTTTTATCTCTGCCTCAGGCATTGGGATGACCCTACCAAGACCTCGCTTCTCTCTGAGATAGCAGGATGATTTTTTGACTTCATAATCTCTCTCAATACAGGAGGAAAAATAAATTCCCCCAGTGGCCTTCTTTCAACCCTAGTCCAGCACATACCCGTCGAGAGCAAAATTGTCTGCTCCTGCAGCCAGCAAACATTTATCTAACACTATCGTTCTGCCTTCATTTCTTTGCTTATATCTGGAACTGAGACATAAGAATTTGAAGAGCTGTTCTGTATAACACGTTGAAGTGAAGTTACTGAAGGGCTCTAGCAGGCCTGAGCATGGCAAACATGGCTCTGACAGGCCTCAGTCTTCTTCATTCCCTCTGCCTTGCTACAAACAGATTACACTTCTAAAGCTAGCCACCAAGGCTACTCCTTTATTTGGCCACTTCCTCCTTCTGGGGCTGACTACCAAGGTCCAGTTATCAAAGTATTAAAATCCAGCAATCAAAAGCCCCCTTGTGGCTCACCTAATTAACATGTCCAATCATAACAAACCAATTCATCCTAACACAGGGCTTCCCCTTTCCCTATATAAACTGTCACTTGGCTACAGGTCACCTCTGTCTCCTCTCTATCCAGAGGCAGTTCTTTGTCTCAGTCTTTGTCTGAATCAAATATCCCTTCCCCCTTCTCCCTCATCCTCTAGCTCCTGTCTTTGTCTCTTATTCCTGCTATTTATCCCGCTGGAGCAAATAAATCTTTTTAGCTGAGAACATGGTCTCAGGGTGTCTTGTGTTGATTCTGGTCCTTTCAGTTGTTGAACTATCAGAAGCCTCTGACTGTGAGAGGCTTGAGATCATTTACTTATGCATTCATTCATTTATTCATCGATCCATTCATTCATTCACTCACTCATTCATCCTAAAGGAAGCTTTAGAAATGGGCATTGAGCTGTGAGGTGGAACAATGAATGGCTATGTTTCCTGAAAAAGGAAGACTTTTTAGTGCAGGACCAGGATTCCAGGGTCACACAGAGGAGTTGAACACAGGGGAGGGGGAATCTCCAAGTCAACAGAAATGGCCCACAGTGGGGCAGATCCAGTCTGGTGTCATTGTTGAAGACTTCATGGACTAGTTAGGAGCTTTACTATATGCTACCACAGGCCCTTGAGGTCACTTCCTTTATGAGCCATTGGGTCTTTGCTTGAAGGAGCACACAGTCAGCATGGGCCTGTGGTACTTATTGCTATCTTCTCTTAGCCATGAGTCCCAAGCTAAGGCTCTTTCTGTTTTCCCTATATCTAACTAATGTCTTCCCTAGACTCTTTCTTAAAGGAACCACTACCTCCGACTTCAGCCTTGGCAGATTCCTGGTGGCGTCCCCAAGGAGCACCCAGGAATAACACAGTGCCTCTTTGCCAAGCAGGCACTATCCATTCACAGCAAGGGCTGCTTTAGCACTTCCAAGGCTCTATTCTGGTAGGAAGAATAGAGCAGGGGCAAATTCATCTTGAGGCTGCTCTTATTCCGGTGAAGGAGAAAGAAGAGTCATCCATTGTTAGATAGATATGGTGGTCGGATGAAGAATAGAGAAGAACGGAGCTCTAAGAGACCATTACAGAGAAGTGACGCCCATGAAGGAACCCTGTGAACAGCAACCTGGGCAGCAGAACAGCAGGTGTCACCAAAGAGGTATCATTTCTGAATCTTTAAGGAATAGCAATAAACTCAGTCCTGCAGGTACAAAGTCTGTCCTTCTTGGCTTGGTAGCCTTAACTCCACACCAGTGTCATGGATTAGATCTGTTCTCTCATAGTTTAGGGGGTTGGAAAACTAGGATCACAGTGCTTTGCTGTGTCCTCATGTGGCCTTTTCTACATGCACGTTTACACATGCACATGCACACAACACACACATACATGCACACACACATGCACACACACACACAGGTACAGACACATACATGCACAGACACACACAGACAGACACACATACACAATGCATGCACACAGAGGTGGGGGGCTGAGGTGTCCTGCTCTTTTTAGCAGAACACTTAATTACCCCTAACGTATCTATATGCAAGCACAGTCCCATCAGGAGTAAGGCCTTCCATATGGATTCCAAGGGGAACCCAATTTAGTCTTATCAGTGAGCCAAGGGTGGGTGTTGGTAGAAAGTGAGATAAGCTGAGTCAGCTTCTAGATACAAGGATGGTAGCAATCCAGGAGTGAGGGAAAGGGACCCCAGGCAGCCACAGGAATAATACGGGGAAACAAATGACAACTGCATAGGCAACAATATTACACTGTTGAGAGGCATGAAAGCCAGGCAATAAAGAGAAGAACTGACTTCAAGACAGGTGCTCAGGCCATTGCATCTATGTAGCAGGAGGCCCAAAACACAATCAAATGCAGCTCTTGCCCCACAGGAAGGAAAGAAAGCAGATTCCTCTTCTGGTTGTTTCCATGTCCTCTGTAAAATCAGATTCAAAGTCCCCAGCGAAAACCAAAGGAGGACAGAGTCCTGGAAGCTTAAGGGCAGAAGAGAGAGTGTCAGCAGTCACCTTGGAGAATAATTGGGCTGGGAAGGATGCTAGCACTGTGGAGTAGAACTGGGGGCACATGCAGTGTTTCCAGCCATGCTTCAAAGTGAGATCATTATTGAGATGTCTTTTCTCCAGCTGTATTCCTTTCTCAGGTTCAGGGAAAGAGGAAGATAATTGTGTCCAATCAGATTGAGCTTTAACCAGTTACCAGGGCATAGAGAAGAGCCCCAGAAACTCATCTGCATGTGGAAGAAAGAGGTGAGTATAGAAAAGATGGCAGGCCCTTAGCAACGGACAGGGAGAAGGTTGCCAGCCTGATCTTGCTGATAAGTAATGAGACGCTCAGAGAGACAAACCAGGTTATCTGGATAGTATAAGAGCCATATCCCAAGACTTCAGAGTGAGTACAAGGGAAGTGAACTCAGACAGCGAGGCATTTGTACTGAGGATGTCTGCTTCCCCATGTCCTCCTCCCAAGGGTGATCAACACAGTGTTCAAATGTCCTAATTATTCTGGGTTAGGGCTCCCGAGGACATAACACTGAGTATGAAAACCAAGAAGCCCCAGGCATTATTATGTTCTACTTGAGCATGAGATGGGCTTAGGACCCATCATAGAAACAGGAGGTGCTGGGCCCGTCTTCCTAGCCACTAGTACCTGCTTGTCTATGCTCTCAGTTCATCCTAGGGTTGAAAAATTACAGGCAGTCTGCTGTGTGACTGAGCTCTGGATCAAAAAGGGAGGGAATTTTCATGTCCCAGGATATACATCAGACAATATCTGCATCCTGATTTCCAATCAGATGAGAAGTTTGGGGTATGGGCTATGCCAGATAAATATGAAGACTGTAACTCTCTGGAGTGCCAGTGTATGGGGGAAGAGGACAGGAAATTTTAATGATCAGGGACTCTGAAAATTACTATTTGATGACAAATCAGAACACCAACTATTTTTGTTAGCTTGACACTTATTTATTACCAATTATAAAATAAAAACTATTTTGCTTTAGCCAGTCTCTTGAATTCTTTATTACAGAGTGAGGGTCTTGTCTGTCATACCCTTGGGATGGGCATTGAATAAGCACAGGAAGAGAGAAGCAGGGCTTGAGCTGTGTCTGGATGAGTGATGCAGACCAGATCCTGAGATTGTTGCCATGGGTACCGTGGAGAAATGCTATTCACATAAGAGTTGGGTCCCTGTCATGTCTAAGAGAGCACGTCAAACTCCCTCCCGAAAGGGAAACGGGAGACTTGTAGAGTGGGGTGTGCTTTTCAGCTTTGATACTTGGTCACCATTTCTTAAGTTTTGAGTTCACTCCATCTATAATAACCATACAGAAATAGAATGCTGCACACAGATGCAGAAGGAGAAAGTATAAAAAGGAAGCAGGGAATGTGGAAGCTGAGTTTAAACCCTAGAGAGTTCAGGACAAGCCTATGTAAAAATCTCCCTTGCCAACAGCTCCACCAAATGTTTGTGAAACAAATTAACAAGGTAAGTGAGATTGAGGGGCCAGTGTTCCCAACACCCAGAACTCATTTCTTCCAGTCCCCTCCAGCATTTTTAAATCATGCATTTACATTCACATTCAAGTAGTTAGTAAGATAATTTTAGATTGCGCATAGCTATTCCTGAAAGCTGGGGTCTGCTGAATGCCAAGATGGATGGATGAACTCTCCAAGCCGGTTTGAATTATGAGATGTTTCAACATGACAGAGTAGTGTGGCAGATTTTCAGGTCTGACTTCTCAGTAACTCAGCTTTGTCCTCCAACAATTAGTCCTCATTAATGAGACCTCGCTGTCATCGCAAGAATTTGAGATCTGAGGTCCCTGGAGCCTTGTTTCTCCTGGAAATCAAAGTCAGAAGTCTATTAAGCAAATTAATAGAACAGACGCAGTTTCAAAAGAGATATTTAGCTTATCAAACAAGGTAAGAGGATTTTTTTTTTTAATCAGAGTTCTTAGAAGCCATTCACTTACAGGTAAACTATGCAGGCGCTAATTGGAAGCCATTCTTTTGAACTCACAGACTCTGTCCCTACTGGGCCTGTATTTAAATCATTGTTAATCACCAAAATGCACTGAATGTCCCTTAATATAATAAAATAATTAAAATGGAATGTCTTAGTTCCTTGCTAGAGTCAGGCAGTGAGGTGTGAAAAGCTTATAGACTTTGTTGATGTGCCAGCACTGCCTTTTCCAGCAGGCACATGGGAAGCATCATATGATGTTTTTAGAACAGAGCCAGCCACATAATTTGTGTATATTTTCTTAACCTCTTGGAGCCCCAGTTTGCTTTCCTGTAAAATTGGTCTAACACCACAGAACTGCCAAGTACCACTCTGTGGGGAGGCTCCTCCTCTGGCACGACTCTTCCTCATGCTGACCTGAGTTCTTGACTTGCAAGCTCTTTGACACCCCACCAATCTACCCCCACATCCCTATGAGGGGAATTTAGTTGTCTTATCTCAAAGCAAAGACTAGATTGCAATGGTCAGTAAGCCAAGGCAGGATTCAACATTCTATGTCCCATGTAGAACTCTCTAGAACCTCCAGGATCGATCCAATATTAGGTTGTCTTCCTGTCTGTACTTTTCTAGAGTTAGACAAATGAAGTTAAATTTGTGTAGTTTAATTACATTGCGGGGGGGAGGGAGCACTGCAAAGACCTGGGGCTCTGGGATGCAATTGTGCACCCCACCAGTGGGGATCCTATTGTGGAAAATTTATTTCAGAAATCCTGATGCATCTATAATCAGAGGCACCAAGCTGCTTTGTAGACCTCCCACAGCCTCCTGCACAGAGCTATCCCTGCATCTTCCCAGTTCAGTGGGACCAGCTGCCTGGATGACTTCCCTTCCTGACTTGCATCTCCACTACCACCACTCACGCTCCCCTGCACCCTGGACTCTCTTTAACAGCTAGACATACCACGCTCTGCAGACAGACTCCCTCACAGTCTGTGGGTCCCGAGTTTAAATCATAGCACACCCAGAGGAAAGCCAATTCCATTCTGTGATAAGGTCTCCAAGGAAAGGTCAGGCAGATAAATAACTGGGAGGGAGAAAAGATGTCCCAACAGCACATTACCTGTGAGAGGGAGAGGGCTGTTCCCCTACTGTGCTTTTCTTTTGCTTTTAAACAAGGTCACAGGGGCCCGCCCTTAAAACAGAAGCCCAAGGAAGAGGGTGAGTCGAAAGCAGAGTGATTTGATGCAAAGTCTTAATGTCAGTCAGGTCCAGCAGAGACCTCTGGGGTGTCAGTCACACCAAAGATGTCACCATACCTGGAGACAGGTCCATCTTTGGAGTTGGGTTCATGCTACACATGGACTTTGAATTGCATCTTCAAGTTGAGGGGCAATAGCAGGAGCCTAGCAGTGTTTCTTTTTATGCTGTGGTTGTGAGCCAGCAGCAGCAAAGCCTGCAGAAGAGGGGACTTGGTGGCGAATAGGCAGTGCAGATCAAGAGAACCCAGAGAGGGCACACGTGAACCCACACAGTGCCCCATATCAACCTCTGTCACAACACATCACTGCCACATCGTAACTATCTCTTTATTTATTGTCTCTCTAAGTTGCCTGTAGGCCCACGGTGGGCAAATACTGCCAGCAGAGTCATGCCTGAGTAGGTGCCATCCAGGAAGTGAATAGAACTTCCTTCCTTCATCTTGGTTCTTGGCTAAGAAGCACATTAAATTGACATGGTACAAATGAACACGAGGGGGGAGGGCTTCTCAATGATGAGTACAAATATGTTGGTCCTACAAACAACGGAACATGAAGAAAGGCCCTGAGGGTGTATATAGTATGTGGTAGGTCACATATGTAGGTGGAAAGGAATGAGGGCCTGGCTTCTGGGCAAAAGGTAGTTATCAATCCAAGTCGTGAGAGGTGTGGAGAGGAAATGTCTACTGAGTGTAGGCTGCCAGTTGTGCAAATAGAAGGTTCCCAGTTATCCAGTTGCCCTCTGAGGAAGAGGTCTGGCTTCACCTAGCATTAACCTCCAGTCTCTGGTTGATAAGAGTCCTGGGGAGGGCTGGAGAGATGGCTCAGCCATTAAAGACTAAACTCACAACTAAAAATATAAGAGTCCTGGGGAATAGATTCATCTTGAGTGAATTTCCCCGGAAGGATCTCTCTCTGGCTAGACAGAGGAGCTCTAAGGAAGCCATTACCTACATCCAGAGGCTCCCCAAGTGTCATCAGCTCAAAGTCACCAGCACATTACTGTGTCACATTTGGGGGTGGCATTTTCCAAGCTCCTTCATGCCTCATAAATATTTGCTAATGACTGGGCAAATAGGAAACGGGGGTTGGCAGACCTACAGAATCTTGGCGCATGCTTTATCTTGAAGAAGGAGGCTTTGTTAGAATGGAGAAAACCTAATCTGAAAGTCCCTAGACATCTAGCATTTTAAAACAAACAAATCCAAATTGGGCTTCAGCTGTAGTAAATCTTAGTGCATGCTTCCCCATGATGTGTTGAGCTTCATCTCCAGCGCCCCACAACCCCAGTGTGGTAATGTCTGCTTGTAATCTCAGCACTCAAGGAAGGCTGACGGGAGAGACAGGAGTTCAAGGTCATCCTCTGCTACACAGTGCATTTGAAGGCATCTTGCAATAACCAAGAGCTTGTCTCCAAACAAACAATAAACACGCAAACCACCAAATTAAACCATTTATGACCATTTCAGCTCACCGATTATTGGTTTATAAGCAGACCTTAAGTCATGTTGCCTGTCCTGGAGGTCCCTATATACAGTTGTGAGATTCTGCACTTCAAATTCAAGGCTGAGAAAGCTGAATCTTAATTCTTTAGGAAATTTAGCAACCACATGTGAGCCCCCTTTCCCAGCTGCGGTGTCTTCATTAATAAGATAGAGTTTCCATCTCTTGATGGGTCTCAACAATTCGGGAGTCAGATGCCTGTTTATGAGTATAAAATTCCTCGTGGGCTCGGCCATGGAGTTCGAGCTGGTGTTCATTGTTTGAGAGACTACACAACGACAAAAAACTCCCAGGAGACTCGGTGATTCTTTTAAATAAATTTGCATTTATGAATCAGAGCAATTTTTCAATTAGTAGCAGGCAGGCAAGCGGGATAGAGAATATTATTTAGTTATTCTGACAAAAATTGTGTGAGCCTTGGAAGATGCTCACATCCCAGATGTCCCTGGGCCTCCTTCCTGCCCTGAGGTCCTCTGTAGTAGGCCCAGAAGAAATCTTACCTTTTCTAATAATTCTGACAACATATGACTTCTCAATTGAATTTCTCTCATTTAATTCTGATGAAACCAAGTGTCTAGGCCTAAGGTTGACCCATCGGACTGATGGAGCAGAATTACAGGCTTTTCAACTGAGGGGCATCTTGCTTGCCCCTCAAGACTGCAGAATCTCCTGTGCCTACTTACCATCTTACTGTTGTGGTAAAACACCACCTTTTCAAGCTTTCCCTCAGTCCTGTGACTGGCCTGGGCTCGGCAGAGGCTCTTCAGCTGGGTCTGCTTGGATCTCTCCAGCAGCTATGGCTGGAAGGCCATTGGGACCCTGGGCAACTGAGCCTCCCCTTCCTCACTTCCTAGTTCTCCCCTCCCCTCCCCTTTCCTCTTTTCTTCTCTCTCTTCCACTTCCTCCTTACCTCTCTTCTCCTTCCCTCCATTTCTACATAACCTTCTCAAGGTATTTCTCTAGAAGCCTTGGCCAGTTTCTTATCTGTTGGTTCTGGATTTCTTAAAAGCACAAAATTGCAAATGATAATATCTGGAACCTAGTCTCTCCCTCCTACAGATTGACAGGGAGAGAGAGAGAAAGGGAGGGAGGGACAGAGGGAAGGAGGGAAGGAGGGAGGAAGGAAGGAAGGAAGGAAGGAAGGAAGGAAGGAAGGAAGGAAGGGTTGACATGATTGTTTCTAAGTGGTTGAGGTTTTTATTACAGACATAAGGGAGAGTACAGGCAGGCAGAGGCATCTTGCAGAGTTCAGAGTGAATGTGACTGTCTAACTGAAAAGGACTATGTGAAGGGGTAGGGGAGAGGGAGAAAGGAAGAGAGAAGAGCCCGAGTCCAAGAGGCCAGGAAAGAACCAGGAGACCAGGAAAGCAGCGTAGCCAATATGGCTGGGATATATAATGAAGAGAAGCTATGGGAAGAGCCCAACCCAGTCCCTAGATTGGAGAGTTTAGAAAAGAAGGCCGGGTGTGCCAGCCAGGATGTCTCAGGTAGTGCCAGAGTTTTGATATGTGAATAGGCATCTCAGTTGGCCCTTTGTCCCGGGTATAAAAGCTAACATAGAAAAGATGAATTACAAGATCAGTTGGGTTTTTTTTTTTCAGCCTGGAAGGGCCCACAGGAGGACGCCCTGGAAGAAGGGTCTTAGCTGGGGCTTCAGGGCCCTCTGGCATTAGTGGGCACCCTTGTTTAAGGAATTGGCCGGGTTCCCTGAGCTTGCTTTTGCACCAACCTAACGAGGTGCTGCCCTCATGTGGCTGCCCGGGGTCAGTGCAGAACCAGAGCAGAAACCTGGGCTGCTGTGGTTGTGCCTCAGCAGACACCTGACTGTGTTGTCATGGTCCCAAGCTAAGAAAGTAACAGTAAAAATCGAAGAGCAAAATGACTTCTTGATATTACTGTGATGCAGTTACACTCCTGTGTGCTTAGGTAGGAGGAGACGCAAAGAAAGGATTTTCAGGATGTTCGCTGTAACCCGGAACCCACGATCCTATCCTATTCCCAGGTCAACTGACAAACACAGAAGCAAACGCTCAGAAATAACAATCAAAATCTGAAAGATCACAGCAGCAAAGTGGCAAAGCCAGCATGGAAAATCAGGCCTGGGTGACTCTACTGCCCTGTATGACAGCTCCTAATAGCCTGAAACTGCAATATTTAATGTTGTCACTAAGCCTTTTCTTCTCTTTAATTGAGGCCTTTACCAAAATGACATTTTCTCCTCCTCTACTTACCACGGAAGCTCCCTAACGAAGTGTTTATTCAACACAGGGCGCAGAGGTTATCTGTCCTGACAGGCGAGTACTGCAGGCCTGGCCCAGTGCCCAGTCCTAAGTGACTATATAGCAGAGCCACAGGGGTGTCACTGAAGACTCGCAGGAGGGTGGCCCAAGTGACACCCGGGCACCGAGAGAATCCAGAAAAAAGTGCCCTTACAAGCTAAGAAAGCCAATCTGCCTTTCAAATCTGGCTATTTTCCAAGCTAGCAGCACGCATGCTCAATCCAACGACGCCCAGAGGAGCGTGGCAGGTGAAACAGATTCAAGGAACCTTTAAGATTTGCTTTTTCATGCAATGCAGCAGGGTAGGAGGATAATGTATAATGTTCTGTAGTGCAGAACATCAGCACAAGATTGCTAGTTGACGACAATTACTGTGTATTTCAAAATAGTGGTAAGGAGGAGTTTGAATGTTTCCCAACATGCAAAGGTGATGGATGTAAGAGTTCCGGAATGATGGTGCCAGTTTCTGCATTCTGATTATTGCATGCATAAGTATGGAACTATTATATGTCAATTGAAGAAAAAAAGAAATATGTGTTTCATTAAAGAATCAGATGAAGGGGAAAGGTCCATGTTTTATTTAAGCCAATGAGAGAGACCCAGAGAGAGACAGAGACAGAGAGACAGAGAGAGCATCTATGTATGTGAGTGTATATGATGTGTGTATATACATATGTGTGCTAATGTATATGATGGTGTGTGTGTTGGTTTATGGGATATTTGCCACTTATCAATCCAAATTCAATTACTCATTAGTTTGATATTTCATAAATGGGTACCTCAAAATTATATTAAAATTAAATTCTTGGTCCTCTCACTTCCAGGCTGCCCCTCCTTTGGTCCCCTTCCATCCCAGTAATTAGCAGCTGCCTTTGACCAAAGTTTGTCTTTGGTTCATCCCTTCTTCTAAGACCCACCCTCATCAATCCTGCCTTCCAGAGCTGCAGCAGTTCATCCAGGATCTGACCTCTGTCCTTTCACCTACTAGAAGAGGTCACGTCAATACCTCCAGCCATTCTGTTTATACTCCACCCACTTGGATCCTACCACTGTCCTTCTCAGAGCTCAGTCTCCTCACACCCTAGCCCTGAGAATGTCCCGAAAGTTCTTCCGATTTTCAAAATGAGAACATAAGTTCCCCCTCCTCTCTCTAATTGGACAAACTAGCTCTCTCAACTTCCTCCTTTCCTCTATCCCATCCACCTCCCCCTTCCTTCCTCACAACAGACTTCAAGATTTATGCAGTGAATACACAGATCTTGGAGATTGTATGGAGAACGATGTGTTTTTTGAGGTAAACAACCATTCTACTTAGTTTGAGGGGCTTGCCTTCTTGTGTTGATGCCCGTCCTTCTCGATGCTGTGAGGTTTCTGTTGTGGAAAGGAAGCATTTTGATTTCTGTGCTTTCTGTGGGTGGACAGTCCTCCTGTGTGCATTTCCCCCTTGGGCACATGGCTAGGAGTGGAGTCTCTGGCTGAGAGATTGTTGACTTATATTGGGGTTACCACAGTGTGTGCTAGTGTGGTTTTTCTCTCACACAAGGTGAGAGTTGTGATTATGTCAAGTTCGCCCAAACACTTGGTATTTTCCAGGCTTTTTAGTCATTCTTGGAATGTACAGTGTTGCCTTATTTGGTTTCAAATCTCATTTTCCTTGGGAATAATAGGATCTGAGCAGTGTATTGGTTTATTGGAATTTAAATATCTGTACCTGTTTTGTTTTTTGAAAATTGCCTCTTCAAATCTTTCACCTGTTTTTGGAAATTTAATTCCCTTGTCTTACTGACTTGTAGATGTTCTTACTGTATTCTCCATATATACCGTGTGCTTCCGTGGGGGCTCTGGCTTTATTCTTTTCTCTGTCATGACCTTTGACTGTGACTTCTTCATTCTTGCTTGGACCCAGCCACACTGGTGTACCTGCCACAGCTGCTGTGCACAGTCTTAGGTGACCTCAGACCTTGATGATGTCTCTTTGCTCTGCGGAAGATTCTCTGGGTAGCTGGTGCCTCTACTCCATCCAGATATCTGGGCCATTGTCATCTTCTCAAAGGGAGTTCTCTGCTCACTGCATACAGAATGTCTTCCTCAAGCCTCTTAACTGGCTTTATTTTTCCCAAAAGCATGTATGTAAGATATACACAGACACATATGTGTAGACACATATCTATCTGTACCTCACTTCCCAATTTATTTTATCTCTGTGAAAACACAATCAAGGTCCATTTTGTTCCTTATCATCTCTCAGTCTCTAAAAAGTATCGTATTTTCTGAATTACTTTAAAAAAAAAAACTTACTAAATAAATGAAAAACAGTGTGGATTTCAGCTAAGTATGGGTATGGCACACTAACAAATAGCCCTGAAATATCAGTGTTCACAATATCAAAGGCTTTTTTTCTCTCCTGTGTTCTATGTCTAATGTGAACTACCAAGGAGTTGTGTTCATTGCTCAAGGACATCGCTGACAGGGGGACCTATATCTGCCATGCTATACCACAAACAATGGCTCTGAGGTCTACCTTGACAAAAGAAGAGAGCACTGGGAACTGAACAGAGACCATTAAGTTATTTTGTCCAGAAGTCACATTTATCACCTTTGCTCATATTTCACTGTCCAAAGCAAGGCAACCAGTGAAACCCAGCTTCAAAAGGAATGTGTCTGGGGAAAGAGCTCGAATCCCTTTGAGCATTAGTAATGCCTATTGCAGTGAGTGGGACCATGTGTGAACTCAAATACCCCAACTGCTGAGCGAATGAATTAATGAATGACTGAGTGAGTGAATGAATGAATGGATGAATGAGTAAATGAATGAATTCAGGAAACAGCAACTGCAGAGTGAGGCCAGGTGCATAGTGGTTGAACAGTCAGTTTTCTACACCTCTTTGCTCCTGAGCCCCAAGCAGCACTATGGGGCTGTTGAGAAATGGTTGGGCTGTAAAATGCCAATGACCAAGTTCTCAGGAGCAGGCCAGCCACGTGTTTGCTTTATTGCATTTTCAATATTTTCCAGCAAAATGCACATCATGTTTCACACGAATTACTAAAGCGACAGCATTTGCTCCATTGAACAGTTGGCCAGGTAAGGAATGGATGGAATAGCAGGGTCCCTATTCTCCCAGTTGACTAGCTAGACCTTGGCTCTAACACATGTACTCTTTCTTCTGCATAATGACAGATGGGGTCCAACTCCGTGTGGTACCCTGTGACCGCCTTTCTCTCCACTTCATTCTGATTTACTTCGGACACCATTCCAATGTGCTTTGCACTGGATGTTTGCTGACATTCCCCTGCATCCCACGCTGTCCTCAGTGAGGTCGACCTAACCGACTGGGTCATTTCACCAAAGTGATGATTTTCCATCTTTGTCCTGCTTTCTGTCAAAAGGCTGATTTTCAGCACTTACCTGTGTCCCTTTGCTTACGTTATTACTAAAGCCTGGAACTTCGCGCAGGTCACTGAGCTCTTGTTTATGAACCTCTAAACACTCGGCCCTGGCCACATAAAACTACCTCATCATTTCTTCATTTGAAACATCAGGATCACACCCATTCTGCCTTTCCAAGAGAAGTATTCTATGAATGAAACGAAGTAGTAGATATTAAAGGATTTGAGAATTACAGAGAGGCCATAGAAATTGATTGTTGCTGAGTAAACACGTTTGCTGGCATCAAAGAGAACTCAGCGCCTCCTCATGCTTTTATTAATTCTGCCCCTAGAGCCTCTGTTTTCTCTCTCCAGATTCTTTACAGAATACTGCAAACAAGTCCAAGCAACTATTTTCTTTTTAAATGTCTCTTTTGGCTTAATTGAATGATGCACAGGCCTGCTGGCTGTGTGGCAGAATTCCTTTGAAGGGACCAGTTTGTAGACTGGACTCCAACCAGCAATTGAATGGAGCCCAATCAGCCCAGCCTTGAGCTTTTATGGAAAGTCCATCTTCTTGCTCATATCGGTTCCAACTCAGGAGTTGGTATCTTATGGCAGCTCCCTACTAAAGGCAGTTTCAAAGCATTTGCTAAAGGCCTCAAACCCCACTTGCCTCTGCCTCGACATGAGGCCACCTATACCACTGCTCACACTGTAAACACATGCATTTATTATGACAGTTTTCAAGCCGGTGGCAGTGAAATGTCAGGTTCTAACTAAACCAGCATGTTACAACAAGTTCCCGGCAGATGTGGAGCAGGCATCTTATGAAAGGACACTTCCTTGTAACCTGCAGGAGGGAGCTGCTTGGCTAGAATGGCTCACTAGTGTGGAACTTACTGGCACACTTGGGCCACCCCTCAATGTAATTCCTCCCTTGACAATTTGGGACCTGCTTCATCAGGCTGTCCCTTGGGATCCTGGTCATTGAAGACTCTCTGGTTCTTTGCCATCTGCCAAGCCCGCTTCCCCTGAAAATGATGTCCTTTGTTCCTGATACTTCAGTTTGCACACCGAAAGCAGAAGGTCTGATCTATCACTCTATATGGGTTACTCCAACCATGTCAAAAAATCAGAGTCTGCTTTCCAGTCCACTCCTCATCAACATTTCCTGGAGTCCCTCTCAATAAAGCTCAGCAGATAGAGCCCACCCCTGGGTTTTCTAGGTAGGCTAGGCTCTGGCCTTTGTGGTCACCAAGGCTTCTCTGCCAGATTGGCACCTGACATGCCTTGTACCATTACTGAATCAAAATCTCCCTCTATGTTTTTAATGGTGACTCAGATCTCAGTAATAGGTGTCATGGGTTGCTGGTGACATGCATGGGCATCCCTGCTCCTGGCCTTGGCTGGTCTCTCTTGCCATCTGGCACACCCTCTGACTCCTCCTGTGTTGTAGCAACAGAGGCCTCTACAGACAAGAGAGGAGGGGAACTGAGCCCAGGGTGCTGCATTTGATAAGCAGACCCCAGTCTTCTTTCTTAACTCCATCTTCTCCCATTGCTTACACCCCGTAGAGTAGACACGAGTTCCAGGGCTCTGTTTTCCCTTTCTCTCTGAGTGATCATGATGGGAGCCAGCATAGAATTCTGTTATTATGAACATTTCTACTTGGGTCCTTCTAAGACACTATCATCCTCCATCTTAGCTCCTCTCAGGAAGTAGACTAGGATCCATCTTGAAACTTTTGGTGCTGGGGAGGAGATGTCTACTGCAAGAGCATCTTTTCACACTTCTGAACCACCCTGGTGCCTGGCAGCTGAGGGGGCTTCATTTCCTGAGCACCTCTGTTCCTCACCTAGAATCCTGGGAAACACTGTGAGCAGAATGTCCTTCCCACAAATAGATGATCCTCTCCTACCCCTGAAGTAGTGAAGGTGCAGTCTCCCATGCTCCAAGTGTTTTCTTACGACTTAGGTCACTTTATCACTCCCTTTGATAATTACTTGTAATCAGCTTACTCCTTAGGATAATGAGATGATAACGAGATTATAATATAGGATAATGAGATGATAATATAGGATAATGAGATAATAACCGGAAGATGCACCATTTGTTAAGCATCTTTACTAAGCTAAGCATTTTATCTTGACTGTTCTATCTCATTCCTACAGGGTCTCCTTGAAGTAGGAGAATGGCTTGCTGCTAAGGGTGAGTGTGTCCTGCAGGGATTCATGGGTTAGAAGTCTCTTCTCCAGGGTGACAATGTGAAAGGTGGCTGCTCTGTAAGAGGTGGAGACTGGTGGGAAGTGACATTGGAGATATTGCTATCTGGAGATATTGATACAATACTCTCTCAGGGGACCTGGTTCATTTTCTTAGGAAGTGTGCTAATCACTTTCTGTCACTGAAAAAAAAAATCCTGGGAAAACCAACTTAAAGGGAGGAAAGTTTTATTTTGGCTCACCACGTCAAGGGCTTTAGTCCATGGGCACTGGCTCCGTTGCTTTTGACCTCTGACAAGGCAAAAACCTGGACTACCACAAGGGCAGTCCCCCAGTGATCTACTAGAGGTTTTAATACATCTCAGTAATGCTACCAGCTGACAAGCAAGCCTTCAGCACACAGCCTTTTGGGACACATTTCAGATTCAAACCATGAGAAGGAAGTTTTTGTCAAGGCTTCTCTGGCTTCCCGACTTGCCATGAGATCTTCCCTTCTTGTGTGCAATGACTCCGTAATACTGTCTACCACACTGTGGTCCAGCCAGGAGGGCCATCCCCGGAAGCTGAACTGATGAGGTCACTTCACCTTGAACTTTCAACCTCCAACTAAAACCTATTCCACCAAACCTCACCAACCCTTGGCCCACCTAGTTTTAAGTATTGTATTAAATCAGCTCAAAACTAACACAGGTGTGTATATTCTAGAAAGAAATTGCCCACAGCTTAGGTAAGCCTCATGTTCTCCCAGCTTAGAGAGGACCCTTGGGTCCCTTGAGGCCAGGGTATCAGGGAAGTGCTATAGACAGATCATGGAGTATGTGATCCCAGGAGCTTTAGGAATCAAATCTCTGTGCCACAGCTCCAGCTTGGAAAAGCTAGCCAAGCCTTCCTGGAGTAGAGAGCCACAAGTGGAAGCCAGCCTCACTATTTCTACTTGATATGGACTTTCAATACTCTGTGAATTAGCAGCCTCCCAGACAGACTCCAGCAGGCGGGTGCATCTACATTAGAAATGTTAACTTCAGAGCAACTGCTCACTGGGCAGCATGCTGGGCTCACAGACTTTCCCTCCTCTTTCCCTGTAGCAGGGCTCCTCGTCCATTTGTCTTTGGTTACTTTGTATATTTTAAGCAAGAAGAAAAGTGTATTTTCCTTCCTGCATATCTTTTTTTTTTTTTACAACCAGTTGGTGCAAGGGCTGAAAGCTGTCAGAGCAGTAATGCATTGCATCAAATTAACATATTCTTCTGAAATGGTAATTACACCCCTTTTGTGTGCCTCTGAATACACGGTTTTTGAAGTGTGAATGAGGCGCTGACACCAGAGTCTCACTCTAAATGATCATTATTAGTGCATCTGTCCAAATGATTCATGGGAAATGGCTGGCAGAGGTTTTTAAGTTGAGAGGAATTTAAAGGTGAGCCATGGACCTCCTTTAGAAAAGTTCTCACCTTGGCTGGTGTGTGTGTGTGTGTGCGCGCGCGCGCGTTCATTCCTTCACACCCAAGAACTATTTCCAGTCCATCTATGCTGCAAGAATCAAGTTCCTCTGCACTGAGTGTGTTTGTTCTACTGAAGTACACGATCAGGTTAGCAATCAAAAGGAGACATCCATCTTCCCCTAGGAAAAATGACAGACTGTTCCAAACAAAGAAGACAGAAGACAACTCTGCGTGTATGTGTTGGGGCCAAGAGATGTAATCCTAGAAGCTGTCTTCAGGAAGTGGTTGGACAGAGCTGATGGCAGTGAGTACATTCCAAGTTTAGGGACAAATAGTTGAACAAAGGAGAGTAAATCAAGGCTCCTTGTGCAAGACTTTGGCAGTTCTTAGAAAGCTGGGTTTTTATTTTAAAGGAATGAGACACGATGGAAGGTTTTAGAAAGGATGAGAATGCTCAGGTCTGCTGCAAAAGACCTGCCCAGTCTCTATAGAGGGATGGATTGAAAACAGAACATGGCGGAAAGAAGCACTTAGAAGGTTGTGACTCCAGTCTAAGTAAGGCATTCAAGCTGGTGCAGAATGATGACTGTAGAGGTGGAGACACAGGTTGACTCTGACAGGAAATAGAAAATGAGACAAATTACCTGGGGCTCTGGAGACACTGTGTGGCTAAGGTGGCGGGGCATGGTGATCTTGAGGGTCTCTGTGTCATTGCTCTGAGTTGACTTCTCTTCTGCTATTGTTCCTGGGAGATGTGATCCTATTAGACAAGGTTGTTTTGGTTGCAAGGAGGTGATGTCCATCAGAACTGGTTACTGAAACAGTAGGAGTGCTGTTGAAAGGATGCAGAGATATTCCATAGCACTCTAAAGAATCAAGAGACACAAGATAACAATTAGGTTCTAGGGGGCTGGAGAGATGGCTCCGGGTGAAGTCCTTACTGTGTAAACATGAGAAACTGACTTTAGATCCCTTGAGAGTGGTGGTGCACACCTGCATCCCAGTGGAGGGGACAGGGGGGGACAACACAGATCTCCAGAATTCACTGGCCAAATGGACTAATTGAATCAATGTGCTTCAGCTTCAGGCTCACTGAAAGACACCCCCTTCAAGAAACAAGGGTGAAGAGTATGATACCTCATGTCAACTCTAGCCTCTGTATGTGTATG
This sequence comes from Mastomys natalensis, assembly GCA_021653895.1. Lineage (NCBI taxonomy): Eukaryota > Metazoa > Chordata > Mammalia > Rodentia > Muridae > Mastomys > Mastomys natalensis. The sequence goes on from JAJTUV010001292.1 coordinate 403,921, forward strand.
CATATGCTGCATACAACAGCATCAATAAATAAAACCAAATTAAATAATTACATCCAAATACTTAGTCACCTACTAAGAAATTCTTACATACCTCTGCACCTGCCTTTCCTAAGTAAGAAAACACAGATGTTCTGTGAGAAACACAGTGTGAGCACAAAAGTTCTCAGGTTCAGATACATAAAAAAAAAGGACAGGGGGCAAATTGAGATTCAGTGAATTCAATTTTTTAAAGGTTTTACCTTTGCCACCAAATTCCTCCATGTCTCATTTGTAGCAGAAATGCTGTTTCTCACAGGAACGTGGTGTGTGTGTGTGTGTGTGTGTGTGTGTGTGTGTGTGTGTGAACTACTTTGCTTCTAAATTTTCCTTAGATCAGTCCTGAGTTAGGTTGACTCTACAGCTTTGCTGATCAACCATGAGGCTCCTGCACTATGCTATGAAAAACCCAACCATTTTGGTGCTATATTAGACCTGAAGAATAATGAGCTACCAAAACAAATAAACAAACAAACAAAAAAAAGGGACAAGAATCAGTCCTTGTAGGAGGTGCTTTTACTGGATTGTATGAGACTGCCTTCCCCTATGCATGTCTACTTGTAACCCAGGACAGTGGGCTATTTAGAAACAGAATCCACAGTATTATCAGTGAAGAAGCAGCATACTACTTTAAAGAAGATGCTAAGTTGGCTGTTACTGGTGTCCTTGTATCAGGAGGGAAACTTAGATGTAGATGCTGAGGGGGATAGGCAGGGAAAAGCACATTGTGGAGTGGAGAGAGGTACACAGAGAATCCCTGTGTCAATGGTGGAGGAAAATAACCAGACTTTTGAAGCTACAGATTAACATTGTCGAGACTGCTATTCATCTCTAGACACTAGGGAGAGAGAGAAAGAGGAAGAGCCTGTAGAGAGAGACTGACCCTGCTCAAACTTTAATTTCAAAGTGCGAAGAAGAATGAGACATAAGCTAGTCTCAAAGTATCTGAAGGAGTTGACAGTATATCTGCAGATATGGAAGCCAGAAATCCCTGTGCAGGTTATGATCAGTGGGCACATACCTGGGTCATATCAGGTCTTTGACACATACAGTATACATTCACACAAACCAAACACATGCATAAACAAAAATAAAAATCAATGCTTTTTGTAGGTATCAAAGCAGTAAATTCTGGACGTGGAGCACAGCCAAGCATGGCAGTTCATGACTGTAATCAAGAACTTATGTCTTAGTCAGGGTGTTTCTTGTGATGAAACACCATGACCAAAGCAACTTGAGGAGAAAAGAGTTTATTTGGCTTACATATCCTGAATCACAGTCTACTGAAAAAAACCAAGGCAGGAACTCAAATGGATCAGGCACCTGGAGGCAGGAGCTGGTACAGAGGTTGTGAAGGGATCTTGCTTACTGGCTTGCTCTTCATGCCTTGCTCAGCCTGCTTTCTTATAGAATCCAGAACTACCAGGAATGGCCCCACCCACAATGGGTTGGGCTTTCCCCATCAATCACTAATTAAGGAAATACTCTAGAAGCTTGTCTGAAGCCAGATTTTATGGTGGTTTTTTTTTTTTAATTGAGTTATTTTTCCTTTCAGATGACTTTAGCTTATATCAAGTTGACTTAAAACTAGTCAGGTCAACCTGAGAGTCAGAATCTGGAGAATCCCAAATTCAAGGCTAGTCTAGACTACATAGGGAGATTATCTGGGAAGAACAAACAACAAATCATAAAAGAAATGAAATTCATCTGTTAGCTTGATCCCAGGAAATGATAGAGACAAGTTGGGATGTAGCCTGGTGCAGTGACACACACCTCTAATCCCAGTATTCAGGAAAGAGATTGAGGCATGAGAGTTGCAAGTTCAAGTCCGACCTACAAGGGGAGTATCAGACCAGATTTGTTTCTATAGCAAATCCCTGTCTTAGTTGAAAAATAAAAAGGAAAGAGAAAAGGGAGAAGGCAGAAGGAGGATTTAGAACTTGGGATTTACATAACACTGGTTTGGATTCAGGTCCAAGGTCTACCACTTCAAGGTAGACATGAAACACTATCTTTCTGAGTCATTTCGTTTTAAAAATCTGAAATAGGGGGAAAAATAACACCTAGGATACAAAATTATAAGGAAATTTTAAAACATTCACTTTGTTATCATCTAGGACTTGAATGGGGTCAGATCTCTGCTCCTGGGACTGAGACAGTGTAGAAATAGTCTTCCCCTGCAGAAGCAGTTCCAACCCAGTAGATTTCAAAGGAAACCTGGGACCAACCAGACACAGAAGGAGGGTTGCCAGGAAAGGTGCAGACTTCAGTATTTTCTAAGTGCCTGTGACTCCTGATGCCCTGTAGATCTCCCCTCTAATCTCCGTGTTCACCTCTTAAGCCCATCCTCTTTCACTAGCATGAAATAGGAGACCCAGGGGCTACCTTACACAATGGGATTGATAGAACTGGTGCTGGGTCCCCCGTCCCTCATTGTAACCCCCTCCCTACCATCATTGTAGGCTTTCCCACTTACTGAGTACAGTGGAGGCCTGATGGCTACAGATGGAGATAGGAAAGGCTTGGAAGGGCAGGCAGAAGCAGAATCACACAGGGTGGTACCAGTGTCATATGGCTACTGTAACGAATGACCCAGTGGCTCACAACAGCACACATTAATTCTCTTGTACTTCTGGAGACATGAACTAATTCCTGAAAGCTACTATCCAGGCATTGGTGGGGCTGGCTCTTCTTCGAGGCTCTGGGGGTTGATGCTTCTGTTTTCTGCATTAACTGTCTCCTGATCCCTTCTTTATATTACTCCAAAATTTGGGCCCATGACTCTCTCCCCTGCTGTTGAAGCTGGTATCTCAGACTCCCTTTGATAGGTCCCTTTGCAATCACCTGGTTCTATTTGACTAAACCTGAACCTCCTCTGCATTTTAAGATGATTGACTTAACCTCATCTTCAAAACCTATGTTGTCATATAAAGTGATAGACCCACAGTTTCTGGGGATTCAGATGTGGGCATCTTTGAGAAACTATTATTCAGCTTCTTGCTAAAGTTGCAAAGAAAACATTTTCACACTCAAGACTTTGAGGGAAGACTGGACATAAGAAAGACAGCTGAGTTAGAGGCTGTTGCAGTAAATCTCTGACCCAAATAAGACCAGTCAAGGAAAACACAACTCAATAATTATGGGTATAAATTGCATGCCTAGATTGGGCAGATTTACCATTACACTACTCTATTCCCAAGCTATGAGATCCCTTATAACTTGTGGTTTATCCAGGCCACGTGCTTGTCCTTCCACCTCCTGCTCCTCCGTCATCGGCTTCCTACTCCTTCACCTTCTTCCGTCGACTTCCTTCTCCTCTCCTAACTCCTCCCACCTTTGCTCCTCCTACAAGAGGCCATGAAGGCTAGAGTCTGGGAGAGTTGAAGCTTAAGACAAGTGTTTTGAAGATAATACCAAGAAGAGCCAGAAGACCTGAGATATAACTTTTACATAGTATTAAATACAATTAGTTAATACAATCAATCAAATGCAATTTAAATTAAATTGTTTTTCTCCATCAGTGGGTTTCCACCTCACACAGAGGAGTTGGCCCTTTGGTCTCATTTCAAAAGCTGAGACACACTAGCCAGAAGACCAAGAAAGGGGGCATTGTCGGTAAAGTTAGGAAATGACAGGATCCACTTTAAAGCACATGGCTAGCTTGACTCAGAAGGGAAGGTAGAGAGGGTTGAAAGATTGTTACATATGATATTGAGTCATGGAGTAGAGGAGGCTGTTTGGTTAGAAGAGTCAGGGACGTCATGAAAGAGAGGATGAAAAGGGAAAGGAGGTTTGTGGAGATGTGATGGGCAGGGGTGGGGGTGGGCACTGTAGCATGGCTAGGTAGATTTTTCTCTGTTCTACATCCAATAAGCAACAGAAGTGGCAGTCACAGACTGCACCTGGAGAGAAGTTTTGGGGCCACCAATGCAAACAAATGGATGATGACTTCAGAGCTAGAAAAATAGAAGGTGACAACAGTTGGGTTCTAATAAAATATGGGCAGCAAGGATCAGATACCTTCCACTGTTCCAATCCAAAGCCCCACTAACATGAATGTAAAGAGATCTTTAACAAAATAAAGACAAAAACCAGGAAAGAAATGAAAATAAAGAGAACTTTGGAACAAATGGATAAGTAAAATTTAACTTTCATACCAGAAAAAAAACTGAAATAAAATTTCCATAAGGTGCTGGATCGATAAACAAGAAGCCTTCCAATCGCATTCCGGAACTCTGTAAACAGCTCTGGAACTTGAGGCCGTAAATGCCACACCAAATGGCAGTCTAGTTGGAGCCAAGCAATGTGCAATTGGTTGGAACTCTGTAAAAGAAGCCGTTAAACCTGCAATAGAACCCCTCTAGCCAAAAACTAGCAAGTTTCCATCTTTACCAAGTGAGAGACGGAAGGCTGGCTCTTTAGAGAAGCTGTATCAAGGGAATTCAGATTTGGAAAACACCATGCACAGCTTGGGAAGAGTGGGAAGTGCAGATTACTGTACCAGAAACTGGCAAGTAGAGAACAGAAAGCCATGAGCCTTTTGACAGGAGGCTGGAGAACAGATAAGCTGACTCACAAGAGAAAAACCCTTATAGAACCAGACAGGTGAACTTCCCTTAGTAACCTGGCTTGCTGGCTACAGGAACACCTGCTGGGAGTATAGCAAGGGACAGACACAGCACAGCATATGTACATGAAGCTGCCCATTGTCTCTGCAGTGTCTTGGTGCTGCACACAAAAGGATGCCATGCACTGAAACACCTGAGTGACGCCACTAACTGAAAGACAGAATGTAGAAACCCACAGAAAGCAAAGATAATATGGAAAGGAGAGGAGGGGAAACTAGGAGGGAAAGCCATTCAGTTTATATTCTTAGAAAGATTTAACAACATTGAATCCATGAAACATGAATTACATTGTTTTTTTCTTTTAAAGAACAAAATTTCTCTTGCAAATTCTGAGTCAAAATACAAAGTTCTACAAACACACATGTGCACAGATGCACACACACATGGACACATGTGTACACACACAGATGCACACACACACACACACACACACACACACACACACAGTGAAACACAGCGGTGGACATTTGGCTCAGCAGTTAAGAGCACTTGCTCTTGCAGAAGGCCTGAGTTTGGTTCTCAGAATCCCTAAAGATGCTCACATTCATCTATAACTCCTGTTCTAGACAGTCCAACATCTTCTCCTTCTGACTTCTTCAGGCACTAGGTACACATATGATGCACAAATACCCACAGAGAAACACTCATACACAAAAAATAAAGCAAATAACTGTAAAACTACCTTTAAAGTTAGTAAATGTAATGATAAAAGAATGGACAGAACAGGGAAAGAGAATAAATTAAAAAGTACTTCAGAGGATGAAAAGTCTAATCTGTCTAATCTAGAACTGAGAATCTTATCTAAACACTAGTGAGAAAAACAAAACAAAACAGAATAGTATAGATTTTCAGACTTAAGGGATCCATTTATGCCCAGCATAATAAATAAAATCATTATAAAATTTCATACTGAATTAAAACTCAAAATACCAAAAGCTACCAGAGAGAAACATGAACACACACACACACACACACACACACACACACACACAGAGAGAGAGAGAGAGAGAGAGAGAGAGAGAGAGAGAGAGAGATCACAAAGTCACTGAGGTTATCAACAATAGTTGTCCCCTGAGCCAGAGGACATCAGGGAAAGGCCTTTAAAATCTGCGGAGGGAAGCACTATGCCTAAATTTCTATGCAAAGCTAAGACAAATAAATAAATAAAAAGAATGCCACAACATGTGTCTTTTTCTTCAGAGGTGACTGGAATAGTGAACCTTCATTTAATGAGATGCTATAATGAAGAAAAAGAGAGACAAAGCCAAGGAATATTTTATACACACACACACATATGTGTGTGTATGTGTATGTATAAATATATATATACACACACACACACACACACACACACATATATATATATATATATATATATATATATATATATATATATATATATATATAAAGGTATAA